>CM066730.1:24375256-24678256 GCA_033961575.1 Aselliscus stoliczkanus | reverse complement strand
TGACAGATGTTTGGTGTGGTTAACAAGGGGCAAGGAAGGAGATCCTAATGGGAGTGACAGAGGAGAGTTAGGAGACGGCCTGGGATCCAAGGTATCTCTACCGGCCTAAGGGAACGGCTGCTGAAGGCCCTGCTGCTCGCGACACAAAAGCCAAAAGTCCAGAGGCGAGGTGGCTGGACAGAAAAGTGGATTTATTCAAAGGCCGGCATTCTGGGAGGATGGCGAATGGCGGACTCCTGTCCAGAGGCCGAGCCCCCCGCCCCCCCTCCCCCACCCCGCCCGCCCCGCCTCCCAGCTTGGCCAAAAGGCAGGTGAGGACAGGCAGAACAAAGGAAAGGTTCAGGGATGGGAGTGAATCTGCAGCACAGAGGAAAGGAGAGGCGGGTCAGGCAATTCCTGGAAAGAGGGTGCTTCCCAGAGGCTGGTTTCTTTCAGGGATCAGAGTGGATCCTTTGCAGATGTAAAAAGTTCCTTCAAGTCATTATCCTGGAGGTTTCCTTGAGGAACCGGGCTCACCGAGGCTGGTCTGCTTAAGGTCTGCAGTAAACAGAAACATTGCAACTGTTAGGGAGCGGACAGAAACATTGAAAGTGGTGCAGTAAACAGAGTCACGAAGGTTTGGAGGGAGGAGGGAAAAGCAGAGGAAAAAGAAACTTCCCAAAAGCCCCAAGCTCAACCTCAGTGTCAGATCCAATGACAGTAGAGCTTTCCATCTCCAAATGGAAGATGGAGTGCCCCCGTGACAGTCTGATCCCTTCGACCTCGAAGGGGACGGGATCCAAGCCTGCATTACTGCAGCAGTAGGTCACGCGCCTGAGAGGAAATGAGAAGTCCACTAGGAAGGATGAAATTTGTTGTGATTCTCCCCCCTCTCCCAAAAGCTGTGGAATGGACCTAGCCTCAAACAGCTGCGAGGAATGTCCTGATGCCAGGCTGTTGAGATACGCTTCAGGAAGACCGTTCTTGTCATGGAATAGACTGTGCTCAGGGGAAGGCAGGTCAGTCATTCATTGGCATACGGGTTATGGCAGATGGAGGTCAGGGATGCACATAGAACAGGTTTGGCTGACCCGCCAAATACTAAGATCATGCAAATGAAGCAGAAGTACATATGCCACCAAGAGGTATCTCTGCCAGACAGTTGCTGCTCTTCTTTCCCGTCAGGCCAGGGGGACTGTGGTCTGGAACTCACCCGGGAACCCCCAGCCCCTCCGGGACGTGTGCAAGAGGAAGGAGGGACAGGCAGGCGCACGCTGAACAACGTTCTGGGTTCTGGAAAGTACCATTTAGGTTCGGTGGTGGTGGTGTGTGTGTGTTGGGTGGGGGTGGGTGGGGGAGGGGTGTTCCTACAGTTGTTACCTTGCAGGCATATTTCAGCTGAGGAACACCCGACCTCTGTGTATGAACAGTCTGTGGTAAGAGCCTTGTCCCAGTAAGTCCGCAAGAAACATCCCCGTTATAGAGATGAGAACACAGAGCCTTAGGGATGTGAAATGGCTGCTCGGGGTCATCCAGGTCACACCTGACAACGGTCCAAAGCCAGAGCGGCCTCGCATGTTCTCTTCACTCCCTGACACTTATCCGCCGGCTCTTGACAGGGGGAACCTAGGCCCTCCCGAATTTGGAGACAGTGTATAGGATAGACTTAGCTTATGAAATCCCTTGACATGGAAAGAGACACTGATTTTTTTTTTTCTTTAACATTCAAAGGCGTTTTGAGACCCTTTGTATTGTACACAGGTCCCTGATTCAGCAGAGTGGCCAATGCGTGGAGAGTCCAGATTGGAGAAAGGCGAGATGGGAGCAGAAGATTCGAGAGGGAGCAAATGCACGTGGGTGGCGCAGAGTGACGCGTGACTCAACGTCCTCATGAGGCAATTGCAGATCAAGGAACACTGTGATTGCCTTCCACCACCTGATGTCAGATTGGTCGGTTTTGAGAAGAATGAGAAATCCCCGGGGCAGCCTGGTTGCAAGCAGCAGCCGTTCTCAGAACGCGCTGTTGGAAACATCACGACTACAAGCCTGTTCAATTGGGAATCTGTCCGCGGCTGTCACAGTGTGACACATACGTGTCCTTCCTCCAGCAGCACCATCCCTGGGCGTCTGTCTCGAGCTGGGGATCAGCATATATTGTGGACTGAATGGTGTCGCCCAAATTCCATGACTTTGTAAGCCCTACGGGTTGAGAACGTGCCTGGAGTTGGATTTGTGGTCTTTAAGGAAGTGACTATGGTTCAGTGAGTGCATCGGGGTGGGTCTAGATCCAATAGGACCGGTATCCTTCGAAGAGGAGGGGAGGACACAGGAAAGCACCGAGGGAAGTCCAGGTGACACAGAGATAGAAGACGGCCATGTACAGGTCGAGGAGAGAGAGCCCTGAGGAGAAACCAGCCCTGCTGACCCCCTCATCTCTCACTCATAGACTTCGGGATGACGGGGACATAAATGTCTGCTGTGTGCAGCACCCCAGGTCGTCCTACGTGATGGCAGTGTGAGCAAAACACCTCCAGTGATTCAGGACACACTTCAGCCGTCCCGGCAGCACGGCCGCAGTGGCGCCTCTATTGAGTGCCGTCAAGGTCCCAGAGCACTGAAAGGCGTTGCACGGCTGTGGCAAAGGGCCTCCCGTACGGAATGTTGTGAGCACAAGTGAGGGCACCGTTCCTGACCTGGCAGGCCCCCAGGAGACGTTCTGTGAGCGGAGAAACATCTTAATCCCATCTTCCCCCTTTCTGTGTACACACCGTGGTAATAAGTGTGATGACGTGTACGGCTTGGATTAGGTGTGCAAAGGAAAGTGGAGCCGACTACGCCCCAGGATCCCCTGGGGCAGGTGTTCAAGCAACAACTTCAGCCAGATGCAAATGGGCTCATTCCTGGTCTACCGTGACATGGAACCCCATGTTGTTCTCTTGTTTTGTTTTCTTTCCGATATTCCTACAGAAATGTGAGGAGTTGCTTTTACCCTCCCATGTAGCTGGTGGGAGACGTGGAGTTCCGGATCGCACTGTGCCTGGGACCGTGGGACACTATTGTGGGAAAACCCTGGGGGTGGGAGGCACAGGGAGTCCCCAGCTTTGAGTCTGGGTTCTGGGCCCTCCCTGGTCACCTCAGTGGAGACCTGGGTGTGGAGACCCCTGTGGGCGAGCTCTCGCCTCAGTCCAGCACTGGATGCTGTTGGTGGCCTGGTGGTCCTTCTTCCCTGGTCTAGGGAGGTGAAAGACTTGAATCCTCGGACCGTAAGTTGGACCATGTCCTCAGGAGAGTTCTGCGGTGACAGAGCCCGGTGCCGGGCCAGTGGGCATCGGGGCCCATCCTCCCAAGAACCTGTTCTCCTGTGTTGTGGCAGCCCTAGCACTCTAGGACAGTCTATTGGGACGCACCGAACGGATCCCCGGCGCCACACCCAAAGTGGCAAAAGCACTGAACCACGTTAAGGTCGTACAGCACTGAGAGGCTGCGTCGCTGAGGACAATGACCTCCTTTATGAGATATGAAGGAGATGAATAAGGCCGCAGTTCCTGACCTGGCCCACCTACCACGGTTTGCTGTGTTCTGCGAGGAAGCACGTTGCCGAGAAGTGTATGCACTGCTTCAATTCCTCCCCGTGTTTTGTGGAAACCACCCAGTTGGCGTCACGATGCGTTTGGTTTGGAGAAGGTCTGCAGTGATAGGCAACCTGACTGCTCCACGGGGAACCGGGGTAGGTAAGTAACCCATCAAAAGAGTGGCAAACGGCAAAGACGGCATGGATGTGTTCCTCTACTACTCCGACAAATATGTGAAGGGTGTATTTGTGCCCTATCAGGAAGCGGGGGCGGGGGTTGCGGGGGAGGAGGAGAGGTCCAGATTGCTGAGGGAGTGGGCGCGTGAAAGACTGACGTGGGAAAGCCCTGGGTCCCCCGTAAGTCCCAGGATTTCAGTCTGGGCCCTGGGTGCGTGAGTGTTCCGGGTGGGGTGTCCTCTGTGGGCCAGCTCTTACCTCAGACCAGGACGGGGCAGTGTCGGGGCCCTGGTGCACCTGCACTCTGACCCGGTAGATGGAGTAGCCGGGCCCTTTGAACAGTTCCTCAAGGATGTCCTGGGAGGAGCTCTGCAAAGACAGAGCCCGGGGCGGGGCCAGTCGGCATCGGGATCCTTCCACCCATGCTGTGTTCCTATGTTACGGCAGCCCCGGCCAAGTCATACGAGTCTATGAGGACACAGGGAAGAGGTCCCCTCGCCAGTCTTGAGATGGCAATAGAATTGAATCTCATCGAGGTCCTACGGCCATGAAAGGCTGAAGGAGGCCACAGCTCCTGACCCGGTGTATTTCTACCCTATCGGGAGGCTGGTGGGGAGGAATGGAGGTTCAGACTCCTTTGGGCGTGGGCCTGTGAACCGCTGATGTGGGAAAGGTCTGGAGGGGCCAAGTGGAGTCCCCGGATTTGAGTCTGGGTTCTCGTGCCGCCCCAGTCATCTTGTTGATGTCCTGGCCGTGTGGACCCCTGTGGCCCGCTCTCACCTGAGTGCAGCTCTGGACAGCACTGGTGGCCCGGCTGGGCCGCACCTTGTAGCGGGAGATGGCGTAGGTGAATCCGTCAGCCAACTCCTGGATCTCTGGGGTGGCACTCTGCAGAGATAGAGCCCGGTGCCGGGCCAGTAGCTATCAGGACCCGTCCACCCATCTGCGTTCCTATGCCCCGGCAGCCCCGGCAAGCTGATAGAACCTATCTGGACCCACAGGACAGGACCCCTGCGCCACTGCCGAAACGGCAATAGAAGTGCATCGTGTCAGTGTCCACTAGCACTGGAAGGCAGACTCGCTGAGGAAAAGGACTTCTTTTCGGGGTAGGAAGGAGATGGATAAGGCCACAGGTCCTGACCAGCTCTATGTGTACCCCACCGGGAAGCCGGTGAGGCAGGGTGGAGGTTGAGACTCCTTTGGGAGTGAGCCTGTGAGGCGCTCGTGTGGGAAAGCCCTGGAGGGGCTAAGGGAAGGCCCCAGGGGTGAATGTGGGTTCTAGTCCCGCCCCGGCCATCTCGACGTCCTGGCTGTGGAGATCCCTGTGGCCCGCTCTCACCTGAGCACGGCCGTGGAGGGTGTTGGTGGCCTGGTGCTCCTGCACCTCGTACAGGGAGAGGTCATCGGAGAACCCGTCAGACGGCTCCTCCCAGGCCTCTGGGGTGGAGTTCTACAAAGGGGAGAGCCCAGTACCGGGCCACGAGGCATCAGGGGCCTGCCTGGGCATTGCCCCTGGGGCAGCTGCCCGCCGCAAATTGTGCTTCACAGATCAGGCAGCGAGGGAAGTGTGCAAACCGCTCCAGCCCAGGAAAGGAACGCGATGACACCTTGAGGTCTCAGGATTAACAAGTGGGGAGAGGAGCTTGGTCCCCAGCACTCACCTTTTCACCCCTCCAGCCATGACTTGAGGGGTGAACATGACAGACCCACCAGGCTTCTGACACCTAAGCAACGGGATGCCGCACAATATGGCTTCCCCAATCCCAAGCTTTCCCTCACCACCCCGCGGCACGCGCGTGCGCGCGCACACACAGACACACACACACAGACACACAGACACACGGGTGCGCGTGCGCGCGCGCGCACCCAGGATGAGGTGTAAGGGGCATAGGGCTTCCCGAGTGGGTTCACAGTTGGGACCTGGGCTGGGTTGTCCTCCCCTGGGCTGCCCCCGGGGTTACCTGAGGGTTCCTTCTTCCAAACGGCCAGAAGCGTCGCCACTGAAAACGTGGGCAGAGGTTTCGACATCGTGCAAGACACTGAGTTGAGGGTTTCCTCGGCCGAGGGCCTCGGAGAGCCGTGAAACAACGACAGAACATCCTGCTCCCTTGACCGTCTCCAGTCAAGTGAGCTGGATAGGGGGCTGTGTCTAGAATGTGGGTGCTTGGCTACCAGAGTTCTAATGTCAGTTGGGGGCTGTCACCAAGGAAGTGAGGTCACCTCTTGAAGGTTCCTTTACCTGGGCCCCTTCCTCCAATCAGAGCCACACAACGCCCCTTCTGGGCTGTTGACTGCTCACCCTCCTCGCCCATGTCATCTCCTACCTGTACAGGGATGTCCAACCCAGCCCTCCCCACGTTTCCCTGGGAATGGGCCAACTTCCCAGCTTTGAGGAGAGAGCTGTGTTCAGGCCTCTTTTCCTCCCAGTAGTGTGTCCTAAAAGAGGTTTTGTGCCTCTCAGGGCCTCCCCTGTGCCCGCCCCGACCCGCACAGTGGGGAGGACGCTGGACATCCCTTCCCGGTGACATCATCAGGTGTAGGAGATCATCCCCACAGCACCTGTGGGCTGGCATCCCATGAGTCTGCTGCACACACTTTGTGTGAGGTGGAAGAATTCCGAGCATGGGTGGGACATAGCATGGATCCCCACTCAACACAGGCTTGGGTTCCATCCGTGTGATTTTTGGGGAAGTCACTGCCCACCTCGGCCTCCTTTTCAGGGTTTGCGCCTTTAGGGGCCGAAATGAGAGGCGATTGTGAGATGGTCATCCACGGGCCTCAAACACTCGAGCGGTCTCCTGTTATACTGAGAATCAGACCAAGTGCCGCATGCCGGTCCAAGTGGTGGGAGCCTCCACCGTGGTTCCGAGCGGTCCCTGCCCAAGGTGTGAACATCCCTGTGTATTTGCGAAGTGGCTAGTGTCTGGCACTTTGAGATGCAGCCAAGGTGTTGGGATGTCAGGTCCAAGCTGAATGACAGGAACTCTGTCACGTGGGCCTGACTCTTTCTTCTTGAGTTCCCTCCCTGTGAGGCTAACTCTGTTTCCCTTTCTCTCTGCGTGTCCGTCTGTCTCTCCTATCTCTGGAACGGGAGGCCAAGCTCTCACGTTTTGAGCTGCTCTCTGTCGAGGCCCCGCAGCAGAGGGTGTGCCCCGGCCAACAGGCAGGAACTCAGGCTCCGAGGCCAGTCTGCTTGCTGGCAGTAATCAGGCGAGTGTCCTTGGGAGCGAAGCTGCCACAGTCGCAGCACAGCCGCTGGTTCCTAGGGACCTGGAGGCAGAGGCACCCATCTCAACCAGGCCCAGATGCCTGGTCCACGGGCACCGTGACATGTGGATCCTTGTCCTTTACAGGTGTGAGTTTTGGGAGCGATGTTGTTTGTGCCTCGGTATCCCCATCGGACACTTGGCAATGATAATGATGATCAGGATAACTATACGTTCTCTGAGACGATGGAGAGTCTTCGAGAAGGAACGTTTGAAAAGAGGCGAGCACAACACCGGTCATATCCCAAGGGCTGTGTGTATATGCCATAAATCAGTTTCAAATGTCTCCCTACATTGCCTATGAGCCCCTGAGTTGGGGAGCTGGCGCCGGACCGTGTGCAGGAAACACTCCAGAACATAGGAAGAGGAAACTAATGAGGGACACTGTTGAGGGCCTTGGCAAATGGTGTCTTCTGAACTGGCCTGGCATCGCTCGTGGGAGGACCTGAGTCAGAGATGCTAGATCCACGAGGGCTTTTTCATGGTTGGAGGCCAGAATGTCTCAGGATCCTGGGGACTTGGGTGGAGAGAGGGGCCTCCCTGGTGTGGGTGGAGATGGCTGTGAGGGTGATCCCAGTCTTCCCCGGGGGATGGCAGGAGCCCTGTGCTGTGGATGCAGCCTGCCCCAGCCCAAGGCCCGCAAGTCAAGAAGAGGAGCAGTCACGGCCCACGAGGCTCACCCTAAACAGGCTTTGGTCAGGGAGAGACATCTGGGGTCCCTGTCACTGGCGGCGGCGGTGGCGGCGGCCGCTGCTGCGGCTGCATGGGAGGCCCTGGGCTGAGATTTTGGAATGACCCCTTTTGGCTCTGGAAATTCCACTTTGATTGTTCCAAAATGTACATGGGCATAATACGGAAAATAGTGAACCTGGTTGCTGAGGGGGAGCCGCTGAGCTGTCTGTGGGGCCAGATGAGGACGACAGCTCCCAGGCGCAGCTGCAGGTCTGTTCCTGGTTTCAAGGTCTCGGTGATGGCCATGTGTGCTGGGATCTGCTGCCTTGAGGAATAAGCCTCAGCTTGTGAGGAAGGTATAAAGAGAGGGTGGTGAGGAGGGAGCTAGCTGTCAGCCAGTTTACCCTCCGCAAATGCCTGCCAGAATACTACTCCGCCTTTGGAAGGAAAGCAATTCTGACTCGTGCCACGAGCAATGTGTGAACTTGGAGGAGGCTGTGCTAAGGGAACGGAACCCATCTCAAGGGACAAATATGGATGATCCCGCTCCCTTGACGTCCCTGGTATCCTCTCCGTCACAGAGATGGGAAGTGGAACGGTGGCTGCCAGAGGACAGGAGGAGAGGGGCATGGGGGGTGAGTGTTTCAGTTTGGGAAGATGAGTTCTGGGGATGGGTGGTGAGGACGGTTGCAGCAGGGCAGTGTGAATATACTTCTCACCAGTGAGCTGTAGACAGAAAACGGATTACAATGGTCTGTCATGTTACGTGTATTTTAGCACTGTGTGTGTGTGTGTGTGTGTGTGTGTGTGTATAGTTAGATAAACTTTATTTATTTTATTGTTTTTTGTTTTTTGTAAATTTCTTTCTTCTCCCTGAGGCTGTCCAGAAGGTGTAGTCACCCATCGGGAAGGACATGTCCTGGATATCCCTTGGGGCCTGGAGCTCAGGCAGCAAAGACCCACCCCACGGCCCTCCTAGGAGAAGGGAGGCGCTCCTGGGGTGGCAGCCGTGAATCAGGGCATGGGTTTGTCTGCACTGAGACTGGGTCTGCCTCTGTGCACGGAGTAGAGGGTGGGAGTCCATGAAGGCCCTGGTCAGGCAGGATGCCTTTGTCACATGTATGACTTTGTGAGCTGGAGAAAGCCCAAACCCCGCCCTGAGAACAGTGCACCAGCGGGAAAAGAGAAGAGATTTTGGGCTCCTTCCTGCCTGTTCCCATGGACCAAAATGTGCCCTTGTATCCTCAGGCCAGGGAGGTCTGGGGACATTTTGGGATCAGGTAAACGACTCCAGTGGAAGACCAGGTGACCCAGAGGTCTGAGAGAGGCTCTGTCTTTGTCCGTTTGGGCTGCTCTAACAAAAGACCATAACCTCTGTGGCTTACGAGCAAGCGTTTTGTTTTCCGAGTTCTGGAGGCTGAGAAGTCCAAGATCATGGCCCAGGCAGACCCAGCATCTGTTGAGCGTCGCCTTCCTGTCCGATTGAGTGATAGTTGCCTTTCGCCCTGTCCTCCCTTGGTGGAAGGGCCAAGGGCTCTATGGGACCCGTTTCTTTCCAAGAGCACTGATCCCATCTATGAGGGCTTCAGCCTCAGGATGACCGAAGCTCCTCCTGGGGGGTCCCCCCTGCAGATGCCATCGTGTAAGGCCTTAGGTTGTAACAGAGGTGTTTGAGGGGCACCAGCATTCAGTCCTCAGCGTGCCCTCCTTCCTGTGTGAGTGAGGTCTTTTGAGATGAGTTCCGGGAGCGAAACTCTGAAGGTTCACCTTGCCAAAAGAAGCACGTGGATGAACCCACAAACGAGGGCCACAAAGTGGAAGGTGTCTGGGGACTTTCTTTTTAGGCAATAGGATCCTAGCGATACTTTGAAGGTAGAGACACCACGCAGTGAGAGATTTGAGCTCACGGGAGGTCTTTAATTTTCAGAAGGGTGATGTTATGCACTGAAAGCCACCGCCAGGGAGGATAGATCCAAGCTGTCCGTCTGAACTGAGGTCTGGGAATCAATCGCCTGGGGAGTGTCAGTGAAGCCCAGAAATTGCACTCAACGTTTCTGTGAGGGTCTCCGGGCTTTGTATGAAGGTTTGAAAAGGCTCGGGCCCACAGGTTTCCAGTGCCCTGGCAAAGAGAGAAAATGAGGAGCCACCCGGTGTCTGCCTCTCCCAAGCCCGGAGGCAGGTAGCTCCTGTGTCGGGGTCAGCAAAAGGAGCAGGCCAGGCAGCTAGTTGAGAGTTAGGAGGCAGTGGAAGCTGGTAGTGACGTGACCTGGAGAAGATGTGGATGCCAGGAGAGTCCAGTCACAATCCAGACCGTCCTAGGCAACTTGGTCGTGCTTTGGGGCTGGTTCTCTGCCTGGAAAGGAGGAAGGACCCAGAGAGGTGGGTGGGCCCCAGCATCCTTCCCTGGTTGGTTGGATGGGCGGGCCCTGGGCCCCAGGGCTGCCTTGAGCCTGGGCGAGGTCCTGCCTCAGGCCCCGGCCCTGCGTGTCCCGGGCAGATCGAGGCCACGCCCCTTGGCCCACGAGCTCGCTGAGGCCAGGCTCAGCCCCGCCCCGCCCCGCCCCGCCGGAATCCCGGATGGGCTTCTCAGCAGGTACCTGTGGGCGGAGCCGGTGAGTGCAGGCCAAATTGCCCTCGGGTGCTGCTCGCTGCCCCTGGGGAGTGGGCGGAGGGGAGGGCGCGACAAGGGTAGTCGCAGAGGAGTCCCAGCCACCGACTCTGCCTGAGTCCTCGGTGAGCAGCCGGGGCTGGCCGCGCCTGAGCCGTCCGGAGTTCCTCGTGGGAGGCACCGGCTGGCGGCGGCTGGTCACCGCTTGTCCGCACCCGGCGGCGCCGGACCGGGACCGGGACCGGGACCGGGACCCGTAGGGAGGACCGGGAGCCCAGGGGCGGGCCTTCCCACGCCTCAGCTCCCTGGCGTCCTTCCAGAGATCCAGGCACTGCAAGTCCGGGGTGGGGGGTGAGGGGAGGGGCATGTGTGTGTGTGTGTCCGCAGCTCCCAGAGGGGCCCCTTCCGGTGGTCCGGGTTTTGTGAGGCCCAGGTCTCAGCCTGTTGTTTCCACCCACCGCCCAAGAGACGGAAGGACGTTTGGCCTTGGGGCGGAGGGTCAACTCTAGGTGCCTTTGTGGGGGGCTGTGGGGCTCCTCTCCAGGGGGCTTCATGCTCATCTCTGGCAGGGTCCTCTCTGTTCCCGGGAAGCCATGCTGGTGTCTTCCTTCTTAGCGCATCGGGTTAAGGTACCGTTTTTTATATGTAGCTCAGTCCGTTCTCCCTGAGAAGTAACAGGACACAGGAATTTGGGGTAGTGTGAAGGGATTCAATATGTCGCCTGAATCAGCACTGAAAATTATACAGTGAAACTAATTCTATAGTTAGGAATTTGGTAATTTTCTCTCCAGAGTGTTAAGATGTTCGTTACCTGTTGACTAGACTCTAGGAAGAGCAGCTGAATGTTGCTGTTTTCTTGTAAGTCTCCTGAGGCAGTGTCTCAGGCCTGTCCCAAGTCCAGGTGTTCCCAATCCTGACTTTTCACAGGAGGTGAAAAGGGTCCTGATTGGGAGGTGCCCTTGTCTCCAGGAGAAAGCTGAATTCACAGCAGGTTTCATCAGCGCCACTCTAGCACAGCCTTGTAGGAACTCCAGGGGCTGGGACCTATTGCAGCAAAGAAAGCTCCCGGTGCCCCGAGAGACTCCAGAGGAGTATAACCGAGTCAACTTGCGCCTCTTTTCAGTGTGAATGTTACAGCAATAGTCTCGTTTACCCGCCAGGATTTATGCAGGCTTCAGTGAGCTGGTGTGTACCATCTTGGAGCCAGGGCTCTTAGTACATCTTAGGCGCGCAAGAAACCGGAGGTGCTCATTGGTGCTGCGTTTCCCTGTGTCGCGGTCAGTTGGGAGCTCCCTGAAGCCCAGGGACACACGGGACCCAGCTGAGTGTGGTGGGAGGAGTAGACGCTCTTGAGGGGAGAAAAGGGCTCATAGATTTTACTCCATTTCTGTGTTAAGACAGAAGGCCTGGGTTCTTCCACTTTTTCAGTCACTCATTTTCCAAAAGACAGCCTTTGTATTGACTTGCAGCTTTTCTTGTCTGTGGAAGCGCATTTCTTTGTAACGGGGCGTAGGAGACAAAACTTCTCTTGTAGCTGCCAAAGACACACCGCTGCTAGGCGAGGTTCCAAACCAGAACAAAACCAACCAACCCAGACTGCCTTATGGCCATTCGCCCTTGGGGTCTGTAATGTGAGGACGGCTGTGTGTGGACAGTCCCTGGGCTGTGCTGAGCTCCCCCTGAGTGTGCTTGCTTAGGATTCCCCTGCCTAAGAGGAGAGGTTTCTAGGAATGAACTAGAAGATACTGTGAAAAACAGCACGGCACGGTGTAGAGGGTTGCTTTTGGAGATGGCCTGGGTCTAGTTGCTGGCGTGATCTGGAGAAGATATATCTTTGCAGAGAGAGTGCAAAATTTGTTTTGGTGATCGAGTGATTATTTGTGTGTTTCTCCCTAGAGCACCTTTCCCCACTGTGTTCGGCATGCTGCTTCGAGTAGGAGAGAGAACCACACTTGTGTCTCAGTGTGGCGGTAAGTCTGTTTTTATAAATCTGACTCATAGCTCTTGGTCCGTGTTGAAGGGAAGGGAGAAAAGGAAGGAATTTATGAAGATTGGACTTGTTGTATAAAACGAATGTGACTTGGGCATTGACCAAAATCACCTTTATTATGAAAATACTTTTTATGGAGATATTACTCATTTGTGCAGAATGGGAAATTTGGATTTCAGAGCGTTTTTCTTAAGAGTTTATTTATTTATTTATTTATTTATTTATTTTTCCCATGTTTGGTGAGTGGCAGCTGTTTTTTTGCTTGTTTGTTTTTTGGGGGAGAAACACAGTTCATACCTGTGTTCCTCGTGACCCTTTATTTCAACTTTTATGTTCTCCTTCAGAATTCATTAATTCAGCCAATTGTCTGCGTGTGTGTGTGTGTGTGTGTGTGTGTGTGTGTGTCACTCTCCATGTGTCCGTCCCCAGTTCCCAGAGGGGCCCCTTCCGGTGGCCTGGCGTTTGTGAGTCCCAGGCTCTCAGCCTGTTGTTTCCACCCACAGCCCCAGAGATTGAAGGATGTTTGGCCTTGGGGCGGAGGGTCAAAGCAAGGTGCCTTTGGGGAGCCTGTGGCGCTCCTCTCCACTTAGGTTCGTGCTCATCTTTTGCAGGATACTGTCTGTTCCTAGAAAGCCATGCTGGTGTCTTCATTCTTCCACATCACGTTAAAGTACCGTTTTTATATGTAGTTCGGTATGTTCTCCCTGAGAAGTAACAGTACACTGGAATTTGGGGTAGTGTGAAAGGATTCAATATGTCGCCACTTGAACATTTTTTCTCACAGAGCAGACATTTAACATTTGACAAGGAACACTATCTGTGTTGTCCTTTCATGGCTTGTGCTTTTTGTGTTGTATACGAAAACTAATCATCAAGCTGCATGATTCGTATAGTTTTCTCCCAAGTTTCCTATAGTAAGCTATATGAATTGCATTTTCGTTTATAGTGAGTCCTTGAACTCTCAGCCAAGAAGTCACAAGAGCTCCTAGCACATGCTCAGAAACCCTTCGTAGCATCATTTCCAGGGTTTACATCACTCCCCCCCCCCCCCGATCTGTAGTTTGGTCCCCCTTAGATAAACAATATTTCCTCTCGCAACTCCACTCTGCCATCTCTTTCGTTTCCATTCAGACCCCCAAGAGAAATGATAAAGAGTTTTAAAGAATCATAGTAAACCTTTGGGTGCCGAAAAGATTAAAGTAGGACTCGTCTTTATTTCAGAGGAGGCGCGAGCCTACATGTTCTATAGGAAGAAGTAGGGTGGGGGCTCTGGTGTGAAAGTCTGGACAAGTTGAGGAGTGTACAGTTTGAGGCAAGGCCTGCATGTGAGGATAGGTTGGTGAGGGAGATGGAGGGATAGGGATGGTGCTGTGGTTCCACAGGATGGAGGTGAATGCCGGTGGTCTCTGCAGTGTCACCGCTTTCTTTGGCCTGTCCTTTTCCCCATTCCTGCCTGCCATGACTTCCATGAGAGCAGGGCAAGGCGAGAAATCAGACGTGCCTTGGAAGGTGAGGGGCATGGTCCTTGGCAGCGCCGGGGACAGCCTCTGCTTCATGTGGGATCTTGGGATAGGTGACCTACAGTATCCCCACTAAAGTGAAGACTCTAGTTCCACGATTCAGGAGGAATCATGAAACTGATGTGAATGGGCTTGGTGGAGGTATGAATAGTAGCCCATGATTATAAATAAATCACAATTGTTCTATCTTGATTTCTTGTTTTCATATATCTTCCTCTATTATGAAAATGAAAGTGGCCACAGGTTTTATAGGACGCCGATAGCATGCAAAGACGAAGAGCTTCATTGGATTATTGAAAAAGAAATGCTTTAATTGTCGTGGTGAAATTTTATAATGTTGTACTTGTTCACCTGTTGTTTTCACCACCCCGGATTCATTCAACATCTCTGTTAAATATTGCAGTTTCTCTGGTGGAGGTGGTTTCCTCACCTCCTCCATCTTCTGTCCATGTGTTTTTGGTGGAGTTGACTCCATGTCCTGCTCCCTGGGGATGTGTGACCCAGGTTTGTTTGGCCAATGAGAACGCTAGCATTCTCCCATGTTGGACTCAAACCAATGATATACAAGGAGACTTTTGCTGAAATATCTGGAAAAGAAACCCTGACATTTTTTGCTGGACTTTGAAGTGTCAGGTTTTCAGGCTTATGCTGTTTAAACTACCTGCTTCCAGGAGGGTAGAGTTGAAAGAGGATGGAACCAAAAATGAACGATAGAGCAAAAGTGGATTTGGGGTGATATGAAGAGGAGGTGTTAAAATGTAGACTCTGAAGCCAGATGATTTGAGTTGAATGGCTCTGCCATTAACTAACCAGGTCACTCATGACAAGAAGGTTTTTGTGCCTCAGTTTCCTTATTGGTAAAGTGGGAATCATTATAATATCTACTCAGAGAATTGTTGTGAGGATTAGGTGAGTTGTGTGAAATGCTGAGAGCAGTACCCAACATTCTGTATGGACCATACAAGTGTGACGATTTGAGCTCCATGTCCTGCCATGGCCAAAATGAGACTCCCCTCTTGATTTTTCAGTTCTAAGAACAATATACGTATTCTTATTTTGTATTAGCTAGTTTCAGTTATGTTTTTTGTTCTGTAATCCAAAGAGTCATAATGAATAAATCAAAGTGTTATTCAGTTCTAAGTTTTGTCTTCCTTAATGAGACTAAGGCATCCCTTTCCTAATTATTACCCAGTGGTGAGTATGATCTTGGAATAGGCTAATTCTTCCCTCTTCCCATCTTCTTGGTGCATTTGTTTGAAATTTACTTTTCAGAATTTCTTTAAAAAATACTGCATGTCCTGGGCCGGCCGAGTGGCGCATTGGTTAAGCGCTGGTTTTGGGATGCCAGCGGCCCCGGTTCGGATCCCACATGAGGGCCAGTGACACTGCCCTCTACAGCTAACAACAGCTCCACCTGGAGCTGGGCTGTGCGAGCCCCGGTGATGGTGTGGGCTGCAGCCCCTGCTGCAGTGGGCTGCCATAGGCTACAGTGAGTGGCCTGCAGACAGCGTGAGCGGCCAATAGCCGCGGTGAGCGACATCCAGAGGCCAGCGACTGATCTGCCTCATCCGGGAAAAGCGCAGTGACGATGCCAACATGGGCCAGTGAAGCAACATGCTCTGCAACTAGACTGAAGAACAAAGGGACAGCAGCTTGTCTATTCCCCTTCCCCGATTCCCCAATGCTGTTCCCCTCTGCCAATTCCCCAATAAAATCTTAAAAAAAAAAAAAAAATACTGCATGTCCTAATTAAGAGAACTCTGAACATTATAATTAGATTTTCATAGTATGCATATGCTTTACCTTCTTTATCTCCAATTCCTGAAATGTTTGAAATATTGATATAATAGAAAACACTCAATGGGAAGAGGTTAGTTGGCTGGGGCTATGGGTGGAAATGGAGAGCAAATCAAGAAACCTGGGGCTCTACCTGGGCCCCAGCAATCACCTCACTGTGTGGTCTTGGACAAGTCATTGGTTTCTGGTCTGTGGAGCAGGCAAGGTGATGGCTGAGGTTCCCTCCTTGTGAATCATGGAATGTATGAAAACTTTCCTAAGCACCTTAAATAATATATTAATTTTCCCAGTGGTTAAAATGATGAAAAGGAAATTAGAAAAATAATAAATCTTAATGAGAGCCATCTGTATTTTGCGATCACCTTAGAATTTATAGTGTATATTTTAAGGTGTCTCCTCTTATTTTTCCTTCTGTATCTGAGGGGTTTTGTTTCCCACCCCCCATTTTCTTCTCTCTCAAAATCCACCTGGCCTTCTCCCCGAATACTCACTGTCCTTAACAATCAACAGTGACCTTGGCCATTTAAGTGAGCATTGAAGCAGAGGTCCTTGGCCTCTAGTCTGCTGTAATTACCAGGCAGCACCTGGAGGCGAACAATAAGGAGCCAGGACAGAAAACAAATAGTAGACTAGAGAAAATGGAGACAAAGCAAATGACTAGAATCAGCTCAGAGAGCTGCGAAGAGGGAAGCCAGAACTGTGTTCTTTTCCCTTTTTCCTGGAGTGGAAAGCCAGGCTTGATGTGCACTGGGCACTTGGATGTTTGTGGAATGGGGGAGCAAGGAGGCAAGTGATGAATAGAGATGAATAGATGGGAGTCAGCAGTTGGCAGTGTGTGGACACACTTCATCCTGCCAGCTCAACTAGCCAGGGACAGCGGAGGAAGGAAATAACAAAAGGAAGCTCAGGACACTGATGTACCAAGGCAAAATGCGTTTTCCACTGCAAAAGCGAAAATATCTGAGACATTGAAGGAGGAACAAGGCGACATTCGAGAAAGCTCAAAAATTGCCTGGCTAACCCGAACCAGCGCATTTGTTTTTGAAACCGTGGTGCTTATTTGCAAGTAAGTGTTCATTTCATGCCCCACTATTTGGCTTTTAGGTTGGACTTAATTAAAAAAGCTGTAGCATCTTTTCAGTCCAATTTCCTCTTTTCACAGAGCATCTGTCCCTGACAGCTTGCATGAGGCTCGGCCACTTGTTGAGGCTGAGGCTAACAGAAGAAATGGCAGGAGAGAGGCGAGATGGACAGACGCCTCTTGTTGGAGGTAGTCCCCTGATTCTGCACGACCGAGTCATGTGCTTAGGAAGCTTCTTGGTTTGAGCAAGGCAACAGGTTATGTCTCTGAGAGGGGGATCCTGGCAGCCTCACAGAGGCCAGCAGGACAGAGGGTAGGCATGAGTGCGCTAATGGGAGAGCTAAGCACACATGCTTTTGCCCTCTGCTCACAACCGAAAAATAGGCCAAAAATCAGATACAGGCAAATTCTAGAACTGAACAGAGGGTGGCCAGCGGCCCCAGTTCGGTCCCACATATGAGGGCCAGTGACACTGCCCTCAAAAAAAAAAAAAAAAAAAAATGAACAGAGGGTGATGGCAGAGAGAAAATACTTCTTTGGAATAAACTTTATGCTGGAGGGAAACCCTATTTCCAAAGATAAATTTGCCCTGGTGCTTTCTATATTCAAATAGATGGCACAAAAGATAAAAGTCAGTGCAGAGGTTGGCTTTGCCTATAGAGAGGGCCCTGTTTTGCCTTGCAAAGCACAGCTAGTTGTTTCTGCATTTACCTGGAGATTTGGTTTTGAGTGTGACTAAGAAAGAGAAAGGAAGCTTTCTCCACTTAGATCCTTCATTCTCATTTATCAGGATAAGCCTATCAGTAGAGCCAAACAAACCTGTATCTCATCGGAACAAGTACTTGAGTTTGTGGGAAGCAAGGTCTTACAGGTGGAGCCTGCACGTAATCCATTTTCTGTTGGATATTTTCAGTGTTGCTTGTAAAGTACTTTGAAGTTCCAGGTATAAGAATTTAGTTCTTTGGACACTTTATTCTTAGTTTAAAGGAATCTTTGGAAATTGCTTGGGTCCATCTATTGAGTCTTGTTCCTGAAGTTACCTGGAATTTTCCTAACTGGGCTGTGCTGTTTTATAGTACAAGGCTTACTGGATGTGCTGGGTTCTTATTATTTTTCCGGGGCTTTCTTTTATCCCTTTTGTGCCCCTCAACTTCTATCCTCTATAGATGTTTTGGCTGCATTTTGTCACTGGTCAGTCCCTGTTGCTTGGAAGCTAAGACAACCAACATTCTGACACATCCCACTTGAAGTTTATATTTAGTTAAAGCCTAGTTCTTTGTGGTTCTGTGGGTGTTTGAATCTCTGCCGCTGTTCCCATAGCCTTTTGCTTGATGCCTGAAGAATATAGCCAGCCCGATTGCTGAGCAGATTGTCATAGATCCATGGAAGAAGGCCATCTCTGGGCCACATTGGGGCTTAAACACCCACACGACCACATGTCTAGAAGCAAGCAAGGTCAGGAGCCACAGGGGTGCATTTGGCCACTCAGACTTCTTGTGACACTTGAGTGCCACCACAAATCATGTTCAGTAACTTTTACTGACGTTATCCCAATGACACAAGTACTAAAAATAATACCTGTGGAAAAATTAGAACAAAGTACAAATAAGCAAAAAGGACAATGTCCCTGAAAATCCTGCATTAGAAATAATCACATAAGTTTTTTGATGTTTATACTTCTAATTTCCTTCTATGTACATATATACGAGTACTTGTCAATTTATATTTTCTTTTTACAAAACGTGATCAAACCATTCATATGAATTTTATTTGGAACTCCATTGTGAACATATTTCCATATCTTTCAGTAACTGACACCATTTTTAATGGCTCGACATAGTTCAGTCATATGGATGGAACTTGCATTTTTTCACCAGTCACTGATTAAGCATTTAGCAGTTTTTCTTTCTAATAAGCCATGATGTCATGAATAGTCCTGCAGCTAAACTCTTATGCACCTGTAATTGTTTCTTTAGTATTAAATTCTAAAACCTTAATTGTACAAAACTGCCATGATACTTAATAGGAACCTGTCTTGTATATGTCCCCTTGAGGATGGTACAGAACACCTGAGCGACAAAAATGAGCAGCTACTGCTGCTCAAAGCAAGCCTCAGGTGAGGAAAGAGGAGAAGGGAGTTTCTGCCCTCTGGTCACTGGGAAGTTTTTTCGTATACCACTGCCTGTTACAAATTTGAAGGGAAGGAACTGGATTCCTCATATATTCTGGTTGTTCCAAGCCCTACATATTAGGTTAAATATGTGTAAAGTAGGCCTCCTGACTGACCAGGAATGGACTTTTTTTTTTATGATGACACTGTTCCCTTGCTATGCATGTCCCTAGTTGACGTGTAAGAATGTCTGGAGCTGTAGTTATGGGCGGCAGAGGAAGGAGAGAAAGGGCAGCCCTACTCTCAGCCCTCCTCTGTGTTGAATGGAGATGCTTGGCTCTGATATGCTGAGGAGAGTTACTGTAAAATGCAGACTAACAGTGTTTCACTGGAGAATCGAAAATCCTTAGTGACGATGGAGTGCTTTGAGCAACCTTTCAATCCATTTATCAAAAGAGCTTATAATGGAATCCTCATTTCAAGGAAGGTCAAACACTAATAAATATTGAGAAAAGCAAGTTGAAAGGACATCAGGTTAATATTTTACTATTCAGCCTTTGATCTTGAAAAGCTTGAGATCTTTTTCCACACACATGTCGTGATTTATCGATTCATTCCTGACAATTGGCTTGTTGGAACAGACACAGACGTCTTGCTTTTAACTGTCACTTCCATTTCTGGGATGCTTTATAATGCCAACAGACTTTTATGTATTCGCTGGCATCTCTTGTTGCTATTGCCACAGTACTGGAATAGTCTTTCCAGTTAAAGAACTGGGTTGTTGTTAGTAAAAGCAGCTTGAAGGTCACTGATATTTGGTTGCAATGCTGTAATAACATCTTTTGGTTTTGTTGTATTCGTTTTGGGGGAAAACAGTAAAACATCCTGTACTTCATTGGCTTTTCCATACTTTGTTCAAAATATATTCGCAATCTGATTATGTCCCCACTTCCATCACTACCACTCTGGTCCCTGAAAAAAGCCACCAACATCTCGTCACCGTCCTGGATTATTTCAACAACCTCCCACCTGCCTGCTCTGTCTCCACCTTTGTGTTCTGAACCCAGAATCCAGAGGGAGCTTCTAGAAGGGAAGTCCGAGCATGTCACATCCCGTCCTCACTTAGAGTCAACCCCTCAGCCCCTGCATGACTTGCCCTCATCTTCCTCTCCTACCACATAGCCCTGTGCTTTTCCATTGAGCATAGCTGTCGGAAGCAGGTCTCCACGAGCTGCTGGCACTTGTCTGCATCCTGTCCTCGGTGCCTGGATGCTTCGCCTTCTCTTCTTTTCCGGAACAGCTGTTCCTGTCACTGCCTAAGCTAACTCCGTTCGCTCGTTTACTAGAGTCTCTCCTCCCCCACCTGTTCCCCCTGCTCATTCTGACAATTCCTCCTTCTCCCTCCAGCATCACTGATTTTTCCCCGGCACTGCATCCATTCTTAACAGCCTCACAGGCTGTTATAGCTCTTAATTTAAAAAGAGGACAAAACAAAAATGATCCATCAAACAAAACCACCTTGAGTTCTTTCCATTTTTCTTTACCTGCCCCCAGCTCTATTGAGATATAACTGACAAATAACGTTGTGTAAGTTGAAGGTATACAACCTGATAAGTGGGTATACATATACTATATTGTGAAATGATCACCACAGTAAGATTAGTTAACACATCCATCACCTCACGTAGTTACTGTTCTTTTGTGTGGCGTGACATTTAAGATCTACTCTCAGCAAATTTCGAGTATGCAAGGCTGCATCATAACTGCGGTCACCATGTTGTACATGTTTCTACGAGTTTGACTGGTTTAGATTCCTCTTACTAATGAGACCATATAGCATTCTTAGTCTTCTGCCTGACTTGTTTCACTTAGCATAATGCCTGCAATGTTCCTTCATGTTGTCAAGAATGGCAGACTATGCTTTTCATGGCTGAATAATATTCCATTGTGTAGATATGCACCACCTCTTCTTTATCCTTTCCTCCACTGAGGGACACTCTAGTTGTTTAATGCCGCAATTAACTTGGGGGGGGGCAGGCGTCTCTTCAAGATAGTGATTTCGTTTCCTTCAAATATATACCCAGACGTGGGATCACTGGATCTGATGGTAGTTCTATTTTTAATTTTGGGGGGAACCCCCATGCTGTTTTCCATAGGGGCTGTGACAATTTACATTCCCACCGACAATGCACAAAGCCTCTCTTTTCTCCCCATCTATGCCAACACTTGATCTCTTGTCTTTTTTTTTTTTTTTTTTTTTTGAGGGCAGTGTCACTGGTCCTCATGTGGGACCCGAACCGGGGCTGCTGGCTTCCCAAACCAGCGCTTAACCACTGCGCCACTCAGCCGGCCCTCTTGTCTTTTTGATAATAGCCATTCTAACATATGTCAGATGATATATGTCTCCTTGTGGTTTTTTGGGGTTTTAAATCAACTTTATTGAGAAATAATTTACATTAAACAAATGGAAACATTTCAAGAATTCAGTTTGATGAGTTTTGGGGGGTTTTTTTTGCCTTTTTTTTTTATTTTATTAGTTTCAGGTGTACAACACAATGCAGTAGTTATACTCTTTACCCCCCAAAGTGACAACCCCCCTTCCCCAGTTCGCCACTCCACTCCCCCATATCATACATATCTATTACAATTCCTTTGACTCCCTTCCACAGTATACTCCACATCCCATGACCATCCACATATTCATTTACAGTTGGCATACAATATTATACAACATCAGCTTCAGGTAAACAGTGCAGTGATCAAGCCTCTACTCCATCCATGCAGTGGTCTCCCTAACAAGACATGTGATTATCTGACATGCCACAAAATTTTTACAACATTATTATATTCCCCGAACTGTGTTTCATATCCCTGTGGCAGTATTGTAGTTGTCTATTTATGCTGTCTAATCCCTTCCCCTTCCCCCTCATCCCCACCCACTTCCCAACTAGCAACCCTCAGTTTTTCCTCTACATCTACGAGTCTGTTTACTTTGATCGTTCACTCAGCTCTTCAGACTCCACACACAAGTGAGATCACATGGTACCTGTCCTTCTCCAACTGACTTATTTCACACAACATAATAGTCTCTTCACAATATTATCAATTACATTCCCAGAACTGCCCCCATATCCCTGCAGCAACTTTGTAGTCCCATCTACACTGTCCAAACAGTTCCCCCTCTCTCTCTTCCCCACTCTCTCCCAGCCATCAACCATCAGTTTTTCCTTTATATCTGCTTGATATGACTTCAATCTTCTTGCATGTACTGATACTTGTTTTGTGGCGTAACATGGTCTATCTTGGAAAATGTCCCATGTGTACTTGAGAGGAATGTATATTCTGTTTTTTTCAGGGTGAAATGCTCTAAAAATATCAACGAAGTCCAGCTGGTCTAAAGTATCTTTTAAGGCCCCTCTTTCTGTGTTGATTTTCTGTCTAACAGGTCTGTCCTTTGGTGACAATGGTGTTGAAGTCCCCTACTATGACAGTGTTACTGTTGATCTCTGTCTTTATGTCTGTCAAAATCTGTTATATGTAATTAGGTGTTCCTATGTTGGGTGCATAGATGTTTATTAGGGTTCTAGTGTCCTTCATTGTCTTTTATTGTAGTCATTTCAAAGTCTATTTTGTCCAAAATAAGTATTGGTACTCCAGCTTTTTTTTTTCTCATTTCAATTTGCATGAAATATCTTATTCCATCTGTAAACAGCATATACATGTGTCCTATTTTCTTATCCACTCAGCCACTCTCTGTCTTTTGATTGGAGCATTTAGCCCATGCACATTTAAAATGATTATTGATAGGTGCATATGTATTGGCATTTTGTTATTTGTATTCCTGGTCTCCCTGGGTTAGCTTGTTTACCCCTTTCTTTTGTTTAAAAAAGCCCTTTTAACATTTCTTGCAATGCTGGCTTGGTGGTAATGAATTCCTTAAGCTTATTCTTTTCTGAGCAGCTCTTTATTTCTCCTTCAATTTGAAGTGAGAGCCGTGCTGGGTAGAGCAATCTTGGTTGTAGGCCTTTGTTTTGTGTCACTTTGAGTATCTCCTGCCACTCCCTTCTGGCCTAGCAGAGTTTCTGTAGACAAGTCAGCTGTTAGTCTAACAGGAGTTCCTTTGTATGTAACCTGCTGTCTTTCTCTTGCAGCCTCTAGGAATCTGTCTCTGTCTTTAACCTTTGCCATTTTAACTATGATGTGTCTTGGTGTGGACCTGTTTGGGTTCAGCTTGTTTGGAACCCTCTGCACTTCCTGGGCATGTATGTTGATTTCCTTCACCAGGGTAGGGAAGTTTTCAGTCATTATTTTTTCAAATATATACTTGACCCCTTGCTTCTTCTCTTCTCCTCTGGTATTCCTATGAGTCGTTTGTGGTTGTGTTTCACCTTGTCCCATAGTGCTCTTAAACTATTTTCATTGTTTTTTATTCTTTGGTCTTTTTGTTGTGCCAACTGGGTGATTTCTGCTATTTTATCTTCCAAATCGCTGATCCGCTCCTCTGCTTCATCTACTGTACTGGTGATTCCTTCGAGTGTGTTCTTCATTTCAGTTATTATATTCTTTAGTTCTAACCTTCTGTATGTCCTCGCTTTGTTCCTTAAACATTCTTATCATCAGTGTTCTAAACTCTGTTTCTGAAAGGTTGGATCCCTCTGTGTCATTTAGTTCTATTTCTAAAGGTTTCTTCTGATCTTTTACTTGTGACATGTTTCTTTGTTTCCCCATTCTGGCTGTCGCTCTGGGATTGCTTTGATGTATTAGATAGATCACCAGGAGAGTCCTGGCTGGATGACGCAGGCACACAGCTCACGGCCCAACACTCCCAGGAAAACTCCCAGTCTCAGCCTGTCCCAATCAGCCGCTCACAGATCAGGCCGAGCAGCACGACAATCAATCACCAGCCTGGCAACTCTGCAAGCGCAGTGTGGAGAGTGGGGACCCGAGGAGGCTTGCGCACTCCTGCGTCTCAGTGAGCAGCCTGTTGGAGCCGGAACACGCCCACCAGGTGTTTCCCTGGCAATGCAGCACAAGCCATGCGGAGGGTGGGGATCCGAGGCATCTCGCACACTCCCGGGTCTCAGTGAGCAGCCTGTTGGAGCCGGAGGGCACCCGCCCAGCGTTTCCCTGGCAACGCAGTATAAGCCGGGTGGAGGGTGGGAATCCAAGGCCGCATGCGCGCACGCATGCACACGTGAACTTCTGCACCAATTCCACCAGAAGAATGAGGTCTCGGACCTGATCCTTCGTGGGAGGGCCCAACCCCGACAAAATGGCGTCCTCCCTACACCACTTGCGTGCAGGCTCCACACCATGGGAACAACAGTCCAAGAACCTCTAGCCTTTGCACCAAAGGTGCTCAGTACAATCCTTTCCCCCAGGCTCCCGGGCCTGGCTCACACAGCCACTCCGTCCACCAGGAACCAGGTAAGAGCTCACCGGCGAGCAAGCCCGGGTGCAGGCCCTACTGATTCTCCAGCTGCTCTCAGCCTCACTGAGCTGAGCAAAGAGAGTCCTCACTAATTTACTGCCAGCTATCTTAGAATTCCTCTTCCCGGCAAAGGAACTCTGGGCTGGTGAGCTTGGTGTGCGGCCGGAGGGTCTCTCCCCAACCGGAGAAGCCTCCCCACAGCTGGGGCTTCCCTCACGGGGTTCACCCTCTCTTGTCTCCGCCCGTCCTAGCAGACCTGACATGGCCTCCTCTTTAAGTTCTTCATTTAATGGTTCTGTTCATCTAGTGTTCCGGGGACCTCCAGGGTTGAATGCTGTATAATTGTTTGTAATGTTGGTATGATCCTGGGAGGCAGTTAGCACAGCGTCTGTCTATTGTGCCATTTTACCGGAAGTCTCCTAGATACTCTATTATTTAACATCACTCTGAGAGACATAAATCTGTCAGACAAAAGCCGGCAATGACAGAGAATTTGAATACAGCACACTTGATCAGGCAAACAGACAATCACAACCAGCAGTAGCTTATTGTTAATGATGCTGAAGATGGTCTTTTGACATCTTCAGCATCTCAAATGGCATGTCAGTTTTCGTGAATCAAATTTCAAACACATAGATCTTTAAAAATGAGGGAAAATCTGGTGTTTCCTTACATGCAACTCTGAACTCAACACGCAGCAAAGAACAGAAAAAAGACCTAGAAGTAAATACCTCATTTGAAAATATAGATTTAAAAGCTCTGAGATACTATTTTGGAATTGACTGGACTATTACACAAAAAGAGTAATCAGTTCTAGCCAGGTAGGTTTCACTGACAGAAAACCAGTAAATAATCTCATGAATTTGATAACTCTCTGTTGTCTTTAAAACACAAATAACACAGTAAAGGAAAATTTAAACATGAAAAGGAAAAAACTCCTTTCCTCTGAAACCCAATCTCTCACCTCAGAAAGATCACTGTCTATATGGACTCTGCAAAGAGACATTATTAAAATGCCAAACTCCACACCATCTGTACCACCTTTTCGTAGTGTGTTTCAGGACGTCCTTGTTGGCCCCTCTTTCTCTGCCTCGCTGGGAGTCTGTCATGAGAAATTGTTTGCACAGAAGCTGTGGGATGCCCCGACCAGCTCCTGTAATCATCTCTGCCAAATCTGAAGCCTGGGCAGGATGGGCATGGGGCTGGGGTGCAGACATCTGTGAGAACACCTGGCATGGACTCGTCTATATGACTAGGTGCAGATTTTTGCAAGGCTTTGGAAAGGTCCCACGCACTTCACAGTTGTCCTGCACCACTGCCAGCTTGGAGTCCTAGCCATCCCTGAAGGCACTGCCATGGTAGCATGTGGTCCTAGTAACTGACCTCTAGCATATGTATTAATAACTGGACATCCTCAAAGGATGCTGAACCCAGGCTTTGGTTTGGATTGTTTTTCAATGTCATGTGAGGTCTTCATCACTTTTCCTCTTACCCTATAAAAATAAATCATGAATTAGATCAGAATGGTAAATAAAGCCTGTCACCTTAGGACAATTTCTGAGCTGTTGAGGGCCATGGTCCCCAATATTGAGGGACTTGCAAGCTGGCTTTAGTGGGCTTGGTGAAGCATAAACTTGTTTTTCTGCTTTCATTGTTTCTTTCTGTACCTAGAGGGTGCTTAGTACTTACTGAGGTATGTGGTGAGGACGGCCAGTTCCTTGGGACACAAAAGAAAGATGGCTATCAGGGTTAATGGAAGAAAATTGTCTTGAGAAGCTGACCCCCTAAGGTTTCACTGACCTTTAAGTTTCTGGTAAATAGTTAAAGATTTACTATTCACTGAGGTAATGCATATTTTTCTTGCTATGTTATACACATCCCTACACGTACCCCCTACCTAAAAACTGTATATAAAGCCTGTGAGAAATAAACCGGAGAGCTCTTCCTCCATTTTCTGTCTTTACTGTTAACTTGTTTCTGTCTTTATTTTATCACCTAAGCCGTGTCCACCTTCTGGAACCCTGGTCAGCGGAGGCTGGTCCCCCGCAAGTGGCGCCCGAACAAGGACCTGAAGGTAAGTCCTCTAATTTGCAACACGGTTAGGCTTCCACTGAGGGTGCTGCAGACCCCCTGGTTGGTGACGCCAGGTGTGATAGTGGATAATCTTGGCACTCAATATAAGAAGTGCGGGTTTGCACTCAATATAAGAAGTGCGGGAGTAGTCACAAACATTTGCACTCAATATAAGAAGTGCTGGAGTAGTATAAATATTTGCACTCAATATAAGAAGTGCTGGGGTAGTCATAGAATTTTAAGAGCACAAATAAGGTGCTGTTTTAGCTTAGAATATAAACAATAGGTCCTTAGAACACATATATCTTACTAACCATTTCGTGTGCAAGAGTGTGATTGTGTGAGTGAATGCATATAGTTCCACGGCTTTTGCTACGGAACTTGAATGGGCTCTAATCTGCGGTTCCGTTCTCTGTCGTAAGGCTAAACGGCGACTGACTCGTTCACCTGTGCGGGGGCTTATACCGCAGAGCTTTTGCCAAGACAGACTAAGTCCCGCGAGGGGCGCGGCCAGACGAGCATCAGAGTGGATATCGAGTGATTGTTTCTTTCTATCCTTTATACTTACTAACATTAAATATGGGTCAAACTGGATCTAAGAAACTTAAACTCTTTATTAACTTAATTAGCTGCTCTCTTGCAGCCAGAGATTTAAAGGTTGGAACTTTTCAGATAGCTAAATTTCTACTTTTTGTTGCCTTCTGGAACTTAATTAAAGATACACTCGTTCCAGAGACTATTTCTGTGCCAACGGCACTATCTGATAAACATACGCTGTTATTGTCCACTGCTCACTCTAAAACTAATCTGGCCTTTTCAGTTAAAAAATATACAGATTCGAACAATAATTCAGACAGTGAGGGAGAAAACCTCCCTCCTCCAGATGCTGCTAAATTGGAAACAGAGGCAGCCAACTATAATGAACAAGATCTGTGGGACTTTCCCATTACTAAAAAGGAGGATAAGGGGCCAGGTCCCCCAAAATATTCAGCTAAAAATGAAGAATACGTAAAACCCCAACCTCCTTTAAAGCATCCTGTAATGCCTATGCCTCCACGTAATTCTAAACCCACATCTTGGTTTCGTAGAGCCATTGAGGAGGAAGAGGCAAACAAAAAATTTGATTTTACTCTTTGTTGTCCAGTGGTCTTTGATATGGATTGGGAAGGAAATGAATGGCCTTCCTGGGAGCCCCTGCCCTATAAAATCTTAAAAGAGCTGAAATTTACATGTACAGAGTATGAACCTGTAGCATCTTATACTCTTTCTTTAATTAACACATTGGCAGGGAAATGGATGACTCCCCATTATTGGACTCAAGTTAGTAAAGCCTGCTTAACAGGTGGAGTTTATCTCCTTTGGAGGACTGAATATGATGATAAGACAGAAAAATTTGTCAGTAAACGTGATTCAATTACTACAGATATGCTTATGGAAAGAGGTGAATATTCTCATGCACAAGACCTGATGTATCTATCTAAAAAGGTCCTAGAAAAAGTCACTGATTGTGCTGTTAATGCCTGGAGAGCACTCCCCGCCTCGGGAAAGCCAACTACATTAACTACCGTAATACGAAGAGGTGAGGAGCCTTCTCAAAACTTTTTGTCTCAGCTCATTCGAGCAGTTCGTAGAGTAATTACCAACGATGAAGCCGCAGATATTTTAATCAAACAGTTGGCATTTGAAAACACAAGTTCTACATATCAAAATCTACTCCAGCCTATCAGTAAATCTGACACTATTAATGATTATGTAGAACAATGTGCTGATGTCTCTCCAGCTTTTATTCAAGGAGTAGCAATAGCTGCCACCCTTAAAGGGGATGTTAAGACAGTAACTCAGTCAATGCAGGACACTCCCAATAGTAATAACAGAAACGGTGGCTACAATTGCTATAATTGTGGGGAACCGGGACACTTTAACAGACAGTGTCCTAAGACTAGAGGAGCTCCCCAATCACAAGATATACAGCCACAAAGTGTTCCTAATGTCTCACAACAAACTTCATCCTTGATGCCACAGACTGTATGTCCACAATACAACAAGGGATTTCACTGGCTGATAGACTGCCATTCCAAATATCGTAAAAATGGACAGTTATTGCCACCGAACAATCTTATCTCTAAAGTCCTTCCTTTTCAACCAACTGGTTGTCCCTTAGTTGGGAAGCGCTCCAGGGCCCCAGCCTTGGGCCCAGGCAACAATAGAGACATCGATTTGCAACCCATTTAGCAACAACAACTTATTTAACAATTTAAATCAGTCCCTGAGCTCTTCAGAGCAACCCCAGGGAGCACAGGGTTGGATCCCAGCTCCACTGCCCTTGCAATGTTAACCCCTTACTCTCCGGTCGTATTTTAAATATAGATACATCAAAACACTCATCTAAGTATAAACATTAAAACTCTGACCTGTGTCAGCCTAGGGCTTTAGTAAAATAAAAGGACCTGTTAACTGGTACCTGAAAGGGACCAAACATACTGTTAACCCAGGGAAGAGGGTATGCTTGAGTATTTCCTCAGGACACAGACACTCCAGTTTGGATTCCAGATCGTTTGATCTGCCCACCGCAGCTGCTGTGCCCAGGCCACCGCAACCCTTACAGTCCACCGGCCACTGATGACCCTCCCTTCTCCACTGCTCCGGAGTAGGCCTTCTGCTCGACCACCCAGTTCTCATCCACTATCCGTCTGTCTGGGAGAGCCCAGAAATCCCGGTCTATGAACACTGAAGCTGTCCCCCGGAAAATGTGCCATAGCAACATGCCAGTGAGATACAACATTCCTGGAGTGGATCGGTACATTCTGGACTGGTCTCAAAGCAACAAAACGAGTTGAATAAGGGGACTGGCCTCTGGAATATGGAAGTCAGACACACAGTATCAACAAAACTCTCTTTGGAAACTTGCAGGAGCAATGGGCGAAAACTTCCAAACTGTAACTGTTTGTAGACCGGCTACTCCCTGTACTTCGACTAGTCGCTCTATTAATGTATCTGCCTGTGTTCCTTCTCCTTATGCACTGTTGATTGGAGATATTTCTATTCATGTTAACAAACATATGTTTAATGTATCCTGTTATAATTGTACTTTAACAAACTGTGTCTCTTGGGTACCCCTTGGGACCCGTGTTATGATATTTCATCAACCATCTTTTGTTATGCTTCCTGTTAATGTTTCTGGACCTTGGTATGATGAGAGAAGTCTACAGATTTTTAAAGAAATTGAACATGCTTTAAGTAGACCAAAAAGATTTATAGGGCTTATGATTGCTGGAATTGTGGCTTTAGTTACTGTGATTGCAACTGCTGCTACTGCCGCTGTGGCTCTTTCACAAACTGTTCAAAATGCTCAGTATGTTAACACCCTTTCAAAAAACGTTACTTTAGCCTTAGGAACTCAAGAGGATATAGATAAAAAATTAGAACAAAAGGTAAATGCATTATATGATATGGTTCAATATTTAGGTGATGAAATTCAAAGTTTAAAAGTATGGTCTCGTTTACGATGTCATTCAGAATATCATTGGATTTGTGTAACCCCAAAAATGTATAATCATAGTCAACATGATTGGAATAGAGTTCGTTTACATCTTCAAGGAATTTGGCATGATGCTAATCTGTCTTTAGACATGTTCCGGCTTCACGATGAAATTCAAAACATGAGAGAAGCTGAACCCTTAAAATTTGATGCAGCTCAAGCTGCTTCTGAGTTTGTTGATATCATAAAAAATACCCTGCCGTCTTTGCCCAATATTGGCCATTCCATTGTGACATTCCTTACATTGGGCATTTGTGTTTGCTTGGTTCTGTGCCTACTCCCCATCCTCATTAGATGTTTCCTCAAGCAGATATTGGACGTCCAAGCCAACATCCATGAGATGAAACTGAAGGCAAGGCCTCCAGTGTAGCCACTTGCTTATTAGCCTCACTACCCCTAAGCTTCAGCGAGGACAGGCTAGCCAAAGACGGGTAAGGACCTCCTTGAATGTAACTGACCTAAGGCAGGGCTTGATCGCCAGAAGATCAAGTGCCGATGACGGGTTGTTATTTCATTGAGGGACACCTAAGACAGGCACTGTGACTCGCAGCCGCCTGGGGTCACAGGCGTGCTTTTTATATAATAAAGAAGGGGGAGATGTTGAGGGCCATGGTCCCCAATATTGAGGGACTTGCAAGCTGGCTTTAGTGGGCTTGGTGAAGCATAAACTTGTTTTTCTGCTTTCATTGTTTCTTTCTGTACCTAGAGGGTGCTTAGTACTTACTGAGGTATGTGGTGAGGACGGCCAGTTCCTTGGGACACAAAAGAAAGATGGCTATCAGGGTTAATGGAAGAAAATTGTCTTGAGAAGCTGACCCCCTAAGGTTTCACTGACCTTTAAGTTTCTGGTAAATAGTTAAAGATTTACTATTCACTGAGGTAATGCATATTTTTCTTGCTATGTTATACACATCCCTACACGTACCCCCTACCTAAAAACTGTATATAAAGCCTGTGAGAAATAAACCGGAGAGCTCTTCCTCCATTTTCTGTCTTTACTGTTAACTTGTTTCTGTCTTTATTTTATCACCTAAGCCGTGTCCACCTTCTGGAACCCTGGTCAGCGGAGGCTGGTCCCCCGCACTGAGCCGTTTTGTATTTCCACTTTCCCTGTTTGTCCTCCCTGTCTGCGCTCCCTGACGTGCATCCTGGGACATCATGAAGCTGATGTGGGTGAAGAACAGACAGCTCAAGAACAAAACTCAGGATTACTCCTGATCATTTCCCCTCTGCCATCTTTTAAGATCCCCCTCGTTTGTGTATGATTTTATTCTCTAGGCCTGAGCAGAATTTGTGGCGGGCAGCTCCCCCAGAGGCAATGCCCAGGCAGGCCCCTGATGCCTCCGGGTCCAGTAATGGACTCTCTCTTTACTGTAGAGCTCCACTCCAGAGATGGTGGAGGAGCTGTCTGATGGCTTCTCTGACCACCTCTTCCAAGACAAGGCGCAGGAGCACCATCAACACCATCCAGTGCTAGTCTGAGGTGAAAGCTGGCCCAGAGGCGTCTCCACAGCCAGGACCCAGACAAGACTGGGGTGGCCCAGAACCCAGACTCAAATCAGGGGACTTCCCTGGGGCCCAAGGCTTTCTTTTTTTAAAGATTTTATTGGGGAATTGGTGGAGGGGAACAGACAAGTTGCTGTCTTTTTGTTCTTCAGTTTAGTTGCGGAGGATGTTGCTTCACTGTTGGTATCGTCATTGCGCTCTTCCCGGATGAGGCAGATCGGTCGCTGGCCTCTGGATGTCGCTCACTGCGGCTATTGGCAGCTCACGCTTGGCTGCCAGCCGCTCACGCTGGCTGCGGGCCACTCACTGTAGCCTATGGCAGCCCACTGCAGCAGGGGCTGCAGCCCACACCATCACCGGGACTCGCACAGCCCAGCTCCAGGTGGAGCTGTTGTTAGCTGTAGAGGGCAGTGTCACTGGCCCTCATGTGGGATCTGAACCGGGGCCGCTGGCATCCCAAAACCAGCGCTTAACCAATGTGCCACTCGGCCGGCCTCCAAGGCTTTCTTACATGAGCGTTTCACAGGCTCACTCCCAATGAAATCTGGACCCCTACTCCCACCAGCTGCCTGGTGGGGTAGAAATATAGTCTTCACACGTTTGTTGGAATCATAGAGGAAAACATTTATGCTGTCTTTGCATTTTCTAGTTTTGACTGTTTACCTTCCCCAGGTATCCTGTGGAACAGTCAGCCTTGCAGATCTTCTCCAAGCCTTACACATCATCACAGGTGGTTTCTACAAAAATGGGATAGGATTATGGTATTGTATACACATCTCTGGAACGATCTCACAGAGCACAGTGAACCATGGTAAGCCAGTCTGGTCAAGAGCTGTGGTCTTATTCATCTCCTTAATATTCCAGAAAGGAGGGATTTTCCTCAGCGACTCAGCCAGTCAGTGCTGTTGGACCCTGACATGATTCAACTGTGCCATTTCCGCAGTGCTGCCAGGAACATCTCCCGTGTGCCAACAAACTGTGTTAATGTGCGAGGGCTGCCGTAAAATAGGACCAGTTACAGTGTGGATGGCCCCCAACGCAGACCAGGGTGGGAGTTGGGATGGGGTGAGAGTGCCAGAAGGGTTTCCACTGTGGGACTGGGAAGTTCCTGAGCGCTGATCCTGAGACATTTGTATATGTAGCAATATTTGATGTAGCCAAGCAGCGACAACGTCTGCATCTCTGGGCATCCAGTGGCCCAAAGTGCACTGACAGTCACCCTGAAAAAACACGTTTACAGCAAGGGTTGAATGTCACCCAATCTGTTTTTTTACATTTATGTAGATTTAACACATACAATATACAGAAACAAATGTATTCCCAAATGAATACTAAAAGTACATCAAATTCATGTTTTTTAGCTGGTCACTCTCTCAGAGCTGGTACTTAAACTATCTTCTTCCATTGCCCACTTCATAGTCCCTTTGTTCCCAGCAAGCTGCTCAGCTGGTCGTGGTTTTTGCCCGATGGATTGACTCTGACCTTCACTTCTTGAAAGGTTGGGGCCATCAGTAGTCCTTGTTGGACTGGTTCTTTGTAGTTTTCCATGGACTTCATCACATGGCATGGTGATGCTACTAAGCCCTGAGGAGTGTCCTGTGCTCCTGACCTCCACTGCAGAGCCGTTCAATGTCCCCTTGGTATTCACCTCTCCATTCCCACTGCCTGCTACGACATTCCATAAATATTTGCTGAATAAATGATCATTAAGCATGGCGGATGTGAATTCACAATGGACCCAATACTATATCATCTCCCCACTAAGTTAGGTTTTTGCCTCAAGGATGAAAGCCCGTTTGCTGATGTCTACAGATGTCTACAGAGAGGCTGGTCAGGCCCCAAGTGTGGTCTCCCGCGACTGTATTCGTTTCTACTGCTGTGTAACATTACCACAGCTCCCATGGGCTAGGAACGGGGCAGGCCCTCCAGCAGGGTCACACAGGGCTGCAGTCCAGGCATGTGCCCCGCTGGGTTCTCACCTGGGGCTGGGCTGGAGAAGAATCTGCCTCCAGGCTTACTCACACGGTAGGCAATTTCCCTGTGGTTGTAGGACAGGGGTTCCAGATTTTTGCCGGCTGTTAGCTGAACGGTGCTGCCCTCCTGTTTGCGCCTCTCCAACAGGCTTGCTTGCTTCATCAAGTCCACAGGAGAGTCTTCAGTCTGTGAAGAGGTTGCACATATAAAGCGATCACAGGAGCGACATAAGTCAGAACCAGTCCACGACCACAGAGGGCTTCCTCGGCCGCCCGCGTGAACGCCCTGGGCCATCTGAGCCCGCCGCGCCGCCGTAGGCCGCTCTGGCCAGGCCCCACCCCCCGCTGTCCCGTAGGACGCGCGGCGCTGTGTGACCCCGCCGCCCCCTGTAGGCCATCCTGCACGCCTTGTGGCAGCCATGGCGGACGTGTCCGAGAGGAAGCTGCAGCTGTCCGTGCTGTTGGCCTTCGCCTCTGGAGTGCTCGTGGGCTGGCAGGCGAACCGGCTGCGGAGGCGCTACCTGGACTGGAGGAAGCGGAGACTGCAGGACAAGCTGGCGGCGACGCAGAAAAAGCTGGACCTGACCTGAGCCCGTTGCCGCCGGCCCCTGCCGACCCCCGCACTGCCACCTAGTCTTCGCTGGCGCGGGGGCTCCGGTCTGAGCCAGGCTCGCCTCACAGTCCCCGCCTGCCAAACCAGGCTCCTCCCGAAGTGGCGGTGAGCAGTACTTAGAGTGGCGGCTCTAAGGGGAAACTTTGGAGTGGGGCGGATGTCTGCGGGTAGGGGGCCTTTGGACCGTCCCAGGAGGTGACTGGTTACCACAGACACCAGAATGAGGAATTTTTGTTTTCTCAGTAACTTGCACTTTGGTGTCGTAGTCAGTGCATTGCGCGTAAGGGGAATGTCTTATCACGTGCAGTGTTGCAGGTTGACAGCATTCAACTTCAAAATGTAAATACTGCAAAGGTAGGAAGGGAGGGAGGGAGGGAAGAAAGGAAGGAAGGAAAGAAAAGGGGAGGGGAAGGGGAGGAAGGAGAGGGGGGGAGGGGGAAGGAGGGAGAGAATTGAAGTGTTGTTCCTGCCACCACTTTTCCCCCCTTAATTCTTTTCAGTAATCTCCTTGGTAGATGCCTTGCACCTACTTCTGGCTTTTTTTTTATCAGAGCTGTACAGATTTTCAGGGTCTCAGATTTCTTACCTTTAACACCAGATCTTCGTGTTCATGGTATAACTCTACAATAGAGTAATTTGAAGTTAATGATTATGTGTTTGTAATTTTTTTCCCCTTTTTTTTTGTTGCCAACAGCTTGTCGAAGATGGATATAGAGCATGGACAGAAATCATTTCTCCTGCACTTTCTGGATCAATTTTATTTTTAAAATGAAAATATTTTAAACCTTTTTGAACCTTTGTTTTATTTTTTTTTAAAAGATTTTATTTGGGAATTGGGAGAGGGGAACAGACAAGTTGCTGTCCTTTTGTTCTTCAGTCTAGTTGTGGAGGACATCACTTCACTGGCCCATGTTGGTGTTATCATGCTCTTCCTGGCTGAGACAGTTGCTCGCTGGCCATTGGATGGCTGCTCACTGCACCTCTCAGCAGCTCACAAAAGCCCACGCCTGCTACTGGCCAGCCCCACTGCAACCTATGCTGTAGCAGACTACTCAAGGCAGCCCAGCTCCAGGTTGAGCTGTTGTTCACCATCTTAGCTGTAAAGGACTCAGCATCATTGTCCCTCATGTGGGATCCGAACAGGGGCCCTGCTGCTCAGAGCTGGCGTCCCAAGCTAACTCTTAACCAATGCACCACTCGGCCGACCCTGAACCTTTTTTATTAAAAGTAGAATTGGCATTGAGGAGGTTGGGAAATTCCTGCCATGCAGTTGACTGCATCAAGAGGCTTGGACCCTCAAAACTTGATACATTTGTTTTTTTGAGCAGCGATCTTGTTTCTTAAGGAATCTATGCTAGTTCCTTGGTACGACTCCAAAGCAGAGTTGGCCTGGGGACCATTATGAGTCATTTTAGTCAGTTGTTTTATTATACCTGTTCAGGAAAGCAAGGAGCTGTGTAAACATAACTGAGGTAAGGGTGATGTGTATAAGACCTTTGCACTGCAGAGAGTGACAGCATATTCCCAGCAGACTAAGTTTTTATTGGCAAAAATTTCATTGCTGTCATTGTGGAGTACACACGTGAAGGAGAAACCCTCTTGAATAGAGCTTAGTGACAAACCTCAACTGAATCTGGAAATCAAGAGTGAGTGACCCAAATCCCTGGTGATTTTTGATTTCCTAAACTTTTTTTTTTTGAGGGCTGTGTCACTGGCCCTCATATATGGGACCCTAACCAGGGCCTCTGGCGTCCCAAGCCAGCGCTTAACCACCACGCCACTCTGCCAGCCCTGATTTCCTAAACTTTTAATGGTAACTTTTCCATCCACCTCTGATTAGAACACTGCCCTTGCTCATTCCCATAAAGATTAATTTTGTGTCTTGGCACATTTAATAGCAGCTCCATGTTAACACAATTCAGAGAAGCTGTTTCTACAGAAAGCTTTTTATTTTTCCCTGAAGTGCTTTGTTCCTTCGTGTGTGGGAGGTGGAGGTGAAGAGGGTCTAGAAGGAGGGGAAGACTACCAAGGTGCTGATAATGTCCTGTGTCCTAATCTGGGTAATGTCACGTGTGTGTGGGGGTGCTGTGTGCAAATTCAGGGAGCTGAACGCTTGTCTGTTACATGTCTACATTGAAGATGAAAGGACACAAAATGGCAGTTGGGCCTGTGGAACTGAAGAGAATTTATTATTAGCGTTTTTCATCATTCGAAAAGTGAGCTCAGATTGTCATCATTCTTCAGTGTAGTGGAAACACTCTGGGAATTGGATTTATAGGATTCGGTCTCACTTGGGGAAATAATAGTCTCCCTGAGAGTAGGCAGGGCCATAATTATTTGCTCACGGGCTTGCTGCAGAACACACCATCTTCACGGAACTCAGGATGGACAATGTACAAAACTGAAATGAAATGAAACTTCAATACCCCAAGTGACAAAGAACTAAAAACTGGTTTTTGAAATGAGAGTATACAACAGAACCATGTACCTCATGAAGGCCATACTGGAAAGCTACCCTTGCAGTTACTTTAAGAATTTAAGATAAGTGGTATGTTAAGGTCAGTTTAGCAAACTGGCACCAGAAAACCAATGCCGGAACACCGAGTGCCCCCGCAGACATGTGGCTGTAATGCGGTACCAAGCAACATGCGGTTTCGGGAGCCGCCGGCGTTCCCCAGCCGCCACCCCAGTGCTTTGGATTGGCCCGGAAGAAACTGGCACCTGAACAGGGGGCCCGAGAGCTCCGCGCCCGCGACACAGGACAGGTCCCTCACTCACTAGCCTGCCCACGAGGGCTCGAGCTGATGGCGTCAGCCGGTGACGTCACTTACCGGGGCCGCCGCCGCGGTTTCCCTGGCAACCGGCTTGCTTTCCTAGCGAAGGCGCTGAGCTGCTGGCACCGGGGCCGCACGACTCCCTGCAGTCCCTGCAGCGCCGCAGTGGGGAGCTGAAGCAGCAGGTACCGTGTGGCTGTCCCTCGGGGCCTGGACCGTGCGGCTGCCCGGGCGCTGGCGGGGCGAGACGGGGTCGCCAGAATCCTGGGAGCCCGCCCCGACCCACAGGCCTTCCCGACGATAACGCTCGCATCCCACCATCCTCTCAACCCAACACCGGGGGCCAAACCTCCCGAAATCGTGACTTTAGACTGAGCGCTCAACCCTTAACATTTCAGTCTCCACCCGAACACGTCCCTTAACCCACTTTCCCTCCAAACCTAAACTTTTAACGCTGACCTTTCCATCCACCTCTGCGCCCAACGCCAGCCACTCCGCCACTCCGTAGCCCCCTTAATATTATTTTATATTAATTTCAGTTGTACAGCATCATGGTTAAACATTTATATAATTTAAGAGGTGATCCCCCTGACTAGTCTAATGCCTATCTGACATCATACATAGCTATTAACAATATTGACTAGATTCCTTATGCTATAACCATCACCATGACTACTGTGTAACAACCACTTTGTACTTCTTAATTCCTTACCCTTTTTCACTCAACTCCAACCCCCTCCCACCTGGCAACCATCACAATGTTCTCTGTAGCTATGTGTTTGTTTCTGTTTTGTTTGTTTTATTTTGTTCTTTAGATTCCACATATAAGTGACATCGCATTGCATCCATCTTTCTCTGTCTGACATATTCCACACGGCACAATATCCCCCAGGTCCATCCATGCAGCAGCAGATGGCAAGAACCCATTCCTTTTCCTGGTTGAACAATATTCCACTTCCTTTTTATCCATTCTTCCATCTACGGACACCCAGGCTGCCTCCACATCTTGACTATTGTATACAATGCTGCAGTGAACATATGGATGCACATGTCTCCTCGAAGTAGCATTTGGGTTTTTTCAGTCAGATACCCAGAAGTGGCATTACTGGGTCCTTTTTTTTTTTTTTTGAGGGCAGTGTCACTGGCCCTCATATGTGGGACCTGAACCGGGGCTGCTGGCTTCCCAAGCCAGCGCTTAACCACCGTGCCACTCAGCCGGCCCTGTTGTCACTTCTTATAGCCTTTGATTTAAAGTCATTTTATCTAGTATTAAGTACCCATATTGCTATCTCAGCTTTTTATTTTCTTTTTTTGTTTCTATTTTCATGAAATATCTTTTTCCCATCCCTTTACTTTCAGTTTGTGTGTGTCTTTTGGTCTGAAGTGAGTCTCTTGTAGGCAACATATGTAAGGATTGTTTTCTTATCCATTTAGTCATCCTATCTTTTGATTGGAGCATCTAATCCATTTACATTGAAAGTATTTGTTGATGACAGGGCTGGCCAAGTGGCGCGGTGGTTAAGCACTGGCTTGGGAAACCAGTGGCCCCGGTTCGGTCCCACATATGAGGGCCAGTGACACTGCCCTCAAAAAAAAAAAGAGTATTTGTTGATGGATATGTAATTATTGCCATTTTATTATTCATAATTTTGTTTTGTTTTCATCTTAAGAAGTCTCTCTCTCTAAGATTCCTTTTAATAGTGGTTTGGTGGTGATGAACTCCTTTAGCATTTTCTTGTTGGGAAGCTCTTTATCTGTCCTTCAATTCTAAATGATAGCTTTGCTGGGTAGAGTAATCTTAGTTGTAAGTCCTTACTTTTCATCACTTTGAATATTTTGTGCCAATCCCTTCTGGCCTGCAAAGTTTCTGTTGAGAAATCAGCAGATAGTCTTATGGGAGTTCCCTTGTAAGTAAACTAACTGCTTTTCTCTTGCTCCTTTTAAGATTCTCTTTATCTTTTTGTTTTGTTTTGGAACTGCATCTTAATTTAAATGAAGTATGCCTATACAAAGAGTTTCCATAATAAAGTCATTCATTTGCAAATATACATGAATGTGGGCATTTTTTTTTTTTTAAGATTTGGGGGAGGGAAGATTTTAGGAATTGGGGGAGGGAACAATGTTGGGGAATCGGGGAAGGGGAACAGAGAAGTTGCTGTCCTTTCGTTCCTCAGTCTAGTTGTGGAGGACATAGCTTCACTGGCCCATGTTGATATTGTGATCATTGCGCTCTTCCCGGCTGAGGCAGATCGGTCACTCACGACAGCTCATGCCAGCTGCTGGCTGCTCATGGTAGCTTATGGCAGCCCACTGCAGCCCCACTGCAGCCTATGCCATTGCCAGTGACTCACGGCAGCCCAGCTCCAGGTTGATCTGTTGTTCATCTTAGCAGTAGAGGGTGCAACGTCACTGGCTCATGTGGGATCCGAACCCGTGGCCCTGCTGGTCAGAGATCACACTCCCAAGCCAACTCTTTTTTTTTTTTTTTTTTGAGGGCAGCGTCACTGGCCCTCATATGTGGGACCGAACCGGGGCTGCTGGCTTCCCAAAGCCAGCGCTTAACCACCGCGACACTCGGCCGACCCCTCCCAAGCCAACTCTTAAGAAATGAGCCACTCGGGCCAGCCGAGTGGCGTGGTGGTTAGGCACTGGCTTTCCAAGCCAGCGGCCCCGGTTCGGGTCCCACATGTGAGGGCCAGTGACACTGCCCTAAAAAAACAAAAAACAAAAAACAAAAACAAACAAAAAAACAAACAAACAATGAGCCACTCAGCTGGCCCCAGAATGTGGGCATCTTGATGTGTACTTAGATTTTTTAAAATTATGCATTTAGAGTTGTGCTTTCAAACACATTGAAATATTGCTTCCAAATATTTACATATCTGTCAGATATTTTGAAATTTAAGATAAGGCCTTTATTTATTTTATCTTTTTCATCACCATCCTAATACATATCTTCACTTTTGAGATAACCACTATTCTCAGTTTGGTGTTTATTGTTCTAGACCTTTTTCTTTGCATTTATACACAAAGTTATACCCATACTCATAGAAAATCTGTCGTACGATTTTGTGGACTTCTCTCTGCCACCCTTTTTTTTTCTTTTTTTAAAGATTTTTATTAAAATATAGCTAACATACAATATTATATTAGTTTCAGGTATGCACCATAGTTATTTGACATTTATATACCTAAAGAAGCGATCACCATAAGTCCAGTAACATCTGACACCATACCATGCTATCATAATATTATTGACTATATTATCTATGCTGTCCATTACATCCCCATGACTTATTGGTTTTATAGCTGGAGATTTGAACCTCTTATTCCCCTTCACCTTATTCCCCCTTTTAAATTTTTTTCAATTACAGTTGACGTTCAATATTATTTTATATTAATTTCAGGTGTATAGCATAGTGGTTAGATATTTGTATAATTTAAGAAATGATCCCCCTGACTAGTCTAGTACTCACCTGGCACTATACATAGTTATTACCATATTGACTACATTCTCCATGCTTTACTATATAGCCCCATGCTATTTTGTTACTATCAGTTTATACTTGTTACTCCCTTCACCTTTTATACGCTGCCCCCCAATAGCCTCCCACCTATAACTCCAATAAATCTCATACCCATCTGACACCATACATAGTTGTTACAATATTATTATTATTTTTTTTTTAGCTGAGCCATCCTGCCACCTGTTGGTAGCTCAGCGGCAGCTCACCTTGGGCTGGGAATCGAACTGGCGACCCTGTTACTCAGAGCTCTTAACCAACTGAACCACTCAGGCAACCCCAATATTATTGATTATATTATTTATGAAGTACCCTACATCCCTCTGACAACTGTGTAACAACCACTTTGTACTTCTTAATCCCTTACCCTTTTTCACTCATCCTCAACCCCCCTCCCACCTGGCAACCATCACAATGTTCTCTGTATCTATGAGTTTGTTTCTGTTTTGTTTGCTTATTTTGTATAAGTGACATTCTTTATATAAGTGACATCACACTGCATCTGTCCTTCTCTGTCTGACACTGCATTCAGCACAACTCCCTCCAGGTCCATTCATGCCACTCCATGGCAGAGCAATATTCCACTGTATGTATGTATCACCTCCCCTTTATGCATTGTTCAATCGACAGACATCCAGGCTGCCTCCACATCTTGGCCATTGTAAACAATTCTGCAATGAACATATGGATGCACATGTCCCCTTGGAGTAGCATTTGAGTTTCTTCAGCTAAATACCCTGAAGTAGCATTACTGGGTCATTCTTTGTCTCTCATTATACTTTGTTTTACAGTCTATTTTGTCTGGTATAATCTGGTATAAACTGCTACCTCAGCTTTTTGTTTGTTTGTTTCATTTCCATTTTCATGAAAAATATCTTTTTCCATCCCTTTACTTTCCATCTGTGTGGGTCTTTCAATCTGAAGTGATTCTCTTGTAGGCAGTATATGTAAGGGTCTTTTTTCTTATCCATTCAGCCCTCCTATGGCTTTTGAGTGGAGCATTTAATCCATTTACATTGAAAGTAATTGTTGATATATACGTAGCTATTTCCATTTTATTATTCATATATTTTTTTTTTTTTGAGGGCAGTGTTACTGGCCCTCATATGTGGGATCCGAACCGGGGCCGCTGGCGTCCCAAGCCAGTGCTTAACCACCACGCCACTCAGCCGGCCCTATTCATATTTTTGATTTAATTATTTTCCATCTTAAAGAAGTCCCTCTAACATTCCTTGTAATACTGTTTGATGGTGATGAACTCCTTTAGCTATTTCTTGTCTGAGAAGCTCTTTATCTGTCCTTCAATTCTAAATGATAGCTTTGCTGGGTAGACTAATCTTAGTTGTAGGTCCTTGTTTTCCATCCTGTTGAATATTTTATATCAGTCCCTTCTGGCCTGCGAAGTTTCTGTTGAGAAATCAGCTGAAAGTCTTATGGGAGCTCCCTTATAAGTTACTAGTTGCCTTTCTCTTGCTGCTTTTGGAATTGTCTCTTTATCTTTAACCTTTGGCATTTTAATTATAATGTGTCTTGGTCTGGACCTCATCTTGTTTGGGACTCTCTGCGCTTTCTGTGCCTGTATGTCTATTTCCTTTTCCAGGTTAGGGAAATTTTCTGTCATTATTTCTTCAAATGGGTTCTCAATCCCTGCTTTCTCTCTTCTCCTTCTGGTACCCCTATGATGTGAATGTTGTTATGCTTGATGTTATTACACCAGTCTCTTAAACTACCCTCATTTTTTTGGATTCTTTTTTCTTTTTGCTGTTCTGATTGGGTGCTTTCTGCTACTTTGTCTTATAAATTGCTGGTTTGATCCTCTGCTTCATCTAGCCTGCTGGTGATTCCTTCTAGTGTATTCTTCATTTCAGTTATTTTTCACTTCTGATTGATTCTTTTTTATGGTTTCTATGTCCTTTTCTATGCTTGTTATTTCTTTGTTGAGGTTCTTACTAAGTTCTTTGAGCACCCTTATAACCATTGTTTTGAACTCTGTCTCTGGTAGAATTGTTTGCCTCCATTTTGTTTAGTTCTTTTTCTGGAATTTTCTCCTATTATTTGGGATATATTTCTTTGTTTCCTCATTTTGGTTGCCTCTCTGTTTGTTTCTATGTATTAGGTAGGTCTGCTATGTCTCCCAGTCTTGGCTGGGTGGCCTTATGTAGTTGGTGCCTTGTGGAGCTCAGTGGCACAGTCTTCCTGGTGACCTGCACCAGGTGCTCCAGGAGAGTCCCTTGTGTGGGCTGTATGTGCCCTCCTGTTATAGTTGAGCTGTGGTTGCTATTGGCACATCAGTGGGTGGGATTGACCCTCAGGCTGATGGGCTGTTGGGTTTGGCCACATACATAGCTTATGGACTGCTCTGCAGGCTTACCCCACTTAGTGGGGTTCACCTCAGCAGACTCTGGTGCCTGTTGAGACCACCCTTTGTGTGTGCCACTTGTGGGGATAATTGGGTTATGCTGTGCTGTGGTCTGAAGCCAACCTCCAAGTATGTTGGTTCTGGGTCCTCTTGGGAGGAGCTCTAGTGCAGACCCATTTCACTCACTGCCTGTGACCAATGGGGGCTACATAGTAAGAGCTACAAAGTGATCTGCAGTTGTTCACTGCCTGTGCTAACTCTGAAGGTGCATGGGGAAGGCTACACTGAGAACCGAGGATATTTGCCACCAGTACCAGGCCTGTGGTAGCTCTGCAAGATGCCAGGACACCCCAACGCCTGCTGCCAGCTGCCATCTCCCTTAAGTTTCAGCCACTGATAGAATCTCGTGCAGTATGCAAGTTGGGTGAGGCAGGGTCTCAGGGAGTCACTAGAGTGGACAGGGTTGTGGGCCACCAGGTTAATGTAAATTCTGGTTTGGTGTCAGTGCTGAGCCTGGAGCTACTCAGCAAAAGTCTCAGAGCATGCCGAGGCCAGTTGCCACTTGCCTGGGGTCTGTGTGACTGATAGTTTTCCAAGAAAAGCACAATGCCGTTGGGGCTGGCTGTTCATGAGAAGGTGTCTCCAGTGTTGGAGGAGTTGAGTAGATGGGGTCCCAGTGAGACAGCAGTTCAGAGCTGTGGAGCTCACCAGACCAAGCAGATTCAGACTTGGCTAAAAGTATAGGGAGCCAACTCAATACCAGACAAATGGCATCTGCCTGCCAGCTACACAGGAGGAGGACCCTACACAGGGAAAATGCTGACTGTCCTCCAGCCATCCTTCTGAAACCACACAACTCAGTCTGCCCCACATATGTCTCTGACACCCTCCAAGTCACTGTCCCTCCACCAGACCCAGGGTGAGTGTGTGCAAGGAGTCTGTGTGCTAGCCCTTTCAGAGGGCGCTTGGGTTTCCTGCCGCCTTCTGTTCCACCTGGATGATTGGAACCCCCATTATTTTTCACAGCCAGATAGTGTGGGGACTCTTCTTACTGGTATCAGTACTCTGGACTGGGGAGTCCAGTGTGGGGCTGAGGTCCCTTGCTCCTCTGGGGGGAACCTCCATGGCCAAGATATCCCTTCTGGTTCTCAACTGCCACACAGAGGTTTGGGTTAGCCAGTTTCACGTCTCTGCTCCTATCACTCTTAGCATGGCTTCTTCTTTATATCTTTAGTTATAAAACTTCTGTTCAGCCAGACTTAAGATGGTTCTCCAGCTTTATTGTTCTATAATTTAGTTGTAATTTTAATTTGTTCATGGAAGGAAGCAGCCACCGTGTTTATCTACTCTACCATCTTAGATCTCCCAAAAGATTCTCTCTTTATCTTTAACCTTTGGCATTTTAATTATGATGTGTCTTGGTGTGGGCCTCTTTGGGTTCATCTTACTTGGGATACTCTGTGCTTCCTTGGCTTCTTTGTCTATTTCCTTCATCAGGTTAGGGAAGTTTTTGTCATTTTTTCAAGTAGATTTTCCTTTTTTTTTTTTTTTCTTGAGGGCAGTGTCACTGGCCCTCATATGTGGGACCCGAACCGGGGCCGCTGGCTTCCGAAGCCAGCACTTAACCTCCACGCCACTCGGCTGCCCTTCAAGTAGGTTTTCAATTCCTTGCTCTCTCTCTTTTCCTTCTGGTATTCCTCTGATGTGAATGTTGGTATGCTTGATGTTGTCCCAAAGGTCCGTTAAACTGTCCTCTTTGTTTTTTTGGATTTTTTTTTCTGTTCTGATTGGGTGTTTTCTGCTACCTTATCTTCCAAATTGCTGATCCAAACCTCTGCTTCATCTAATCTACTGTTGATTCCTTCTAATATATTCATTTCTGTTATTGTATTCTTTATTTCTGACTGGTTCTTACGTTTTCTTCTTCATTTTATGTTTCCTATCTCTTTGTTGAAGCTCTCACTTAGATCATTGATCATCCTTACAAACAGTGTTTTGAACTCTGCATCTGGTGGATTGCTTGTCTCCATTTTGTGTAGTTTTTTTCTGGAGCTTTGTTCTGTTCTTTTATTTGGGACATGTGTGATTGTCTCCCCATTTTGGCTGCCTTCCTGTGTTTGCTTCTATGTATTAGATAGAGCTGATTTATCTCCTGGTCTTAGTAGAGTGGCCTTATATAGAAGGTGTTCTGGGGGCCTCAGTGACATGGTCCCTCTGGTCACCTGAGCTGGATGCTCCAGGTGTGTCGCTTGTGTGGGTTGTGTGTGCCCTCCTGTTGTAGTTCATTAATATGAAAACAGCATGGGAGGGATTGATCTTCAGGCTGATTGGTTGTGAGGACTGGCCTTGACTACAGTGGAGGAACTGTTGTGCAGGGGCTGGCCCTATGGATCAGGATTCACTTTAGCAAGGGTCTGATGCCTTCCCACTCTACCCTTTGGGTTTGTTGTCTGTGGAGATCGCCTGGTCTTGCAGAGTCTGAAGCCAGCCACTCGTTGTCCTGGCCCAGGGGCCTCCACCTGTGCCTTACTCAGGGCCATCTGGCATGAGCCACAATTTACCTTGCTGGGCTTGGAGGTACCTTGAGAGGCCAAGCTACAAACCAAAGCCAGCTGCCGCTAGTGCTGGGCTTGGGGCTGCATAGCAAGAGATATGGGACATGCCAAAACCAGATGCTGCTTATTTGGAGTTTGAGAACCTGTGAGAGATTTTAGGAAAGTCCGAAGCATGAGCCATGGCATGCCATTTGTATGGAAAAGCCACTGGAATCAGCTTGGGTGGGCCTGCATGTTGGATGGGGCGGGGTCTCAGGGGATCACTAGGATGGGGCGAAGAGTGTTAGCAGGTTAATGGAGACTCAACTGTGGTGCCCGCCTGCATTTGCAAATTGGGTGGGGGAGGGATCAACAAAGAAATAACGGTTGCCACCAGCTCCTCTGACCATCTGGGAGAAAGCTGCCCCTCCAGCCCTCTCTCTGCAGTCAGACAATTCAGTTTCTCCCCGTTTGTCCCTGGTGCCTTTCAAGCAAGTGGCTGCCCCAGTGCCAGAGCTCAGAGTAAATCAGTCTGACAGTAAGTCCTTTAAGGGGAATGCCTGAGATTCCACCTTCCCTCCATCTCACTCAGCCACAATCTCTGCTGGTTTCCACAGCCAGAAGTTATGGCGACTTCTCTCCCCAGCACTGGGCTGAGGAGGGGCTTAGAGCGCTCGCTTCTCAGGGGTACCTTGGCAGCCAAGATATCCCTCCTAATTTTTAATGGTCACATGTGAGTGTGGGACCAGCCCATTCCACGTCTCCACCCCTCCTACCAGTCTCAAGGTGGCTTCTTTGTATGTCCATAGTTGTAGGGCTTTGGTTCAGCCAGACTTCAGGAGATTCTCAATGATGGTTGGTTTGTAGTTTAGTTGAAATTTTGAGGTGGTTGTGGGAGAAGGTGATCATAGCGTTTACCTACTCCACCATCTTGACTAGAAGTAAATAGCTTGCTTTTGGATGTCTGTTTCCTATGTTTGTAGAGAACATCATGGATTTGATTTTGAATTTTATTCTTTTCTAATAAAATAAAGGAAAATTATTTTTGTATGGAATCAGTTTTGAGCAAGTTACCTCTTACAGCCAGATCTCACCCCTTCACCGCTGGCCTTCAGAGATTTCATGTGGGATGCTAAGACAGGCACTATAAGCACAGTTACTACCAGTAGGATTTTTGACTTTTCCAGACTGTGTCATGGTTGCAAGTATAACAATAATGTGTACATTGATTAATGCATTATACAAAACAAAAAATGGTTTCTGTATTGTGATTTTGAAACACACAGTGGTAGTTTTGTAGCTAACGCAAAACTTGGGTTTGTTACTGTGACTTTATCTAGTTTCTCTTCTCTACTGCTCTCTTCCCCCATTATTACAAAGGAAACAATACTATGCATCTATCTTAATCATTCTTTGCGTCAATTTCTTCACCCGTCAAAACAGAATAATAATACTTTTAACATTGGATTCTTGTGAAATTACGTTATATGTACGAAGGAGCTGAGAACAGTGCCTGGCTCATGATGATAACTCAGGAAATGTTAGCCGGTATCATTAGTAGTAGTAGTAGTAATATTATTTTAATTAAGTAGGATTGAGGATGTTGGCAGTACTTTCTGATTATATGTCTTTGGGGATAGATAGCTTAAATCCTGTATCCCAGTATTTGAAGTAGGAAATACTCTTGATATTTATTTTTGTTCTGCAACTTTTAGCAGATATAAACCTCATCATAGCACATCATTCCCCATCCTGTTTAACCTTCTGCATTTTCTCCCTCCCTCCCCCAGAGCCTCAAGTGAAATATAAAAGGACCAGTGTGGTCAGGTTTTGTGGGGAGGGGTGGTACAGAATTTTAGTGTCCTTTTCCCTGTCAACATGAGCATTGCCTGGTACCTTCTTAGTATTAAGTATCTTTCATTGCAAGTCAAAGATGTTCTATTTGGTCTGTTTGGCGTACTAGTACTGGAATAAATGGCATTTAATTTTATGGACTTGTACCCAGAGAACTAAATATTCAGCTTCCATTCCTTAAATTGAAAAGGTGACAAGCTTTTACATGTTGTCTTATTTTTTTGATGATCTAAGTTATTTAAATGGAAAGACCAATGACCATAAAGCAAGATGTAAAGAATTGAAGATATTCTTAAATAAGAAACCAGAATGCCAATTTATTTATGACTTTCTGAACTATACCTGTGAAGCAGAAGTGAATAATCACTTCCACTGGTCAGTGCATTCTCTCTGTATAAAAAGGCAAGGAACAGGGCCAGCCGAGTGGCATGGTGGTTAAGTGCTGGCTTGGGTTTGGGTCCCACATGTGAGGGCCAGTGACACTGCCCTAAAAAAAAAAAAAAAAAGGCAAGGAACAGTGTAGACACATGCTTGGAATTAAACCAAGGGGGAGTTATCTGGATATTGAGAATGCAGGTGATGACCATTCACACCACTCCACACTGCGGAGGAGCGACTGTGAAACAGCCTGCAGCACTGTGATTCCATGGTCAGGCCTCACATTTCATCTGATTGTACTGACTGTTCACAATTTTCATGTGTTTGCCCCCAAAATGCAAATATTTCAAATATAAATATGTATGAAACAATTACCTAAAGTTTTTATTTAAACTGAATATACTATTGACAATTTTTCTTGTGGGTGTATATTTGTGTGTAAAATTTTTCCTTTTGTTCTTTCTTATTCAATGTGCATTTTCTTAAGTAGTTATAAAAGATGCTTTGAAAATGAATTCATCTTATAAAAGTAAACTTTTTTTTTAAAGAAATTTTATTGGGGAACAGTATGCTTTACCAGGACCCATCAGCTCCAAGTCAAGCAGCCATCTTCAATCTAGTTGTGGAGGGCACCACTCCTTGGCCCATGTGGGAATCGAACTGGCAACCTTGGTGTTATGAGCCTGCACTCTAAGCACCTGAGCTAACCGGCTGCCCCAGTAAACCTTTTTTATAGCTAATTTCTCGCTCAGATTAGGTTGAGACCAAGTCATGTTTCATTGATTGTACCCCTCAGGAGTGAGCATCCAGGTGCTCAGCAGACATGCCACCTCTGTCTGTTTGATGGCAGTAAGGTGAGCTTACTGATGAGGACACTGGTTCACATCAGGATGGAAAATATTTTGTTTGGCAAGATGGAAAATGTTTTTTCGTACCGCATTCTAAATGTGTACTGCATGGGGTCCATCTGTTTCTGTATGTTTCTCTCAGTCTCTCCCTCCCATTGTGTGTGTGTGGGTGTGTATGTGTACATAATAATATGTGGCAGGGTGGGTTCTGTTGATATAGCTTTAACTCCTGGCTCTTGCAGTTGCTAAGTATGTGATGTTGGCATACCTATGGCCATTAACTCCTCTGAGATTTAGATTTTTCACCTATTAAAAGGTGCTGATGCCTGTCTTCTAGTATTGTATACAGTTCAGGTCTTAAGTACACAGTGTTGCATTCTTGACAAATGAACACCCCTGTGTAACCAATACCCCTGTTAGGATATGGACATTATCCTCACCTTACAATGTTTCCTTGTGTCCTTTCCCATTTTACTTCTCCATAATTCCTAAGAGAACGTTTTTTACCCAGTACCAGAGAAAGAATTTGAATGACTCTTTAAAAATTAATTGATCTGTTTGTGAGCTACAGCTTAAACACTGTTTAGATGGAAATTAATAACTTTAATTGCATATACTAGACAATAAGAAAGATTTAAAATCAGTGATCTAATCTATCAACTCAAGATGCTAAAAAGGAAGAGTGAGTTAAACAGGAAGAAAATAGAATGGAAGAAATAAAGAGTTGAAATTAATGAAATAGAAAATAGATGAACAAAATAGAAAATCAACAAAGGCAAAAGTTTATTCTTTGAAATGATTAGTAAAATTGAGAGATGCCCTAGTAAGACTAGTAATACATTTTAAAAAGGTATAGAGAAAGAAAACAAATGATCAATATCTGACATGAACATGGAGGCTTCCCCACAGGTCCCGCACACATTAAGAGGACAATAAGTGATATTATAAACATGTTTATGCCAACAAATTTGTCAGCGTAGATAAATTCCTTGAAAATCATAATTTACTGAAACTGATACAAGAAAAAATAGACATTTAAATAACTTCTGTTAAAGAAATTGAAACTGTAATTAAAAATCTTCCAACAAAGAAAACTCTAGGCCCAGATGCCTTCACTGGTGAATTCCTCCAAATATTTAAGGGAGAAACAATACCAGTAGCATACACTCTTCCAAAGAATAGATAAAGAGGAAATGCTTCCCAACTCATTTTATAAGGCCAGGAAAAACATGATTCCAAAATATGACAAGACAGAAAAATTACAAGACCAATATCCTTCATGAATACTGAAACTAAAATCCTAAACAAAACATTAGCAAATTGAATATTGTGACTATTTGGGGAATACTGAATATTAATTCCAGGAATGCAAATACATACACCTGTGTAATCGACATTTAACATTTGAATACGGATCATTGAAATATGCCATATTAACAGAACTGAAGAAGAAAATTGTATGGTCATCTCAAAAGATATAGAAAAAGTACTTGAAGACCGGCCAAGTGGCTCAGTTAGTTAAGAGCTCGCTCCAGAGTGTGAGCTCTGAGCGACAGGATTGCCAGTTGGATTCCCGGCCCAAGCTGAGCAGCCGCTGAGCTTCCAATAGGCAGCAGGATGGCTCAGCTAAAAAAAAAGAAAAAGAAAAAGTACTTGATAAATTTCAAGACCTATTCATGACTTTTTAAAAATTCTCAACTAACTAGGAACAGAAGGGGACTTCCTCCACGTTGTTGAAGGGCAACAAGAGAAAACTAAAGCTAGCATCATCATACCTAACGGTGAAATACTCAACACTTTCCCCCTAAGATCAGGAACAAGTCAAGGATGTCCAAGAAATAAAAAGGTAACTCAGTTTTTTTAAATAGGCAAAAGACTTGAACAAGCACTCAAAAAAAGAAAATATATGAAAAACTAAGAGGCATATAAAAAGATACTCAACATATAATAAGTCGTCAGGGAAACACCATAGGCTACTTACAAGAAACCTACCTTAAATATAATATTATGGGCAGGCTAAAAGCAGAAGGATGGAAAAAGATAGAGTACTCAAAAGATATTACTATCAGACAAGGTAAACTTTAGAACAAGGGCAATTACCGGGAATGAAGAGGGACGCATGATAAAAGGGACGATTCACCAAGAAGATATTATTATATCTTCAGATATAATAATCATCAGAGCTTCCATACGTGGAGTAAACATTGACACAACGGAAAGGAGAAATGGGCAAAGCCACAGTTACGGTTGGAAACATTAACATGTCTTGCTCCATAATCTACAGAACCTGCAGACAGAAAATTCATAAGGACATAAAGGGACTGAATGACACCATCAACAAACTGGATCTAACTGACTTTTGTACACACTTCACCCGCAAATAGTAAATCCTCATTCTCTTCAGTGCACATGGAACATTCAGCAAGATAGAGGGACCCGAACAAATTCAAAGGACTGAAATCACACACTGTATGGCTTTTGATCACATTGAATGGAAATAGAAATCAGTTACAGATAACTGGAGAAATCCTTAAATACTTGAAAATGAAGCAACAGGTTGTAAATAATCAAAGGGTTAAAAGGAAATTTCAAGGGAAATTAGAAAAGATTTTGAACTGAGCACAAGGGGGAAACGTACCCAATCCGTCGGATGTGGGCAGAAGCACTGTTCAGAGGGACCTCAGTGGCAGCAGGTGCTCGGCCCCCTGAGGAGGGAGGCGAGGCTTGACTTGAGACGTGAGGGGTGAACAGGTCTTCGGGAGGTGAAGACAAAGGGAAGGAGCAGCACAAGTGATGTCTTGGTGAGAGGGACTTGGGAAGTGAGAAGCCCGTGTGGCTGACTGAGGAGAGGGAGAGGGAGTGCAGACTGGGGTGAAACAGGAGATGTAAGGGGGAAAGTGTAAGCCATGGTATGAGGGGCCTTTGTCTTTACCCTAAAAATGAGGAGTAGTGGGGGAAGTGATGTGATTTAGATTCATGTTTTGGGAAGATGTATGGCTTCCCTCTGTAGATGGATTAGAGGAGACAGAAGGGGCATGAATAGACCACTGGGGACCATGGCACAGTGTGTCATCAAAGAGCAGCAAGTGTCATCTTCAAGAAAAAGTGTGGGGCCACCCTGGCGCCACCATCTGCTAAGTGTGGGAAGCTGATCTTGGCCTGGACCTTGGTCTCGCTCTCACACCTCCCAGGGTCAGTGTGAGGAATAAATGAGTTAACACAGACAAAGCCCTTAGGACGATGCATGAAACATAGTACGTGTGTGAAAGATGATGGCAGATAGGAAAGTGGAGGTGGAGAGGAGAGAGATAACAACTAACATAGTTTAGTGATGGATTGGAAATGGCGGGTGAGGGAGAACAGGTGTGAGTGGTAGTGACATTCGCTGAGATTGGGAACACCGAAAGCAGCTCAGGCCTGGAGGAGCTTGTGTGTTTAGCTCTGCTTCCACCAAGCATACTCCTAACTCATGGCACAAGGGGGGTGCCTTCCTTCCTTTCATTGGAACTGGGAGTCAGTAAATGAACTTGTCGTTACCATGATCCTACCTCACGTCCACTGCACAAAACCACTGCCACGGATGAGCCACTGGGTGTCGTCAGTGGCCCAGCATGCAAGAGTGGCCTTTTCCTAAGGTCTGGTTTGAGACTTTCTACTATAGCTCTTCCCTGTTCTCATAGATGAGAACATAAAACAAAGATTGGAATTTTATCTTGAATAACATATCAAAATGATAGAAGTTATTTTACATAAAGATAATAGAAGTGTATTTATGAAACTAATTAATGTCAACTTTCCCAACTGAGAAATTATGGAACAAATATTCATAATATTTACTTAAGAGTGCTTCTTTAATAAATCTAAGCCTCGTTACAAATAAAAAGTATTTCTATAAAACTAATTAATGAGACACTGTTTCTAGTAACAACTGAGTAAGGTCCCCACAGAACAACTTGCCCAGTGGTGACAAGTGTAAATTCTGGGTGACATACAAAAAGCAGCTCTCTGGAGGCATTGAAAATCACCCAGAAGCAGGCAAACGCTGGGAGGGGTCTGAAATCGTTAGTCCACAAGGGTTTCCTCTGTCTTTATTTCCTCTTTTTTTGCTTTGTTTCTTTTTTCCTGCCTTGGTGTGTGTTACGTGGACATTTCTTAGCTCTCCATTCTGAATTTTCCATGCTATTGTTGAGTGACCCTCTGTACAGCTCCCATGGTTGCTCCCCTTGTCCCTTTTACGTACATAACTCACCGCAGTCTACCAGTGTCACCTTTCTAGTTTGAGTCACATAGGGAAGCCATACCTCCCTTTAATTGTCCTTGCCACCTCTCCTTTATAATTCAATCTTCTTAAATGTTTCCTATAATACATTGAGAACCACATCAGACAGCATTATAATTCTCGCTTCAACTATGAGGCATAATTTAGAAAACTCAAGAGAAAATGTGTTGTACTTGCCCTTATTTTTATTCTTCCCTTTGGTCTTCCTTCCTTCCTTATGTTCAAAGATGCCTTCTTTTCTCGTGTCCTTCCTGGTTAGAGAATGTCCATTAACCATTCTTTTTGGGAAGGCCTGCCTGGCTGCAGACTCTCTTAGTTTTCCTTCGTCTGAGAATCTCGTTCTCCTCATTCCTGAAGGGTATCTTCACTAAATACAGAATTCTGGGTTGGCAGTTCTTTCCTTTGGCACTTGACAAACATTTTGCCACTTTCTCCTGGTCTCTGGTTTGTGATGAGAACCCTGTCATTTGAATTGGCCCTCATCCGCTAATTGAGCTGGTGTTTCTCTCCTGCTGCTTTCCAGATGTTTGTGTTTAGTTTTCAGAAGTTCATGTCACATCTTGGCGTGGATTCCTTGAGCTTGTCCTAGCTGGGGTTTGCTCAGCTTCTTCAATCTGTAGGCTGGAGTCTTTTTCCAGATTCGGGGGGTTTTCAGCCATTATTTTCTCTAACTCTTTTTAGCTGCAAAATCTCCGCTCATCTGGAGCTCAGAATAAATAAAAACCCATCACACATTAAATAGCAGGTGATAATCAGGAGTTTGCTCTCCAGGAGTCCAGGTTGAGAATATATATTATTTTAGGAAGAGTTTTAAGTAAACTCATACATAGTAGGTGTTGGAGGTAATGGGGCTTTCTTTACAAGTATGTGCAAACCCCCTGCCTGCCCGTTAGCTACTCCTAGCTGCCTACCAGTGCTGACTTAGAGGGCAGAGAGTTGACATGTTTGAGATAATTTCCAATTACTTTAAAGTGGAATTTTAGAAGTGCTATACTAAAATATTTTTATTGAAAACAAAAATTGTTATCTGTTCCTTTGGAAGATGTCAATTTTGGCCATGACTTTAGAATTTGGACTCTACATTTTTTGCTCCTTTTGTGTTTCACTGTTTTATGTATATAGTAGGACCAACTTCTTACAGTAGCATTTGATGAGATTAAATTGCAGGAGGACTATACTTAAGGGCCTAGACATTTTGGAGGAGACTGATCCCTGAATAAGAGCTGTTAGCATTGTTTGTCCTAGGAGCAGGGTAATGGACTACACATTTCTTTTCTTTTTTTTTTTTTTTAAAGATTTTATTGGGGAATTGGGGGAGGGGAACAGTGTTGGGGAATCAGGGAAGGGGAACAGACAAGTTACTGTCTTTTTGTTCTTCACTCTAGTTGCAGAGGACGTTGCTTCACTGGCCCATGTTGGTATCGTCATTGCGCTCCTCCCGGATGAAGCAGATCGGTCACTGGCCTGTGGATGGTCGCTCACCGCGGGTATTGGCAGCTCATCCTGGCTGCTAGCCGCTCACGCTGGCTGCTGGCTACTGACTGTAGCTTATGGCAGCCTACTGCAGCAGGGGCTGCAGCCTACACCGTCACCAGGGCTCGCACAGCCCAGCTCCAGGTGGGGCAGCTGTTAGCTGTAAAGGGCAGTATCACTGGCCCTATGTGGGATCCGAACCAGGGCCGCTGGCATCCCAAGCCAGCTCTTAACCAATGCGCCACTGGGTTGGCCCTACACATTTCTTAAATGATCATTTGCATCTGAAATTTCACTTGCTTTTCTGGTAAACCTATCTCAGATATTAAATATTTCACTTAACATAGTTTATTACCAGCACAAAGATCTGAGTTTGAATTCATTTTATTAGTTTCTTCACTGTTTTATAAATAAGTGCTATAACACGTGGTTTTTGTTAATCATTTTAAAAGTTATGTATGACTTGATGTTAAAAAGGAATTACAGATTTGCATAGAGTAAGAAGTGGAGACCCCCTCTCTGTCTGCTCCACACAGCGTAGCCGCTGTTATGTTTGGGGCGTGAAGTGGTGATGTTTCAGGGAGCTTTGTGTGTGACATCAAATGGGGACCTCATTTCAGGTTCTGAGTAACATTCATACAGTCAGAGCTACATGGTAACATAGAAAGCCGGAAACTCTGACCTTTCCTCCATGTGAGTCACCTGCTGCGGGAGTGGCATGAACATGATTCTTTTACCTGTTAGTGTCATGCAATTACTTTGTAAGGTGAGGCTGTCAAAGTGTACTTCTGAAGTAAATATTATGTTTAGCAAAGACTGTATGGGGTCAGATTTGAATCTTCAGATTATTCAATGTTCTTTGAGGACTTTGATAAAAATTACTCATGTTTCTGACTCACCAAAGTTGTAATTCCTATGAATCATCTCATTCAATGGATTTCAGGACTCAATTCTAGAAAATGAAAACAAAAAGATAACATTTAGGAAGTGTTTTTCAAAAATTAAATTTCCAGGGCCGGCCGAGTGGCACGGTGGTTAAGTGCTGGCTTGGGAAGCCAGCGGCCCCGGTTCGGTCCCACATATGAGGGCCAGTGACACTGTCCTCAAAAAAAAAAAAAAAATGAAATTTCCAGCTGTGTTAGTGAGAGCTACACTTTCTTCAGATAAAATCAAGGGTGACGGCTAGGAGACCTGCCAAGACTGGAACGAAAGGGACCAAAGTGAGGTTAGGTGGTTCCAGACCACTGAGTCAGTACTGCACAAGGGCCACGAAGACAAAGATATCTGCATTCCTTTGGTAAGATTAGTTGTCTGGTAAGATTAGTTTATCTTACCTTATTTTTTCTTCCTCCAAGTTTTCATTGCTTTAGTATTTACTTCCCTCCCACACTATCTCTCCTGTGTCACTGTATCCTAAGGACCTTCATTAACTTCCTTTTATGGCATCAAAAGACCTTAAAGCAAGATGGAGGTTCAGTGAGGGGGCTGGACGTGGAGGAGGCCAGGCCATTGCACTTGTGTGCTGCATGTATCCACATGTGTCTAGAGCACAACTCCCGAAAGTCCAGTGTGATCTTCTAAGCACCTTACTGCTTATGTTTTGGCACAACCCTTCACACTTCTGATATGGCATCTCTGTGGGTGTGAAGTGTGAGGGCATACTTTTCTAATGTTTTCTCAGATATAAAGATGAGCTATTTGGAAGGGTACATAATAAGTGGTTGTTACTTTGTTGAGTGAAATTGAGCATCGGTTAGGTGCGAGGCATTCTTCCTAAGTATCAGGGGAACTTACGTGGTAATAGAGAAGAAACATACAGACCTATAATCACAATATCTCTATTTATGGAGCTCTGCCCATGTGCGCCACCTCATGGAGTCCTTGGTGCAGTCCTGCTGACAACTGTCACAAGGCAGAATGTGATGGTGATAAGGCTCCAGGTGGAAGCACAGAGGAGGGGGAAAGTAACTCTAGGCTCAGGAAGGTTTTTCAGAAGAGAAGCTAGATTTTGAAGGGTGGGTGGGGCTTTATAGGCAGGAAAGAGGGATGCAATTATCCAGGCAGAGGAAATGGAATGAGCAAAAGGGAGGAAAAGGGAGATTCACAAGGCACACATTGGGAGAATTGACCAATGTGTGTGTGAAGTCTTCCATTTTAGTTCTGTTTACAAAGAGCAGTGGCTAATGTAAATACCTTGTTACACACGCAGATGATTTTCGTCCCCCGCTGGGGGCCTAGGTGTAGTGCTCTCTGCGCATTAGCCTCTCCTCTAAGCAAAGGGTAAGTAAATGTCAAGGTAGTTCCCTTTAACACAAAGTTCACTTTTAAATTTCAGATCGTTGGTGTAGATGAGTCCAATCCATCTGCTTTTCCTTCCCTTTAAAAGACCTTTACTATGATGCAAAGGCATAAACCATTTACAGGTGAACAGAGCTGAAATCTCCCTCCCAGTTTAACTTTTATTGGTAATGTTGTTACCGGCATCTTATGGTGCTTGCTTGATGGTGGTTTTCTCTGGCCCAATTCTTCGTTTCCAGATCTTGGAATATTATCTGAATTTGGAATTTTTTACAATCACAATGTATGTCAGTTGAAATATAAAGCTTTCTAATGTATCAGTTAAAAGGGAAGTTTTTGTTTTTCTCTTTGTTTTTAAAAAAGTCTGTATCTACATGTAAAATAATTGAGATTTTTATGTGTAATTGAATTTTAATCCTTGAGGAATGAGAATGTCAGTGATTCTGTTTATATCTAATGCTGTTTTTTCAGCAACATTTAAGATTAAAGTGTGGGAAATGCTCAACATCAGTAATCACCAGGGAGATGCAAATTAAAGCCACAAACTATCATTCCGCACCTGTCAGGGCAGCCGGCATCAAAAACAAGAAGAGGTGCTGGCGAGGATGGGGAGGAAAGGGAACCCTAATGCACCCCTGATGGAATTGCAGGTTGGTGTAGCCACTATGGAAAACAGTATGGAGGTTCCTCAAAAAATTAAAAATAGGGCCAGCCAAATGGCGTGGTGATTACGTGCTGGCTTGGGAAGCCAGCAGCCCCGGTTCGGGTCCCACATATGAGGGCCAGTGACACTGCCCTCAAAAAAAAAAAAAAATTAAAAATAGAACTCCCTTATGACCCAGCAATTCCACTTCTCGGTATTTATCCAAAAAAACCCACAAAAAACTAAACCACTAACTCCAAAAGACATATGCACCCTTATGGTCATTGCAGTACTATTTGCAATAGCCAAGATAGGAGCAATCTAAGTGTCCATCTGTAGACAATTGGATAAAGAAGATGTGGTACACATATATAATATTAGCCATAAAAAGAATGAAATCTTACCATTTGCAAATACATGGATAGACTGAAAGAGTATTATGCTGAGTGAAATAAGTCAGACAGACAAATAGCCCGTGATCTCACTTTTGTGTAATCTGAAAAAAAGCAAGCTCATAGATACAACAGATTGGTGGTTGCTTGGTTTGGGGGATAGAAGAAATTATTGAACAACACCAGAAAAGCTCACTATTGTCTAGTAATTTGTGACAAAAAAAAAAAAAATACTCAAAGAAGGGAAACAGCCTCAAATTGGATGTAAGCTACAGATCCACTAAAACTAGTCAGTGGCAACAAAGATACCTCAAGTTCTAAAGGTTATGCTGGATAATATACAATTTATATCTAGAGGAAGTACACCACAATTCAACAACTATTACCTGTAATCCTAAATATGACAAAGAGCTTAGAGGGTGAAAAACTCCTTAAAAGAGCTTAGAAGGTGAAAAAAACAAAACGAACAATCTATTCTCATATAAAAGGATTTTCCTGAGGACCTGCTCAGAAATTTTCATCTGTATCGCAATAGCTAGGATTAGCTGGGTCACATGGCCACCCATAGCTGAAAAGGAATCCGGAGAGGAAGCATTTTTTTAGCTAGGCATTTTTTTTTTTTTTAAGATTTTATTGGGGAATTGGGGGAGGGGAGCAGTGTTGGGGAATCAGGGAAGGGGAACAGACAAGTTGCTGTCCTTTTGTTCTTCAGTCTAGTGGAGGACGTTGCTTCACTGGCCCATGTTAGTATCATCATTGCGCTCTTCTCGGGTGAGGCAGATCGGTCATCTGCCACTGGACTGCCGCTCACTGCGGCTCCCAGCAGCTCACGCAGGCTGGCGGCCGCTCACAGTGGTGCCGGCCACTCACTGTAGCCTATGGCAGCCCACTGCAGTAAAGGCTGCAGCCCACACTGTCACCAGCAACTCACAGCAGCCCAGCTCCACGTGGAGCCGTTGTTCACCATCTTAGCTGTAGAGGGCAGTGTCACTGCAAACCTGGGACATTTGTCATCACCATGCTGACCTCTTTTTTTTTTTTTTTTTTTGAGGGCTGTGTCACTGGCCCTCATATGTGGGACCAAACCGGGGCCGCCTGACCTCTTATTTGTATGTCTGTATTTCTGGTTTATATTCTAGACGTAGATATCTGTGTGCCTGTTTTAAAACTTAGATTTTTCTTCTCAATTTTTGAGAGCTCTTTTGATATTAGGGATAATAATCTCCTGAACTGTTATGTATATATTGCAAATATTTGCTACCAGTCTGCCTTTTGGTCTTAAATTTTAAATTTGTTTCCAGTGGTTGCCAGGAAATTTTAGTGTCCCCCTACAGAAGAAAGATGGAGGCACAGAGGACCTGGGGACTCTTTGGAGAGAATCAGGCTTTGTTTCAGCATTGTGAAATGTGCTCATCCCATAGGAAATTACTGAAAGGACATTCTCAGCAGACAGCTGGTGCAAACATCTTTTAAAATCCCTTTTCTCCTCCGTCCCTAGGATGAGACTGTTTTCATGCTGTTTTCACATACTATCTACAAGGTATGATCAAACACTGTGGTGAATGTTTAAATTTAAAAAAAAACCTATTACAGTAAAAGACACCCTGCCATTAATCCTCCTCAAATACTCCCCTTTGCTTCAAACACACTTATCCCATCATTCTTGCCACTTTCTAAAGCAGTTCTGGGAGTCCAGTTTTGTGAGCGCCTTTAGTTGCACAGTCGTGGCTGCCTTGATGTTCTGAATCATTTTGACTTTGGAGAAGAGCCAGAAGTTGCATAGCATCAGATCCAGTGAATAAGGTGGATGGGGACATACTGTAATGTTTTTATTTGACAGAAATTGTCATACCAGAAGTGATGTGTGACATGGAGCCTTTCCACAAAACAATGGAATTCCATTGCCATCAAAAGTTTGAGAAATACCCAGTCACAACTCAGTTCTCCTCTTTCACTGGTTGACTAGGAAATAAAAAAAGTAGATGAAATGTATTGTCTGAAGCTCAGAATTATAAGCATATACCTTGTCCTTTGAAAGGAGCAAAATTAGTATCCCCTTGAGAACTAAAAGAAATCTTCACAAGAAAATATAGTGAAACACAGCAGAGTCCCTTTGTACTTGCAGGCCACACAGTCAAGTGCAAATCCCGTCGTGTTAAATTGCTCTTGAAAAGCCCTGATGAGAAAAATGCAAATAAAAACCACAATGAGATACCACCTCACTCCAGTCAGAATGGCTATCATCAACAAATCAACAAACAACAAGTGCTGGCAAGGCTGTGGGGAAAAGGGAACCCTGGTGCACTGTTGGTGGGACTGTAAATCTGTGCAGCCATTATGGAAATCAGTATGGAGGTATCTCAAAAAACTGGAAATGGAACTGCCATATGACCCAGCAATTCCACTCTTGGTATCTACCCAGAGGTATCCAAGACGCTAATTCGAAAAAATATATGCACCCCTATGTTTATTGCAGCGCTATTTACAATAGCCAAGACTTGGAAACAACTGAAATGCCCATCGGTAGATGACTGGATTAAGAAACTGGTACATTTATACAATGGAGTATTACTCTGCTATAAAGAAGAATGAAATCGTACCATTTGCAACGATATGGATGGACCTAGAGACTATTATGTTAAGTGAAATAAGTCAGTTGGAGAAAGACAAATACCATATGATTTCACTTATATGTGGAATTTGAAAAACTGAATAAATGAGCAAAGGAAATAGAAACAGTCTCATAGATATAGAGGAAAAACAGGGTTGCTAGTTGGGAGGGGGGTGGGGATGAGGGAGAAGGGGAAGGGATTAGACGGCATAAATAGGTAACTACAATATTGCCACAGGGATATGAAAGACAGTTCGGGGAATATAATAACATTGTAAAAATTTTGTGGGGTATCAGATGGTCACATGTCTTGTTAGGGAGACCACTTCATGGATGGAGTAGAGCTTGATCACTGCACTGTATACCTGAAATTGATGTTGTATAATATTGTATGCCAACTGTAATTGAATATATAGATAGTCACGGGATGTGGATTATACGGTGGAAGGGAGTAAAAGGAATTGTAATAGATAGTATGATATGGGGGGGGTAGGAGTTGGGGGGAGAATTGGGGGAGGGGAGTTGTCACTTTGAGGGGTAAAAAGTATAACTATTGCACTGTGTTGTACACCTGAAACTAATTTTAAAAATAAAAAAGCCCTGATGATACAGCTATTGCTGGTGTCTGAGTGATATAAATATGTGGTGCATTGAGCTCAGATCACATCAACAGCACAGGTCACGAAGCCTTGACTCACAGACAGATGAAATGGGCATGTCCCCACTGTCAACTGGCAGAGGCCCCTGGGGCTCATCAGGGACCAAGCCTCTCCTGTCCTACTCACCCACAACATGCACGGATGAATTTGCTGTAAAGATAGGAAAAGACGTTGTAACACTGTTAACGTAAGAACAATGGGCTCTCTGGGTTACATGAGGCCAAGCATATATATTACACCTTTCAAGCTATTAGCAATAATTTAGAAGGCAAGGCTCTAGTGCCCTCTCTGGCTGTGTAACTATAGGCAGGTCTCCAAGGCTCACTTTTCCCAGACTTTAAAATGGGGGATTGTAATAGCCTAACCCCAAAGGTTTAATTCAGAGAATGCCTCCCTCTCCCTCTCTACTGACACCACAGAGTGGGTGACCTTACCACAGGACAGAGGTGAAAGTCCTGACTCCACTAGTTCTCTGACCTCACCCAAGGAAGGGGGAGGGGCTCTTTATTACAAGCACCACCCCCACGCCACCCCACACCTGTAGATGTAGAAGCCCAGGCTGCTTATGATTTTGAGGGGGTTTTGTTTTTAAGAAATGTTCAGGGTTTATAGTTGTACTTATTGGGAAGGAAAGCTGTGTCTACTTAATCTTTCCTAAAGCAAAGTCACAGCTATGTTTTATGAGGTGGAGGCCTGTGTATTGACACAAAACATTTCCAATGTATATTGTTAAGTGAAAAAGGCAAGTACCAGATAGTATGTATAAAGGAGGACATAGGTACACATACTGTGACTCAACCTTGGTTCATGAAAAACTGTGCTTGTCTGTGGGTGGGTTTATGTAAACTGTTCCTGGAGGTTGGTGGAGCCAGAGTGGGGAGTTGGTGCAGATGAAAGAGGCCTTTTACCTTCTGCTTTCTACACTTTAAAAGAAAACATGTTCGTTTGAAATTTATTCTGTGTATGTATTTATTTGCATTTGCATAGAAAAAAACAGGGCAGAGAACTACCATGGGGTGGGGGGGAGTTTTCATTTTTGGCTTATTATTTCTATACCATTCAAACTTTTTACAACAATCGACATGTTACTTTTATATTTTAAAAACAATATAAAGTCATAATGGGTTTATTTCAAATGATGATTCGAAATGTTTCAAAAATACATTTTCAATAACACAAGTCATTAGAGCCAAAATACTTTAATGACATCAATTAATCTTCCTCATTTTGATGTGGAAAATGTATTTCTACAGTTCATAGTAAGAAACAAAGAGGGCCGGCCGAGTGGCTAGTTGGTAAAGACTTGGCTTAGAGTGCGTGCTCTGAGCAACAGGACCGCTGGTTCAATTCCTACGTGGGCCAGTGAACGCTGCGCCCTAGCTGAGCTGTCACTGAGCTGCCAACAGGTGGCAGGATGGCTCAGCTGGTGTAACAACAAGATTGCCTGTTTGATGCTGTTTGATGGTGGGCTATGCCCTCCTGCAACTAAAAGATTGAACTCAGCACCTTGAGCTGAGCTGCCGCCCAGATGGCTTAGAGGATAGAGTGTGCGCTCTTAACAACAAGGCTGCTGGTTTGACTCCCATGTGGGATGATGGCTACGCCCACCTGCAACTAAGATTGAACACAGCACGTTGAGCTTAGAGACCTCGAGCTGCTGACCGGAAACCAGATGGGGACTGGTGCCCTCCACAGCGCAGATTGAAGAACAACAACTTGGCTGGTCCCCTCCCCCAATTCCCCAACACTGTTCCCCTCCCCCAATTCCTCAATAAAAAATCTTTAAAAAAAAAAAAGAGACTTTATTTACTGATTTAGAGGCCAGGGGGCAGCCTTAATTTCTTTCTTTCCTTTTTTTTTTTTTTTTGAGGGTAGTGTCACTGGCCCTCACATGTGGGACCGAACCGGGGCTGCTGGCTTCCCAAGCCAGTGCTTAACCACCGCGCCACTCGGCCGGCCCAAGACTTTATTTACTGAGATGTTATGTCACAGAAGGCTCAACAACTTGCATTCTCATTTACCAATGAAACTTAAAAACATCTGCAAATGTATCCGTGCTAAAAAGAATTGACTAGTGACCCCAGTGTTTCAAAATGTCCATCACAGGCCTCCGTCACAGCACACCCCCCTTTTGTAGGACTTATGCACTCTTCCTGAATGGGGCATCCTCATGAGAAAGGTGTTGAAGTGGATCCTTCAGTGTCCAGAAGCGGTACAGCTCTCACGGGTCACCTGCCTTCCTTTCGTTAGAGATCAAACAAATGAAGAGGCACCAGAGAAGATAGCTATATGCTAATAGGTAAATAACCGATTTACATTTAAAAATATGTCATTCAATGTTAAAATCTGAGTAGCATCTATGAGACTGTAGGAAACAAGGAAGTTGCATTAGCTGCTTCCATGAACATGGGCTGAAGTAATAGAGCAGGCTAGTTCAGAGGCTGCCTGCCACCAGTCAGCATGTGCGAAGACATCAGAGGCTGTGACGGATGTTGCTGCTGAGTCCTTGTTCCCTGACCAGGCACTGTGCCAGGGCAGGGGCGTGGAGACTCAGGCACATAGGTCCTGGCCGCGTGTGGCGCCCTCTGCCCCTTGGCCTGCCCCTCCTTGTCTCAGGGCTCAAGGCACAGCACTGCTGTCTCGGTGGTGCCAGCCTCGCTTTTTGGAACAGGGAAGTGTTTGGGTCTCGATGCAGGTAGTTTGACCTAAATGCTTTTTAAACTCTCTCCCCTGCCTTTTTTTTTTGTAATCTGGCAACATGGACACTGTTGAAGTGTCTGATGCGTGGCAGCCCCTGGGGTGGGCGCTGGTGCTGGAAATACTTCGTCTTCTTATGAAAAGCCTTTGCTTTGTTATACTCACTGTCCCTAGCACTAAAAGTTTTGATATTTATTAACTTTTTTAAAGCACAATGGGGTGTTTCCCATCAGATGATGATGATAAGAAGGCAGTCTCAGCTTCTAGTGAAACAGATTTTTGAACAGATCTAGACGCTCAGGTTGGTCCCATGAACTTGGATCACTCGGCCTGTGTAGACTGTCTCTGCTTTCGGTTTCTTCTCCTGCTTGGTCATCTTTTATTGCTTATTTTTCCACATTAACTCATCTGCCAAAGATTAGTAGGGAAATGGAATAGTACCAAAGTTCAGGTTAACTTACTCTCCTATTTACTAGTTAGTGCAAATGATAGCTTTGAGCCGAAAAAAGTGCAGAAACTTGTGACCAAGTGGGGCTTACGGCATCTAGGGAACGTTTTTTAATGTTAAATTTGTTGAGGTACCATTTAGGCACAATAAAGTTACTCCTTTCAGTTTACAGTTCTTTGAGTTTTGACATATGTATACAGTTGTGTAACTACCACCACAACCAAGACAGAGGGTGTGTTGATTGTGTTATGTTTATATGACACTATGGTCTATTAGGTGTGCAGCAGCATTGTGTCTAAAAAACAATGTGCATAACTTAATTAAAAATTACTTTTGTGCTAAAAAAATGCCAACTATCATCTGAGCCTGTTGGAAAGATGGCCCCGATGGACTTGCTCGACACAGGGCTGACACAAACCTTCACTTTGCAAAAAACCGGTGTCTGCAAGGCATAGAGCGAGGTGTGCACGTGTTCCATTTGCTGGCTGTCCAGTGTTTATCTACTCACTAGTTGATGGACATCTGGTTGTTTCTAAGTGTGAGCAGTCATGAAGAAAGCTCCTCTAAATATTTGCATCTGAGTGTTTTGTATGTGGACAGATGTCTTCATTTCTCATAGGTGTGTAGACACCCAGGAGTGGGGTACCTGGGATCTGGAGTTTATTTACTTTATAAGAAGCTGCCAAACTCTCTTCCAAAATGACTATACCATTTTACTCTCTCACCAGCAATGCATGAGCGTTCCAATTATTCCATATTCTTATTCTTTTTTTTTTTTAAAGATTTATTGGGGAATTGGGGAAGGGGAACTCCAAGTTGTTGTCCTTCAGTCTTAGTTGTGTAGGGCACAACTAGCTTAGCTCCAAATCCAGTCAGCAGTGGGCTGCCTGTCAGCAGCTCACAGCCGCTTAGCTCAAGGTGCTGTTTTTGATCTTTGTTGCAGGTGGGCATAGCCCACCATCCCATGCAGGAGTCTAACTGGCAACGTTGTTGCTAAGAGCGCATGCCCTATCCACTGTGTAATCCAGCCACCTGTTGGCAGCTCAGGGCAGCTCAGCTCAGGCGCAGCTCACTGGCCCATGTGGGAATCCAACCGGTGACCTGTTGCTCAGAGCTCAGGCTCTTAACCAACTGAGCCACTCGGCAGTCCCCAGTTATTCCATATTCTTGACAACACTTGGTGTTATCAGTTTTTTTTGTTTGGGGCCACTTTAATAAGTGACTAGTGGTCTCTCATGGTGATTTGATTTGCATTTTCTTCAGGGAGCTTTTACAGTAGCAGAATCCCAGGTCTATCAGTTTCTAACTCAGGAACTTGTTGGACAAGTTATGAACCATCTCTCCCAGGGTCTCAATGTCTACATCTTTAAAATGGGCACAGTAGAAATATCAACCCTGTAAGCTGTAGTGAGGTTTAATGAAACAAAATCATATAAAGCACTTAGCTGGTATTCCTAGTGCATGGCACACAGTAAAGCGCAGAAAGCGGGAGCTATAACTATTGACCACTGTTATGATTGTATGTGCAGATAAAGGCAAGTACAAAGCCAGGTGGCTGGTGCTCTGTGTCACAAAACTAGTCCAAATAAAGACGTGCTGTGTCGCTGCTAAGCTCAGGGACCATCGGAAATCGGCTTTGAAGGGTTGGAGAGATGTGCCATGTGAAGATGTGAGTGCATGGACAAAAGACCTTTCTACAGAGGGTGCAGAGGACAGGAGCAGGGAGCGTGTGGCCCAGGGGAAAGGCTAGTGCCGTGGGACTGTCCCTCCACCAACTATGCATTGTTGCTTGCGATGACCAAGGAACAGGGTCATGAACAAAAACTTGGCCTACCCCTCTGAATGGTTGCTTTTCTCATTCTGATTATGCTCTTAGTTTAAATGTCCCTGGTTCTTCTGTCTGATACTGAAATGTGCTTTATAATTATAATATTAACAGTTAAACCTTTCAGTAACCCTTAATAATGTGCTTATGGGTATTATTCATTCTCTTGGCTTTTTTCCCCCCTTGGATGTTCATAGAGCCCGTACATTCCCTTTTTTTGGCTAATCTTTCCTTGGGAAATTGTTATTTTTCAAGATTAAAAAAAAAGCAGCACAGTAGCTGTCTTTGTAACCGAAAAGCCAACCTCCTGCTTGGCCTCATTCCTCCCTCCCGCTCCTTCCCCTTCCAGCGCCCACCACTGAGAAGCCCAGACCTCCCCCAGGCGTGTCCTTCAGCACAGCTCCTAATGTTTCTTTGGCCCCAAATACTGGTTTGCAGATATGTTTTACAATCTAGAGATCAAATCTGCCTGGGGGTACAAAGGTTGAATAGGCAGGCCCTTCTCCCAAGGCAGGGCACTTCTGTGTGCTGGCTCCTCAAGAAGGCTCCTGAGTCCTTACCCCCCAGGCCTCTGAACAAGTCTGTTGGATTACAGCACCCAGCAGGCAACCAAAAATGTTCCTTTTATAATTGCAAGGTCGAGATTCCCGCTTGTGTAAAAGTGCATGCCTCAGGACTCTGGACTGCTTTTCTCTCCCCCAGAACCCACACACAGACTTCAGTGCTGTCTTGAAATGGCCACTCCACTTTGCATGGACTCCTGGTGTCCAGTGGGGTTGGGGCACCCTGCTGGTGGGCCCCACAGAAAGCAGGCCATGGGGACCCACGGTTGCTGCAGGGTCGAGGCTATGCTGCAGGTTCCAGGTGAAAGGCTGGTCACCGACATAGGTGCTTTGGGACATCAATGCTTGAGCCTGTATGTCCTCAGCCTCCCTCCCCTGACCCACCACCTTCAGCGGATGGAGAGGGTGTCAAATAAAGGGACCGTCCGCCCTCCTCTCCTTCAGAAGTGCCTCCCACCTCTGTCCCCACTGGCCCTTGCTTATGAACTTCACCTTGTAAACGTTTAGCCAAACTTCTCTGCCTAAAGGAGAAAGGACAGCGGAGGCTCTTTACACTAAGCCGGGGAACATACAACAATGGTGTCAGGGCCATGGCAGGCAGCCCAGCTGGAGTGTACACTCATGCCCATTTTCACCCAGATCCTGGCTAGTTGGCCTCCTGTTGCCCTCTGTCCAGCAAGCAGGCATATGTGTGAGCCCCTTGGGTGTCGGGAGTGAATAAGCGTCCACTCGCCTTAAAGGCACCTCAGCAGAGTTCTGTCCACGGCTATCGTTTTGCAGACAGTGTGATCACAGTGACCCTGTCAGCATGACACAAAAAGGGGAGCAAATAAATCCCTTAGTTTCACCAAGACTTGCCTGTCTAAGTTGGAGGCTGTTTTCCAAAGTTGATATGATTTGCCCAAAGGCTCCTGAGAGGGAAAGGCCTGAATGCAGACACTGTAGGAATAGGCAGTGTGCATAAATTTGCTGTAAAGCGGTCTATTTTCTTTTACCTTTTTATGCACTCCATCTTTTTTTCTCCTTTACTTCTCTTGGATCGTTACTAAGAACAAATGAGGCAATAGTGTTACTTGAGTGCTTTGCGCCTCTGCCACCAAAGCTGGCTGGCCCATCTGTGAGGGCAGAAGGTATAGTTTTGCTTCTTCAGCTCAGCCAACCCTTCATAGCTCAGAGCTTTCTAGTCGTCTTGGGCTTGGGAGAAACAGAGGGTCTCTGTAAAGAAAAGTTAGAAGGAGCATTGCATTCTGTTGTGGGGAAGGTACTGGAAGGAAAGGAGTACCCGCTCTGTGGGAAGAGCAAGCTGGAGGCCATCGGTGATGCCTGCCAGCCAGAAAGGGTAAGTGGAGGGAAAGGAGGTCCCAGCCTTTCCCAGGGCAAAGCCAGTGGCTGTTCTTCAGCATGAGGCATGCGTTTGGGCCTGCAGCTAAAACCCTGCCCATGTGGCCCTGAGCAGGGGCGGGACTAGAGCAGCCCTCGGAAATCACAGCATGAACACTGGGAAGGCATGCGAAGGCAGCCCCTGCAGCCAGTCTTTGAAATCTGGGCTAAATTTACACAAGATCGGAAATTTTAGCAGGGTTGGAAAGAGATGATTTCTACCTGAGCATACCAAATGCCGCATATGAAATTAAGTGTGGTAAGAGAACCTGTCTTGTATTTTGGGACCTTTCTAGAAATGCAAGGGTTAGGGAGTGGCCACGGATGCTTATTTAAATTCCATGAATTGCATTACCCATGGGGGCCCTTTGCTCCTGCACCACCATAGGGGCCCCATTCATTCTGTTCTCTGTGATTTATTTATTTTTCTTCCCTAATCCTCATTCTAGAAATGACAGTAAAGGATTAATTTACAAAAGTTTATTTCTCTTTTTAAACTTTTGGTGTTTTTTTCCTTAGCCCAAAGACTATTCCTTTTTGATACAGGACATGGTTTGCAAGGGTTCTGAGATTTTCTGTGCAATCTTTCTTCATGCTTAGTGGCAAAGTTCATGCATTTCTAAAAACAACATTTAGGAATGTATATTTAGAATGACTCAAGGCATTTTCTTGAATATCTTCTAAGGGTGATTCTTGGTCTCAGTATACTCCCATTAAGTATTTAGTGTGTGTCATGTGTCAGGATTTTAAAGTGCTCACCTGTCATGCTTCCAGATTATTTTGAAATTTCAGTATTGAAATTTTGTTTCTATTTTTTTATTCTTAAGCATTTTCTTTTTTTTGATGCTATTGTAAATGAAATTATTTTAATTTCCTTTTCAAATTGTTCATTGTTAGTGTACAGGAGCATGGCTGATTTTTGAATGTTGATTTTATATACTGAAACTGCTGAGTTTGTTGATTAGTTCCAGCAGCTTTTTTTGTGGTTTAGGGTTTTCTACACATGAGATCATGTTGTCCATGGACAGGGATGGTTTTACTTCTTCCTTCCCATTTGGATGTCCTTTATTCCTTTTTTCCTTGCCTGATTACTCTGGTTAGGACTTCCAGTGATATGCTGAATAAAAGGGTTGAAAGCAGGCATCCTTTTCTTGGTCATGATCTTAGATGAAAAAAAGCCTTCAGTCTTTCACCGTTAAATACGAATGTAAGCTGTGAGGTTCTCATATATGACATTTATTATGTTGAGACGTTTTCCTTCTATTCCTAGTTTGTTGGACATTTTTATTACAAAAAAAATGGTGAATTTTGTCAAATGCTTTTTTGGCATCAATTGAGATTACGTGGGGTTTTTTCCTTCATTCTGTTAATGTACATTGATTAAATTTTTTATGTCAAACCATCCATGCATTCCAAGAATAAATCCCACTTGATCATGGTGTGCTTTTGAATTCAGTTTGCTAGTATTTTGTTGAAGATTTTTGCATCAGCGTTCATAAGGGATATTGGTCTGTAGTTTCCTTTTCTTGTAGTGTCTTTGTTTGGCTTTGATATCAGGGTAATACTGGCCTCATAGAATGGGTTGGGAAGTGTTCCCTCCATTTCTACTTTTTTGGAAAAGTTTTAAAAGGATTGGTCCTTCTTTAAATGTTTAGTAGAAATCACCAGTGAAGCCACCAGGTGCAAAACTTTTCTTTGTTGGTAGGTTTTTGAGTACTGATCCAATCTCCTTGCTAGTAATAGGTCTATTCAGATTTTCTGTTAATTTGTGATTTAGTCTTAGTAGGTTTTGTGTTTCTAGAAGTTTGTCCATTTTGTCTAAATTATCCAATTTTTGACTTACAACTGTTTATAGTTCTCTCTTATAATTCTTTTTATTTCTGTAGAATTAGAAGTAATATCTTTATTTTCAGTTCTGATTTTAGTCATTTGAGCCTTTTCTCTTTTCTTCTTAGCCCACCTAGCTAAAATTTTGTCAATTTGGTGATCTTTTCAAAGAACCACTTTTGGTTTCATTGATTTTTCTCGATTGCTTTTCTAGTCTCTATTTCTTCTATTACTTCTCTAATCTTTATCATTTCCTTCCTTTGCTAGCTTTGGGTTCAATTTGTTCCTCTTTTTTCTAGCCTTAAATTATAAAATTAGATTGTTGATTTGAGATCTTTTTTATTTTTTTAATGTAAGCATATATAGCTATACATTCCCCCCTTATCACCACTTTCACTGTGTCCCATAAGTTTAGATATGTTGTATTTGCTTTTTCATTAATCTCTAAGTATTTTCTAATTTTCCTTGTGATTTCTTTTTTGATCCATTTGTTGTTTAAAAGAGTGGTGTTTAGGGCCAGCCGAGTGGCACATTGGTTAAGAACTGGCTTGAGGGCCGGCCGAGTGGCGCGGTGGTTAAGAGCTGGCTTGGGATGCCAACAGCTCTGGTTCGGATCCCACATATGAGGGCCAGTGACACTGCCCTCTACAGCTAAGATGGTGAACAACAGCTCGACCTGGAGCTGGGCTGCCATGAGTCGTCAGTGACGGTGTGAGCTGCAACCTCTGCTGCCGTGGGCTGCCATAAGCTACAGTGAGCAGGCGGCAGCCAGTGTGAGCTGCCAATAGCCACGGTGAGCGACCATCCAGAGGCCGGCAACCGATCTGCCTCATCCGGGAAGAGCGCAATGACGATACCAACATGGGCCAGTGAAGCGATGTCCTCCACAACTACACTGACGAACAAAGGACAGCAACTTGTCTGTTCCTCTTCCCCAATTCCCCAATGCTGTTCCCCTCCCCCAATTGCCCCCCCACAAAAGAGTGTGGTGTTTAATCTCCACATAGTTGTGATTTCTCCAGTTTTTCTTCTGCTATTGATTTCTACTTCCATTCCACTGTGATCAGAAAAGATATTTTGCATGATTTCAGTCATTTAGATCTATTAAGACTTGTTTTATGGCCTAACATATGGTCTATCCCTGAGAATGTTCCATGTACATTTGGAAAAATGTGTATTCCACGGTTTTTGGGCAGAGTGTCCTGTATATGTCTGTTAGCTACATGGTCTACAGTGTTGTTCAGATCCTCTAGATTCTTGTTGACCTGTCTGTTTGATCTGACCCATATTGAAAGTGGGGTATTGACGTCTTCTACTATTATTGTAAATCTGTTTATTTCTTGCTTCAATTTATCAATGTTTGCTTCATATATTTAAGAGTTCTAATGTCTGGTATATACATATTTATATTATAATTGTTATACCTTCTTGGTGAAATGACCCTGTTTTCATTATATAATATCCTTTTTTGTTTCTTGTAACAGTTTTTGGCTTAAAAACTATTTTGTCTGATATTATTATGAGCCAGCACTGCTCTTTTTTGTTCACTATTTACGTGGAATATCTTTTTCTAGCCTTCCATTTTCAACTTATGAATGTCCTTAGATCTAAAGTGAGTCTTTGTAGCTGATATACAGTTGGATCCTGTTATTCATTCTGCCAATTTATATCTTTTGATTGGGGAGTTTAACGTTTAACCCATTTACATTAAAGTAACTACTGATAGGAAAGGACTTACTATTGCCATTTTGTTATTCATTTTCTGTATGTCTCATAGATTTACTGCCTTTCTTTGTGTTTGATTTTTTTTGTGGTGTAGTATTTATTCCTTTTTCATTTCTTTTGTGCATATTCTATAGATATTTTTCTTTGTGGTTATTATGGTGATTACACATAACATCCTAAAGTTATAACAATCTATTTTAAACTGATACTAACTTAACTTTGATACTGAAATTTATTTTCTGTTTTTGTGCCCTTACTGTGTACCAGGCATTGAGTCAGCACTCCATACTTCTCTCATTTTAATCCTTTTAGTAATCTTCTGAAATGCAGGGGTTTCTGTCTGCATTCTACAAATGAGTAAACCAAAACACAAGGAGAATAATTAATCAACCCAACGTTGCATAGCTAGGAAGTAGCAAAGTCAGAATTCAGTCCAGGCCTGCCACACCCTCCCGTCTTCCACCTCAAGTGGCCTGAACTCACATTTCCTCAGCATTTGTCACATCAGGTGGGGTGGCCATGTGGCTTTGTTAAAACTTGTAGCTGACTAGTCCCTTTCTTTCCAAAACATGTAATCGACAACTTTTCTTTTTTATTTGACATTTAACATGGGTGTATATGCTAATATGGAAGCATAGGAATGGCAACACCAAGTTGAGACTTGAAAGTGTACACATAAAAATGTAAGTTATCTGAAGTTTAACTTAGAGTGACAATTTGCTTTATAATTGTCACAATTTTCCAATAATTAAACAAAACTTGGAATTGTTCATTAAAGTGATAAACATGCACTTAAAAAACTTTGTGGTTTGGCTTGTAGAGGGTTGTTTAATGAATACTTTTTTTTCTTCTTTAATAGTCTACTGCCAGAAACATTAATTGGAGTAAGTGCTCCATTCATTTGTTGATATTTTATTGCCAAATTCTTAGAGATGTATTTCTGAAAGACAGCATGAACATGCAAAGTGCTGGTAAGGGGTCTTTGCAATGTTCTTAGGTATAATAATGCATCAAGCCTTGAGTAGATACAACCTGTGTCAGCCTATATCTTCTGCTTCTGAAGGTGACATTTGAAATAAAAGTTGTAAAATATCATCAAAGCCAATGAAATACTGTGAGTGCAAAGTGCTGTGCTCAGTGTGTATCCTGTGTGAGCTCAGCATGTATTTAATTCTTTACAGTAAGCCTATTTTCACATTTTAAATTCTAGGGATTTGAGATTCTGAAACTCAGATATAGTCATATTTTCCCTTAATGTCTCTGAATAATCTGTTTTTACAGTGTGTTTGGTATGTATATCATCTTTTGGGGAAGAAACTGGTAAGAACCAAGATAACTGGTTCTTAATGCACAAAGTTTAAATATCAATGGGTTAGTTGAAATTGGTGAATGAAGATAAGAGGTATTCAGGAGTTCTGTGTACTCTTCATACTCTTGCAATATTTTTGTAAGCTTGGATTTTTTTCCAAGTAAAATGTTAAAAAAATTTTTTTAATTAATGAGTTGTCACACATGATTGAACTTGCAAAGAGTAATGCATATGTTATAAGAATTACCTCCAAATAAATCAGTTTAACTTTATATTGGACATTCTTTGAATTTGATTAATCAGTAAGAAGGTATGTACTAAGCGCCTACTGTATGCCCGGCACTGTGAGACAGTCACGGCCATCCCTACCTTAGCGGAGCGTCAGACTTTAAACTCAAAATTACATGAGTAATCTGTCTCACCCTTTAAAATAAGTGTTGCAAAGGGAAATACAAAAAGCGAGCATATAGTAGGATGTATATTCATGTATAGAATGAGAAAAGCCTTCTCTGGGTAAGGCATGTTTGAGATAAGACCCAAGAGTGGAGTTAGAGATAAGGGGGAGGCCGGTAGGAGGCAATTCATTCTGCAGAGAGACCAGCATGCCTGAAGACCCCCAGCAAGAAAATGCGAGTGTGCTGGAGGGACTGAAATGAAAGCAGGCCCTGCGATGGCTTCCCACTCGTGGACATGCAGAGTTCATGGTTAGACGGGGTCCCCTCCCAGCCACTTACCACCTGGACAGGTAAGTAAAATGGACCTCAAAGTCAGAGAAGCACAGACATTTCCTAAGGAGTAACTATAACTCTAAGGGAAGGCCAGTTAAGCCTTTTAATCATCACTTGCCATTGAATTTATTTCAATGACCCTAGAAAAACTTCATGAATGACATGACTGCTTGAGGAGGATAAGGCTTATTAGTTGTCCTGAAGGTAAGGAGAAGGTTACTCAGAATTAATGACTTCATTTGAACCTGACCATCAAAATAATCACATCTGGAGAAAAGTGTTTTTTTTTTACTAAGGACACAAGGTCATTTCCAACTTGTCCTCCCTGGTGTGCTTCCTTGCATGTGCCCTTACCTATAGTGGAACATCAGTGTTCTCCTACACAGCATTTAGACACATGGCCAGAATCCCCAACTCCCGATTCCTTCCATTTTCACCCAGTGCTATTCCCTGAGTGCTAGGAGTCAGGCCTGAGCAGCCACCTTCTGCTGGCACCTCCTGGCCCCTCTTACCATGTCACAGACATAAGAGGAAAGACAAGTTAAAAAGAAATATAGAAGGAAGAACAAAATTGTCTAGTCTTATTCTGTTCAGAGCCACTTTACTCCCACCCCAAATGTTCTGACAACTTGGTACATGGCTCATCCCAGAGGCCCTGGGGTATGGGTGTAAGGGCAGGTGGAAGGGAGGGGCCAGCATGGAGCTCCTAGAGGTTAAAGTGAGAAAATGTGTGATCAACAAATCATGTGGCCCAATAATTGTAATGTGAATGAATGTTTTTATGTCTATTGCACTAAAATAAATGGGGTGAAGTTTTTTGGCCTATGTATTTCGGCTTCAATCAGTAATCCCTGGCTGGTCACCTCCCAAAGCTCTTGGAGCAGCCCGACATGCTGGACGCACTCAGGGCAGGTAGCATGCATCATGACAGGAGCCTGACGAGCTCTGGAAGCAGCTAAACACACCACGCTACTGACTTCTGACACCTGCTCTGGGGATCTTGTCCTATTTGGATGATACCTCCCAACACTTGTCCACTTTCCAGCTAACTAGGGCTCATCCTTCCTCTCTTAGCCTGACACTTACTTTGCCAGGCTGTCCTCCCGGACCCAATAAGCAGATGGAGCACCTGCTACATACACTATTGCAATCTCTTGTCTGTCGTTTGAGCCTTAACTTATGATGGCCACAATTGTGTCCTAAGAGCAGAAATCCAAAAGGGTTGTTAAACAAATGAACTGAGTTCTTAGGGGATGGTCAGGGCACCCATATCATTTTTTATTTAATTGGACATATGCTGTCTGCTGTATGAAATAGCAGCTGGCTGGATCATATGAAATCTCCAATTTCCAACCATTTTTTGACTTTCAAAAAGGTTGATTTTATAAAATTCAACTTAATATATCAGGGTCAACAGCTGTTACAAGACCTGTATGCCTGCTATGCAGATGCTCAGACCCCATGATGAATGCCAGGGAAAGTACTGCCCAGGTCCTGGGAGACAAAGAGGGCAGCAAGTGAGGACACAGTGTCTGCTCCATTAAAGAGGTTCTAGGTGACATAGACCTAACAGGAGGCTGGAGCCAAGTCAGATTTCGGCACATTGAGATGGGTGTGGAAGGTCCAGGTGGAGGGATCAGCACAGCAAACATCGGGGCAGGAAGGGCTGGCAGCGTCCTAGAGCAGAGCAGTAACCCAGTGTGGCCAGGTGGATAGTGTCGGTGAGTCTCGGGTCCAGGGAAGAGTGCAGTGGGTGGTGGGTGATCCATGAAGGTTTTGTGTAAGGAAAACTCCCGAGGCACGGAGATAGAAGAGCACGTGAGCAGGAGGGAGGGAGCTGTGTGGGCCATTACTCCTGTTGGTAAGGAGCATTCCTATGGGCTGACAAAAATGCAAGAGTTTCATGAGACTTTGAAACTAATCTCATGAGCTTGTTTGGCTGGGGTGGGGGTGTCAACAGTAACAATGACGTTTTTTAGCAAAAACACCTGGGAAAATGTTCACAGCATGTGATTACCCACAATTCCAGAAAAATTCATTTGGTGCTATACCGAGCTAATGCAGAATGTCCCTTTCTTCCCTTTTAAAGTCGTTACTCTCGTAATATTATTATTCATTCAACAAAGATTTCACGAGAGCCCACTGTGGCTGAGGCACTGCTGGATGTTGGAATGTATCTCTCAGTGTGTAAAGTCACAGAATCCGGAGGCTAGTGTCAAGAGAAGCCTAAAGGCTCATCTAGTCTAAATTCTCCACTTCCTGATGGGCAGGAGGCTCAGAGAAGTGCCATGACCTGGCTGGCCATGGAGTTCAGCAGTGTCACTGCAGGTCAGCTCTGGGAGCATCCAGATACACTGCAGGCCCTTAAAGAAAAGGCACATGGGTGAAGTGGTTCACATATGTTATTAAGTGGGAAAAAAAGCCCATTCGAGGTATGACAAGTCTATTTAAATATATATATTTATATTTATATATGTGCCTATAAAAAGGTCTGGAAGAATGGGCTCTAGAAAGGTAACAGTGCTTACCTGTGGATGCCATGGCTTATTTTGTGTATCTGTGTTTCTTAATTTGTGCACAGTAAATTATTTGTATAATAAATGATAAGATAGAGAGTGGTTTGTTCCTACAGTCTGGTGTCTTCTCTAACTGGCACCCTGTATGCCCTAGGGGAAGCCAGGCTGTGTGGCGTAGGTAACTCAGGTTTCTTTCTCACACAGGTCTGTGGAGGGCTCTGCCCCATGATCACCCAAGGGCGCACGCTAAGAGCGTCATTTGAACAACTGGTTCCCTCTGTCACCAGCTGCCCCTCAGGAAGAGAGAGAATGGGGACCTGTCTTTGAGCTTCCCACTGCCCATGCCCCATAGCCCCTCTGAGCTTCCAGGGAGGGTAGCATATCCTATCCTCTCCCGAGGAGGGAGGAGTGGGCTGCATGCACAGTGGCGACCTCCCCTCCCATATGCTGTCTGGTCCCCGCTGAGTTACAGCAGGTCAAACCCCATTGCTTGCTGGTGACTCAGTGACTTGGCACATCACCAATGCATGGTGGGCATGTCACCAGCCAGTGAGTCTGAGTGGCTGAGTGACCTCCGTGTTAAGCCAGATTCCTTTAACGTTTACAGTGTGACGTGTGTGAGCCTCCTAGTAGTAACGTAGCCAGTTCAGTTTGTTGTTGGCACGTTTGTGATAATGGCACCTGGAGTGTTTGGTGAAGCACTGTGGTTTTTAGGGGTCCTTCCCAAACTGTGGGACCTATGGACATGGCGGTGAGAAGGAGGAGGGCCGTATGCTCTTCCTGGGAGTGACTGACTGTTCCAGGACCTGGCTCCAGAGGGCCACTGTATGGTCTCCTGGCGGGAAACTTCTTTATTTCATGGATAATCTGTGTCTTGACTCCATATTCATGTTCGTCCCAAGGCGTCCCGATTGACAAAAAGGATGATGCTTCCATGGAACCCATGAAATCAGGCACCAACAGCACAGCCCGAGACTCAGGAACAGGCCGCTCGGAGCCTAGACACCCCCCTTGCTTACAGGGCATGGGGCTGGCACCCAGAAGCTTCGACTCAGGCTTCTGTGGGATCAGTGGGACTCCGGGGTTTGATTCTTCACAGAAGCTTTGGTGAAGCCTTGTGGACACATCGAAAATGTTTACCACAAAGCTGTGCTGTATTTGCGTCACCCTGACAGTGTCATTGTCATGGCACCAGATGTGCACACAAGTGCTGCACTGGCAGATTTCTGTTGTTGCTGCTGTCTGACCTTAAAGGCTGACTAGCGTCTCACTGGTCGGGCGCTGTCTCTGAGGCGTGAGTGAGTGTATTAGTGCTTCACTGACTCTGTTCTAAAATTAGCTTCAAGTTGGAGAAGTATGGGCCCTGCTGCGTCCCCGACCTGCAGCCCAAGGCCGCGTGGTTGCATGAGACACCCCAGGCTCACTTACTACTGGGGGGGGGCGGTCTGTGCAGCATTTAAACCTGTCCACAGGCCAAAGTCCCACAAAGCTGTGAGAGGACGTGCAGCCGAGACTTGTGAATCCTCAGATTAACGTAACAGTCCTGTTTCTTTTTTAGCCCTCATAGAGAAGATCAGAGGAGGTCATACCCGACGTGTTATGAGACTTCTGGAATTGCTGTGAAGCCATAACCCAAATTTAACTTTGGTCTCACATCAGAAATGGCACTGAGAGTTCCCAGCCACAAATGTGACAGGATGGCTGAGCTGGACAGGAGGTTGTTTCATCTCCAAGAGCTGGTTTCCTGAGACTCTGCCTCTGTCTCTTCTGCCCTTGGTGACACGGGTGACACGTGGGAAGCTGGTGGCCCCACTCGCCGGGCCTACCACCCTCCTCGGCTCCTGTTGGGTGGAGGTGGCATGAGTGTGCAGGGACTTTAAGCCACCCTGTCTCTGAGTTGCCTCCTCTTAGGTCCCTGCAGTCTTGTCTGAAGGAATGTGAAACCATGTCACTCCCCATTGTGGAGGCCATTTTTCTGTAGAATCTTTAATTCCTAAGTTCCTTTTTTTTTTTTTTTTTTTTTTTTTTTTTTTGTCATTTAGCTTATTCTTGGCAGTAATCCAGAGGTGGGACATTTGAATGAAAAGAAACTCTTGCTGGTGAATTCCTTTCAGTGAATGAAGGGTGCAAGCTTTCTTGTTTTCACAGACTGTCTTCTGTGTTCCTTTGCGTGTGCTATGATTGACAAGTGTGGACAATGTCACAATTTCTGACATGTGACAAAAACATGAGGACATGAGAGGAGACAGTTTCAGTAATGCTCAGGCCACCAAGTGAGGCCCCCAGGCAGTCAGTGTAAATGAAGAGGACAGTTCCTGGGGTGAGGGCAGCTCTCTCCTCAGTCTGTGCAATCCTTCTTTTTAAATTAAACAATAAAACCTCTCTGGCTTTTAAATGCCACTTTTTATTATAGCTTCTAAAACAGGAAGAGGTTGTAAAGGAGCCAAACACATCCTGGAAATGAGTCCTGGGGGCTACGACGTCAAGAAGAGTGACTTGACAACATGCCAAATTAATCATGCCAGCCATGCTGGGGGGCAGCAGTAGGGCCTCTGGACGCAGGGCACACTTGTGAGGCTGGAGACCCCACATCAGAACTATGGGGGGCAGGCTTCCCACACCCCCCACCTCCCAGTCTCTTGTAATTGGCTGAGTGTCATGCCCCGCAGGTCTGCTGGAGGTGACGGATGTTGTCGCTCCCTCGCCTGGGTGATTGGCTGGATGGCGAGGGGCCAGGCGTGCCCAAAGAGCAGGTGCAACCTCTGTCTTCAGTGGTTTTGTGGTCCAAGGTGTGAGCGAGCAGCACACCCCATAAAGAACCAGGTGCATATAACAGTGCACGCACACGGGGCGTGTTTGACCCACTGGGAGCACCTCGTGTGCCGAGGGAGGGAGCTGGAGTCGTCTGCCAGCTGAGGGCTTGGCCTGTCTACAGCACCGTAGGACATCCTGGGCTGGCTCGGCTTCCTTTGGTGTGGAGCATCCAAGTGGCCCGTCTTCTTAGGGCAGGGAGGGGACCAGAGCTGGCTGTCACCTCGCTGCTCTGTGTCGTTTCTTCTAAACAGACTCAGAGACAGAGCACTGCTTCCTGAAAGCACTGAGCATCTGCGTTTGATGTTGTCCCCTCTCCATTTTCTGTCCAGTGGTCATTCATCAAGCACCTGCGACTCTCGGGCACAGCATCTGCCTCAGAGGACCCGGTGAGAGCAGCCCTGCCCCAGCCCCTGTCCCGACTCCATGTGCATGGTGGGCAGTCACCCCACAGAGGAGGGGCGCACACTGTACACGGGCCCGTCGCTGTGTGTTTCTGTTGCTTCTGTTACATTTAAATCAGCAAGGCCGTGGCCCAGCATGTTAGTAGCACTGGATAGACACAAAGTAAGCTGTCCATGGCCATTCCTTCCTGTCCACCTTCACGTTCCACTGTCCAACATTGGGGACCTACTAGTTCAGGTGAGTTTTTTGATGGGTCCCTCATTCTTTGAGCTCCCAGCATTTGCTTTCTGAATCCCGAAACTTGGGGACTAGCCACCTGCCCCCCTCAACACTCCACCTTGCTACTTTGCTATTCTCTGAATGTCTGAGCACAGTAATCAGTAGACTTCGAGAGGGAGGGAGGGCTGGGTGGGGCTGTAAGAGAAAGAGAGTGAAGGACTGTGCATCTGGGGTAGGAAAATGGGACCTTGGGCTTGTGACTCCATGCAGGTCTGCGGGCAGCGGTGTGAAATGGAAATCATTAATAGAACACAGCTCAGTCTCAGGACTTCGGTCTATGTCTGTTGTGTAGCCTGCTTCTCAGGCTCTGAGACAGGCTGGACCTTAACCTGCTCGTTTGCGTCCGGCTTTGCCAGCAAAGATAAGTTTGCAGAACTTTGTCCTTTTGAGGAAACCACCTTGGGAGAGACAGGAAAGGCTCCCAGCTTTCCAAGCTTTCCCTCAGGTGGGCGTCTCTGGATGACCCTACCCATTGAGTCTTCCCTCTTTCTAGGCAGTTGTGAGTGCATAGGGGGTGACACTGAGTGAGGTTAAGAATAAAGCCCACTGCAGTGACAGTGACAGGCAGAGTGGACAAAGGCAGGATCTAGGTCCTTGGTAGCACTGTGTGAGTCCCTGGCTCAAGTCTCAGCTGAAGCTGGCATTCCTCTGAGTTTCTCATTTCCCCGAGGAAGGAAATTCCCTCTATTGTTAAAGCTGGAATGGGGCCTTTTAACCCTTGCAATGGGAAGGCTCCTGGTGGACACAAGTGTCCGTCCATTCCCCAAGCCTCTCAGGACTTGCCCTGGCCTGACCCCTGTTTCTCAGGCAACACATAAATCTTTTCTGGAAAATAAATAAAGCAATTTATGGTGGGGAGGGAGTTTGACAAAGAGGAGTCAAAAAAAGAGATAAGCAGTTGTCCCAGAGTTTTTATGACTGAAAGCGTAGATTCAGTCATTCAGAAATGTGTATTGCGTGCCTACTGTGTGCTGGGCAGTATTCAGTCTGAACCAAGCCAGCATCCTGGGAGTGGCAGGGGTGCGAGACAATATGCAGGTGAATCAATAAACAGATATTAGGGAGTGACTGCCGTGCAGAGACTCAAAACAGGCTGGTGCTGTTTCGGTCCTGGCCCAGTGGGGACAGGTGTGCCACTCTCTCCTCCCACGGAAGGCAGCCAAACGCCCTAGACAGCAGGCGTGGGGCAGCTACCTGAGGACTCTAAACAGTACACAGGAGGGAGGGAGCAGGAAGGTTTGAGGAGGAAACCGGAATTCAAAATACTACCAAACCGGTGCTGGTTCCCATCTTCCTTCCTCTGGTGTGTCTGGGCCCTGGCTCAGCAACAGCATGGAACCAGCCGAAAACGCCACGGGGGACAAAACATCTCCCAAAGAAGCCCTCAATTGCTGGTTTGAGGAATGGGAAAGAGCCCCAACAGTCAGAATGTGGAGTGTAGAAAACTGTGTTTATTTGTGTTTTCCATTTTTCCTGCCCAGTCCCCAGGGAGCCTAGTGATAATAGTGCTGGCGATGGAAATGGCAGCCAGACAGGTGACCAGAGCGCCGAGGGAGGGGACCTTTCTCTCAGACCAGAGGCATTGTAGGCCCACCAGGGAATACCTGTTGCTTGCTCTCTCTCTCTCTCTCTCCCCCCCCCCCGCGCGCGCGCGCGCACACACACACACACACACACACACAGTACCAAAAAAATGTATACGCATTTTAAGAAAGGAAAAAACTGTATTAAAATTGTAATACTCTATATATCTGATAACAAAAGATGAATACAAGTCACGTTTGACTTCTGCAATTACAAGAGGTGCTCAAAGTGGTTACCATCAATGTAATCTTAATACAGTTTTTTCTTTTCTTAAAATGTGTACATTTTTGGCACCCTCTGTGTGCGTGTGTGTGTGTATCCAGGCATATCTGGTCACCTGTCTGTCATTTCCATCGCCAGCACTACTATCACTAGACTGCCTGGGGGCAGGAAAGTTGGAAAAAAAAAAATATATATATATATATATATATATATATACACACACACACACACATACATGCTTTTGGAACAGCAGAGCAGGGAGAGTAATACCCTGGCTTTTTAACCAGAAGGCCAAGGTGAGATTGGAAGGGACAGGGTCTTCTGGGAATGGGAAAGCATTGGGGAGGTTATGGAAAGGGGGAGCTAAAGGAAGCAATCCTGTAAAGTAGTGTATGAATGTCTGAGCTCACCCCAAAGATGACCGTACACAGCATACCTGTGGACATTAGAATTGAGCTCCCGGGTCAAGACTAGAACACATGCTAAACAGATTGGAATAGCACTGCGAAGCCATAAAACTGAACTGACACTGTTTAGAAGTTTCAGCCCAGAGAAGGCAGACAGAAACTTGCAGCTTGAACCTAACCAGCCTGATTACCTGATTTAAAAAAAAAAGAAGAGGGCCGGCCGAGTGGCGCATTGGTTAAGCGCTGGTTTTGAGATGCCAGCGGCCCCGGTTCGGATCCCACATGAGGGCCAGTGACACTGCCCTCTACAGCTAACAACAGCTCCACCTGGAGCTGGGTTGCGCGAGCCCCGGTGATGGTGTGGGCTGCAGCCCCTGATGCAGTGGGCTGCCATAGGCTACAGTGAGTAGCCCGCAGCCAGCGTGAGCGGCTGGCAGCCAAGCGTGAGCTGCCAATAGCCGCAGTGAGCGACATCCAGAGGCCGGCGACCGATCTGCCTCATCCGGGAAGAGTGCAATGACGATACCAACAGTGAAGCAACATCCTCCGCAACTAAACTGAAGAACAAGAAGACAGCAACTTGTCTGTTCCCCTTCCCCGATTCCCCAACGCTGTTCCCCTCCGCCAATTCCCCAATAAAATCTTTAAAAAAAAAAGAAGAAAGAAAGAAAGAAAAAAGAAAGAAAAAAAGAGAAAAAAATTTTCCATAGGATTTAAGGAAGACCCATAATCCCATAACAATATTCAAAATGTCGAGGATACAATCCAAAATTATTTAATTTTTGAAGACCCAAGGAAATTTCAACTTCTTTCAAGGAAAAGGACAATCAAGAGAAAAACTCTGAGATGACACAGTTGTTGGAATTGAGACATTAAAGCAGCTATTGTAATCATGCTCCAAGAAGGAAGGGAAAATCTCCTTGAAATGAGTAAAATGACAACCTCATCAGAGAAATAGATGATATGGAAAGAACCAAACTAAAGTTTTAGAAGTGAAAAATGTAATAACCAAAATGAAAACAGTCATTGGATGGACTGACTGAGTCAGCAACAGAATGTAGATAACAAGTCAGTGAAGCTAAAGACAATTCAATAGATCAATATTGATAAGCCAATATTTATACTACAGATCAGTATAAATTATCCAGCTGAACAACAGAAAGAAAATAGATTGAAGAAAATAGTCCTCAGGAAACTGTGGGACCATACCAAAAGGTGTAACATTCTTGTCCGCAGAGTATAGAAGCAGGGGAAAAGGGTGTAGTGCAGAAAAATTTTTTGAAGAAATAATATCTGAAAACTTCTTAAATTTGGTAGAAGACATAAAGTTACAGATTCAAGAAGCTCCATGAGCACCAAACAAGATAAGCTTAGGGAAATCCATGCCCAGCAATATCATAATCAAACTACTAAAAGTAAAGATGCAGAAAAAATCTTGAAAGCAGCCAGAGAAAAAGAATGCATCTAGTATAGGAAACAACAAGTTGAATGACTGAATTTCTCATCAGAAACCAGAGGCCAGAAGGCAGTAAAACATTTTTAAAGTGCTGAGAAAAAGGAAAAAACAAATAAACAAAGAAAAAAATGTTAACCCAGAATTCTATATTCTGCAAAAATATCCTTGAGAAATGTAAGTGAATAAAGCGTATCTGATTATGCTCAGTTCTGCAACACATATACTAAAATCAGAATGATGCTGACACACAAATCAGTATTTTTTAATGTACAACAGAGCAACTACAGTTAATAATACTGTGCTGCATATTTGAAAGTTGCTAAGGGATTAGATCTCAAAAGTTCTCATTACTTGGGCCGGCCGAGTGGTGCATTGGTTAAGCGCTGGTTTTGGGATGCCAGCGGCCCCGGTTCGGATCCCACATGAGGGCCAGTGACAATGCCCTCTACAGCTAACAACAGCTCCACCTGGAGCTGGGCTGTGCGAGCCCCGGTGATGGTGTGGGCTGCAGCCCCTGCTGCAGTGGGCTGCCATAGGCTACAGTGAGTGGCCCGCAGCCAGCGTGAGCGGCTGGCAGCCAAGCATGAGCTGCCAACAGCTGCGATGAGCGACATCCAGAGGCCGGCGACCGATCTGCCTCATCCGGGAAGAGCGCGATGACGATACCAACAGTGAAGCGACATCCTCCACAACTAAACTGAAGAACAAGAAGACAGCAGCTTGTCTGTTCCCCTTCCCCGATTCCCCAACGCTGTTCCCCTCCACCAATTCCCCAATAAAATCTTTAAAAAAAAAAAAAAAAAAAAAGTTCTCATTACAAGAAAAAGTTCTCATCACAAGAAAAAAAATTCTGAAACTATGTGCAGTGATGGATGAAACTAGACTTATTGTGATCATTTCATAATTTAGACAAATATGGAATAATTAGGTTGTACACCTGAAACGAATATAATGTTGTATGTCAATTATACCTCAATAAAAATATAAGACATTATCAGATGAAGAACTAGGAGAACTCATTGTCAACGACATGCTCTAGAAGAGGTGTTACGGAAGCTTTTCGGACAGAAGGGAATGATACCAGAGGGAAGCTTGGGATATTAGGAGTGAAGGGACAGCAACAGAAATGGTAAATATCGGGGTAAACATAATAGATTATTTTTCTCTTAAGTTCTTGAAAACATATATGGTGCTTGAAAGCAAAAATCATAACATTGCTTGGTGGGGGTGTGTGGTGGGGTTTTCAATTTATGTATATGTAACACATAAGACTACTATACCTGGAAAACAGGAAGGTAAGGGGACCCATATGGTCATAAAGTTTCTACATAGCTTTTGAAGTAGCAAAATATTAGTTCTGGGTAGACTGGAAAGTTAACTATGTGTATTGTAACTCCTAGAGCAACTTCTAGACAAACAATACAAAGGGACATAGTCAAAAACTCAATAGGTGAATTAAAATGGAACACTAAAAATATCTGAAAAATCCCAAAGAATGCAGGAAACAGGAAACAAAGAAATGAAACACAGAGGGCCAGCCGAGTGGCGCGGTGGTTAAGCGCTGGCTTGGGAAGCCAGCGGCCTGGTTCAGGTCCCACATATGAGGGCCAGTGACACTGCCCTCAAAAAAAAAAAAAAAAAAAAAAAAAAAAAAGAAAGAACGAAATGAAACACAGAACAGACAAAAAATAAAATGGTAGACCTAAGTCCAAACATATCAATAACTACATTAAATGTAAGTGGTCTAAACACACCAATTAAAGCAAATTTCAGGAGGACTAAGGGGGGAAAAAACCCAAATATATCATACCCACAAATGAAACCATTATAAATATAGTTACATAGGTAAGTTAAAAGTAAAAGGGTGGAAAAATACATACCATGCAAACACCCAGTGTGTGATAATATACATGCAAACATCGATTACAAGCAGTGGGACTGCATTGTTTCTGGGACTATGAATGGTTTTACCACTTTGTAAAATAGCTTGATATTATCTGCTAAAAACACATACCACATCACCCACAGTTCCACTCCTAAGATATTCCCAATAGAAATGCATATGTAGATGAACAAAAAGACTTGTTCTAGAAAATTCATAGCTGTTATTAATTCATATGCCAAATTGAAAGGCTCCATAAACAATCAAGGCTCCATAAACAATCGAATGTGTAGACAGTGTGCCTGTGCACTGGGATACGGTGCAGCAGTGACCACGGCAACACGCAACGATGTGGGTGGGCATCACAGGCGGCGTGCTGAGTAAAGGAAGCCAGGCATGAAGGGGCCTACTCAGAAACAGGCAAAATCAGCCTTTGGGGTTAGACATCAGGAGAGTAGGTGTTTGGGGAGGAGTTTGCAACGCTCTATTTCTTGCTCTGGTTGGTGATTTCATGGTCTGTATATTTTGTGCACTTTTCTGTAGGTGTATTATAGATCAATAAAAATTTTGAAATATTTTTTTTTTTTTAAAGATTTTATTGGGGAATTGGTGGAGGGGAACAGCGTTGGGGAATCGGGGAAGGGGAACAGACAAGTTGCTGTCTTCTTGTTCTTCAGTTTAGTTGCGGAGGATGTTGCTTCACTGTTGGTATCGTCATTGCGCTCTTCCCGGATGAGGCAGATCGGTCGCTGGCCTCTGGATGTCGCTCATTGCGGCTATTGGCAGCTCACGCTTGGCTGCCAGCCGCTCACGCTGGCTGCGGGCCACTTACTGTAGCCCATGGCAGCCCACTGCATCAGGGGCTGCAGCTCACACCATCACCGGGGCTCGCACAGCCCAGCTCCAGGTGGAGCTGTTGTTAGCTGTAGAGGGCAGTGTCACTGGCCCTCATGTGGGATCCGAACCAGGGACGCTGGCTTCCCAAAACCAGCGCTTAACCAATGCGCCACTCGGCCGGCCCTGAAATATTTTTTTTTTAAATCAGAATGGAAATATTCACAGAGGTGCTGGTCTTGCTGTGGAAAGAAAGAGAGCCAAAAGAGAAGTGATTTCAGGTGGAATGGAAGACAAGTACTTGTGAATCACCTGCCACATGCCAGAACTGTCCTCCTGGTTTTCATATATATCGTCTCATTTAACCTGCCCCAACTAACAAATTAGAAAATGGAGACGATGATCGTGATGTTCAGTATTCATTAATTCTCAGGCCATGTCATGGAAACCAGGGGGCCCTTTACAGAGGCCCTGGCCTTCTCTTCTGGGCCTGGCATCCCGCCCCCCCCCCGACACACACACACACTGTCCACCTTGTGTCCGAGAGCATTCACCTCCCCAGCCCTGGCCTGGAAGGTGGAGATGGTCTTGCAGTTCTAACTTCCTCCTTCTGGCATCTCGCCCTTGTTACCGTGTGAATCCTATAATGTTCTTTAAAATAGCATGAGGAGAGTGCACTATAATTTTGTTGCATATGATAAAACATCAGTTGGTTAAATATAAACTTTTAAAATATGCTAGATTTTTTTTATAGCCGGATTTTTTTATAACCACATTCTGTGAATACACTAAGTGCCTCAGGAGTTGGAAGGGGTGCTGTCCCATTTTTCGCCTCTGCTTCATAGACCAGGGATGAGCCTGAGAAAGGCTTTCCTTCCTGCTTTCCCTCCAGCTATTATTCCCGCTGTGCCACCTCGTCGGTGGTAGTCAAGTGAGATGGATCCTGCAGTTCTTAAAGGTGGACAGGGCTTATTACAACATTCAGGAGAGGAGGCAGGGTGGCATTTCTGGGGCCATGCCTGCATTGGGTCCATCCTGCCAAAGAAGTGGGGTGGGCAGCAGGCGAGCCCCCGCCTCACATCCTCCCTGGACCTCCCCGGCAGGCTGGCTGGAGGTGCGCACTGGGAGCCCATTGTCACTCCTTGCAGTGCCTTTGCTCTTGGCTTTGTTTGTCCAAACCCACCTCCTCTGGCTGCCCCCGGACCAGGCAAAGGCCCAGCTGGCTGCTCCACATACCTGTGCAGGAGGCCATGCCTGGAACCAGAACTCTTGCTAAGGAGCAAACACTGGCCTCTTGTGGAAGACAGCTAATTCCCGCAGTCCTCCCCACATCCTTCCAGACAGAGCACTGAGGGAGGCCCATGAAGGGAGAAGGGACGGTGGGTGCCAGGCCTTTCTACAGATGGCTGATTCATGCTAAGGTAGAGAGGAAAAGGGCTCAAACCTCCAGGGCCTGTTTGTAGAGTGAAAGGAGTTGCCTGACTGCAGGGTCACAACCCCTGTGCTGGGCCAGCAGGGCCAGGAGGCAGGAAGGAGCTGCCTGGCCCTGAGCCGGGCTCCTGGCTGCACTGGCTGGGGGACCAGGGCGGGGGGGGGCTTGGGACAGCACCTAGCCAGCAGGCCCTTCTCCAGTGCCTGCTGGGGCACCTTTCTCCCAGAGAGGGCGGCCTCCTCATCTGCTGTGTGGGGAAAAGAAGAGTTGACCATAGGAGGGTGCAGAGAAAGGAGGAGGCACCAAGTCCCTGGGGACAGAAGCTGGAAGCGAGCACCTCCTCACCCTCTGGTTTGATGCTGAGGGTGGCCCCCTGGGTGGACAAGGAAGGAGCAGGGCAGACCCACGTGAGACCCAGCATGTCCATGGTCCCTGATTTGACCTCGTAGATTCTTGGTCTCTGCCATTGGGAAGGGCGAGAACTAGCCACGGGTAGGGGCTGTGGGGAACAGCAAAGTGGTCTGCAGATTGTGTGGCTCACAGTAGGTCCTAAATAAAGTCTGTCATGGCCAACGGCCTCAGCCTATATTCTGGGCACAGGGAGGGGGGTAGTGGCTGCGGCTGGCCTGAAATAACATGCTCCAGGATTCAGAAATTCCTAGGAAGGAAGAGCCTGCCCGCCCAGCGATCCGCCCCGCCAGGGAGGCTTGACCCTCCTGATGCACAGCCCGCCTTTCTCTGAGGATTTCTGGCTGGAGCGAGTGGAAGGACCTGCTCGGCTGGAACGTTTTTGTCCCTCCCAGGCGACGTTCGATGGGTGTGTCTGTGTCGGGCAGGAGGTGATATTTGACGGGCAGCGGGAGGGAGTTGCGGAGCGGGGTGCCAGGCAGGGCGCGAGCATGGCCTCCCGAGACCCGCCGCCCCCCACCGTTCACGCGCCCCCCGACGTGCCCACGGGGCTCGCGCTGTTCCTCACCATCCCCTATGCCTTCTTCCTGCCCGAGCTGGTGAGTGCGCCCCTGCGGACGGGGAGGAGTAGGGGCTGCGGTGCTCCCCTCCCCGCCGCCCCCCCCCAGAGGGAAGGAAGGGGACCGTCCAGGGCTGCTACGTCCCCATCGCCTTATGGGGCCGCCCTGGGCGCTGCCCAGTCCCTCCTGTGCCAACCTGGGCTCCTGCAGCACCCGTGGGTTTCCTCCTTCCCCCACTGTGGGTCGTGATTGGGGAGCGGGGGACAGCTGCTAGAATATTCTAGATCCTCAAGATAATGTTGGACAGGGACCTTAATTATATGGCTTCTTGTCTCCAACTTCTTGGTTGTGCTTTATTCAAGTTCCATATGGGGGATTCTGTCTTGCCTTCTGAGAGGAGGTCTTGCAGTATTTTCTTAATTGTCAGTCAGCTGACTTTGAACTTTGATTTCTGCTGGTGCCCCACAGGAGGTAGCTTATGACAACCTCCCATAAAACAGTCCTGTGAGCTGCCCTTGCTGCACACAACAACCTGTCACAATGTTGGTTACTCTCTGGGGCACCCACAGCTGACTTCTGGTCCCGTCCTGCCAGGCGCTGGCGTGTTCCCATGTGCACACAGTGCTCACTAGCTCGGCCCTCTCTGAGCCACTGTCATCATCCGCTTTGATGGGGACACTCAAGTCTGGTGAACAAATCAGAGCAAAAGAGTTTGTTTTTCCAACACCTGAAATATCTAGCTTGTGGGTGAGTTTTTCTAGCACCTCTGAAAGTGGCAGTGCTGTCCCAAAAAGGAGGAACAGAGAGGAAGTGGTTCCAACTTTCAGCTGGACCTGGTCAGCCCTCTCATTCTCGTCATGCGCCTGGAAAGCTGGGCCCAATTGAGTGACCTTCTGGCAAACTGGTTAAAGGGTGACCGTTAATGACAACCAGAAAGGGAGTCAGGCAAGGCAGGCTCAGCACTTGGGTAGCTCCAGCCGAAACCCCACCCAAGAGGCAGGTTTCTGCCAGGCCTGTCCCCCCAGGGGACACAAGCATGGGCATCCTGCCAGGCTGATGACATCTTAGTGCTCTTGCAAGGTCTCTGTGCAGGACCTGGGTGTGTCCCTCACCTCAGAACCACCGCGTGAATTGCCAGGACCATGTCTGAGTCAATTATATGCTTTATTGTCCATCATGGAAGCCACACTGCCTCCCCAAGCCCCTGACTGCTGGAGAGAGGCTGGAGAGCACGTCCCCTCCACAGTCAGACTGCGTTAAAGGAGGTGACCATGAGAGGCTGTGGCACCAGCAAGGAGACGCCATCTGACCTGTCAAGTAGGGGAGGGGTCCAGGCCTGTCACAGAGGCCACTGTAGATTTGGACCTCAAAGGACAGGCTGGACTTCTAGGCTGGGGGGCAGGAGAGGGAAAGGTCTGACTTCAGGAGAGACCAGCCACAGGCAGGGCCTGGGGCTGGGACTTCAGGGATCAGGAAACCCTGGGGTACGAGGAGCCATCTTGTGCATCTGCCCCCACCGTGCTGGTTCCTGCAAGTTCCCAGAGGAGTAAAGTAAGTGGGAGCTTTATACATATGTATACACAGCAGTCCACAGTTTTGCTTCCTGTGGTTTCAGTTACCTGTGGTCAACTGTGGTCTGAAAATATTAAATGGAAAATTCCAGAAATAAACAATTCATAAGTTTAACATTGTGTACCATTCTGAATAGCATAATGAAATCTCTCGCTGGCTGCTCTGTCCCACCCTGGATGTGAGTCATCCCTTTGTCCAGCCTATCGCTCATACGCCACCCTCCCGTTAGCCACTTAGTAGTAGCCATCTTGGTTATAAGATGGACTGTTCTGGTATCGCAGTGTATGTGTTCAAGAGACCCATATTGTCCTCAATAATGACCCCAAAGTGCAGGGGTGGCGATGCTGGCTCTTCAGGCATGCCAAGGAGAGCCCGGAAAGTGCTTCATTGAGGTGAAAAGGTGGAAGTTCTTGATTTAATAAGGAAAGAAAAATTGTATTCTGAGGTGGCTGAGATCTGTGGTTAGAATGAATCTTCCATCTGTAAAATTATGGAGAAGGAAAAAGAATTTCATGCTAATGTGCTGAGAGGGCGAGAGACCACATTCCCATAACTTTTATCACACTAAATTGTTAGAATTGCTCTATTTTGTTATTAGCTATTGTTGTTAATTTCTTACTATGCCTAATTTATAAATTAAACTTCATCATAGGTACAGATGTATAGAAGAAAACACAGTGTATATAGGGTTCGGTTTTTGCCACGGTTTCAGCCATCCACTGGGGTATTGGACCATGCCCCCTGCAGATAAGGGAGGACGCCGTACAAGTGGAAATATTTAGTTGGGTTATTCTGTATGCACTACTATGCACCTGCTTTTCTCTCCAGTAAACGTTCCTAGCAAGGAATATAGAATTGTGTGTGCCTTTCTTCTCAGGAGGGGGAGGGGAGAATATCATGCCATCACTGAGGTGAGTGGACTCTGACACCACAAGAGCAGAGGAAATGCTGGGCTGGAAAGGACAGCATGGAGTCAGCCAGTAGAAGCCCTCTCTGCCCTGGTCACCTGGGTAAGCTGCCTGCTGCTGCCCACAAGGGCTGACCGCAGAGCTCCAGCCCTGGCAGTCTCAGCAGATCCCCAGGCTTGGGGCCCAAGACATCACAGACAGGCAAATGTCAATCTAAGGACATGAGTCCAGAAAGTAGTTTCTAAAACTGGGAGCGGAGCCCAGCAAAATGGAGCAGAGAAAACAAAATCCATAAGTTGGATTCAGGTGTCTTCTGTGGTCCAGTGTGGACATTGGCAGTGCCTGCAGCCACCCGTCCCCAGCCGCTGTTTTCTAAGCACCCACTGTGAAGTCTGGAGAGCAGGCCCAGTGCCCAGGGCCTTCCCATGGGAAAGGGGAGAGCAGAGCTAAACCAGAGCTCCTGTGGGGCTGCCGAGGCCCATGCCAGCCCAGTTGTCTCGGGCTCTTTTGCATTTCATTTCTGGACCATGACAGACTAGGATAGCACAGACTCCAGAGGCATCTGCATGTCCCCACCCGCTCTGCTCCCCACAGCCCACCCTTACAGGTCTCTGCCTAAATGGCTTAATTTTAGAGTCTTTAACATTAAAACGCATGTTTTTAAACTTCTGACTTTACAGTATTTATAGATCCATAGGCAGCTGCAAAGATAGTTCAGGGAGGCCACCTATCACCTGCATCCAGCATCCCCCCATAGTTACATCTGCCCACATGCTAGGACCAGATCAAACCAGGACACTGACAGGGCAAAATGTGTCTATGCAGGTGTTCCCCGCTTTCTGAAAGTTCGCTTTCCGACACTTCACTTTACGGAAGACCTACATCAGTACCTTTTCCGAAAGAGCCCCAAAGATGACTTTCACTTTTACGAAAAAAGGTGAACAGCTCAAAGAGAGTCCTGTGCCTGTTCTGCAGCAGCCGTCACAGAGACTGCGGCCCCGCGCTCCTTCCCAGAACCACATGGGGGCGTCTCAGCCTCCGGCCTCAGAGCCCCGACTGTGTCTGGGAGCATCTGGGCTTTGTCTCCACTGGCTGTGTGTGTCCTTTAGCAAGATGGGTCCTCGGGAATCAGAAAGGCCTGAGAGAGCTCTTGAGGGCGTGATGCTCAGTGTAAAACAGGACATAATTAAGCATATTTGGTATGATTTGGTAGGTAACTTTGGGGGTCTGGGAACATTCAAAAACGTTTCCATATGAATTAATGGTAATCACTTCCTCGCTTTCCGTCATGTTATAGGAAACTTTTGATAGCAGGGGACACTTGTACGCACATGTCATTTTCTCACCTGTTTAGATTCATGCAGCCAGTACCATGATCAAGACACAGAACTGTCCCGTCCCCACAGAGGCCTCCCTCCTGCTTCTCTTTTACAGTCCCCTCACCCTGCTCCAGCCTGGTGCATCCTTACCCACTCCTGAAACCCCTGAAACCACTAATTCCATCTCTATAATTTTGTTATTTTTTTTTTTTTAAGATTTTATTGGGGAATTGGGGGAGGGGAACAGCGTTGGGGAATCGGGAAAGGGGAACAAGTTGCTGTCTTTGTTCTTCAGTCTAGTTGTGGAGGATGTTGCTTCACTGGCCCATGTTGGTATCGTCGTTGCGCTCTTCTCGGGTGAGGCAGATGGGTCGCCGGCCTCTGGATGTTCGCTCACCGCGGCTATTGGCAGCTCACGCTGGCTGCCGGCCACTCACTGCAGCCTATGGCAGCCCACTGCAGCAGGGGCTGCAGCCCACACCATCACTGAGGCTCGCACAGCCCAGCTCCAGGTGGAGCTGTTGTTAGCTGTGGAGGGCAGTGTCACTGGCCCTCATATGTGAGATCCGAACTGGGCCTGCTGGCATCCCAAAACCAGCCTTAACCAATGCGCCACTCGGCTGGCCCAATAATTTTGTTATTTTGAGAAAATGAGATAAATAAATGGAATCACACAGCGTGTGGCCTTTTGAGACTGGCTTCTTCTGCTCAGCCTAGTGTCCTGAGGTTCACCCAAGCTGGATGTTGTATGTATGAACAGTTTCTTCCTTTTGATTGCTTTGTAGTGTTCCATGGCATGGATTTATGTGGTTTGTGTAACCATGAAGCCATTGAGGAACCTTTTGGTTGCTCACAGCTTTTAGCTATTCTAAATAAAGCCGCCATGAGTGTTCCTGTGTAGGCTTTTGTGGGGCCGTAATTTTCACTTCTCTGGGAAAATGCCCAAGTGCGGTTGCACAGTGGTGTGAGAAGTGCATGCTTGGCTTTTATTGGGAAACTGACAAACCCCTTTCCAGAGTGACTGTACTATTTGACATTTCCACCAGCAACAGAAAAAGACTTTTCAGATCCTAACATTCAAATTTGTTATTTTATTCAGTTTCCAGTGGAATTCAGATTTCTCATTTTGAAAACAGTAATTTCAAATGTAATGCCCCAGTATGAGAAAACTTTGAATCAATGGACTTTAAGGTGAGAACAGACACAATTTGTTCCCGCTCTGCTTCATTCAGTGAGTGTGGTGCCTTCTGGTGCCAGAGCTGGGTGAGGCCTGGGGGCCAGGTGATTCACACCCCGCCTCTTTCTTCCGAGCAGACAGTGCTGGGTCACCACATGGGCTTGGGTGGGGTACCATGGGATTCCCATCGTGGTTGACTTGTCAGCTGTTTCACAAGCTGAGTGGTGACCCAGGTAACTAGGACTCAGGGAGTCCTTATGAATGAGAGTCCAGGGAAGTCTTGTAACTTTCAACCTTTTTAATTGTTAACTTACTAATTAGATTTTAGACTAATGAAAGGGAAACTGCTAAGAAGATTTCCAGAGTTAGCCAGTTCAGAGGTGAGATGGTTGGAACACCATGGTGTTTGATATTTTCCTTTCAGCTTTCGGTCTGGCCTGCACTGTGGTCAGAGGCAATGCTCTCATCAGAGCCTTCCCACTGGGGACAAGCACCCAGGTGTCCCCCACATCCACACCCCTCCCTCAGTGTCAGCCTGCAGCTGCTGCTTCTCTGTTCACATGTAAAAGCTTGTATGAAAACCTATGGCCCCCACTGTTTCGGGTCAACTGTGAGGGGCTGAGGGCCGGACTGGGGCTCATCCCAGGTCAGGCTTAGGGCAGGCTCCTTCCCTTTTCTTGCAACATTGTCTTAGAAGTTGAGTTTTCCCAAAGGAAAAGTCCATCCCCTTGTTGTCCTCTGTTCCCTTTCCATTCACTGTGCTTCTGGGGAGTAGCGAAGCCTGACTCAGTTTATCCCCTTCACTCACCCCTTACCACCACGAGGCCTCACGTGGCCTCACCTGCTGTGCACAGGGTACCACTGAGTCTGCCATAGAATGCCCGGGAGGCCTATGGCACGCATGCAACAGACAGGAAGGAAGAACAGGGGAGGGAAGTAAAAGGACACCGAGTGTGGGGCTGGTGAAGGGCAGGCCTGGTGAGGGTGGCTGTGAGGCCCCCGGCTGCTGCACCCCTGTGGCCCCTGCACTGGACCAGTCCTTACTCTGCTGTCAAATAGAGTGTGTTGGAATGGTTCTCCTAGTTAATGCTGTGAGGCCCCAGGCAGGTTGCTGACCCACTGTGAGCCTGAGCGAAGGAGAGAGTAATAGTAGAGATCTCCTAAGGCAGCTCTGTGGTTTCCATAAGGGCTCTCGCTGGAGGCGTCAGCTCAAGGGAACGCCCTAGAAAAGTCAGCCCACACTGTTTTATTGTCCTTGGCCATCTGGACCTCTTCCAGAGAGCTGGGTCTTTTGCCAGAGGATTCCAATTGTAAACCCACAACTATTTTCTGAGACACTGTTCTAGCCCCAGGCTTTGCTCTTGGGGAAGGCAAGAACAAAAATAAGGGGCAAGTGTCCGAGGATGGGGTCACCATAACGAGAAGGCAGCTCCATGAATATGACAGAATTTGTTAAAGAGTGTAATCTCCTTACAGGGGTGTGGGGTCAGAGTGGACAGGTGACCTGACACTGCACAGGTTACTCTCTCAGAATTTTTTTTAAAGTGTAACTCAGGTACTGGTGATTGAGAAGACGAAGGGGCAAAGAATGCAGTCATGCGGTGTGGGGGTGGGGGCACAGCTGATATTTATCTTGGTCGTCACACCGTTCTCCTATTACTAACAAAAATATTTATGGCTGCATCTTAAGGAATGCAGATAATTATTCACTGGAAGGCTTTGATGTGCCGCTAAGGACAGCAAGGACTCTGAGCACAAAGATGAAGTTTTCTTTACATCTCTGGCTGGACAGATAAGGTCAGGCATGGCCCGTCTGGAAGGAGTGATGCGGAAGTATGTGGAGAGCACCCCAAAGCGGAATGGGAAGTGCTCAGCCACAACATTCAAGGCCCCCAGGATGCTTACTCGAGGGGTGGACTGTGGAAGGTATGCCATTCGTGACACTAGGATTTCCTGGGACTGGGAGGTAATGCATATGGAAAACCAGGCTGTGAGGAAAGAGGGAGGCGGCCCCACATAAAGGCCATGTGTTTGGGCAGATGTTTTGTGAGCCCTGCTCTATGCCAAACATGGAGATGTAAAGATGAAAAAGACGCCCGATGGTGTCCGAAGCCCACCGGGGGAAATGGAGGCTAGCGAAGGACACTAGTGCGTGGTGCGTGTCCGCCAGAGTACAGGAGAAGGAGGACAGAGAGCGCTCCATACGGCCTGTTCATGCCCTGCTGAAAGGTTGGAAGAGCAGAGTGGAGACGCTGATGCCACCAGGCAGTGACAAGGGGCTACAGCCTACCCCTAGGAGGAAGCCCCACCCAGCTGGGACAAGGCCTTTGAAGAGGAGGTGCTGTGAGGGAGGAGTTGCCCCAGAGGAGGGGCACAGGGACCTTGGGGTTGGAACCAACTGCCACTGCTGGAGTGAGAGCCACGGGCCAGGAGCCAGGAACTGTGGTTGGAGTTCCAGCCCGCATCACAGAAGGGTGGGCTTGAGCTGAGAGACCCCAGAACTCACCGGCACAGTCCACATCCACCCGTTCCTCATGTCTGGACTTCTAGTCCTATTCTTCCTCTGACCCTCCAGCCAAACCACTAGCAACCTCCCCTGAACCACTGGCCCCTCTCAGTAGGCAGACAGGCCAGCAAGCCGAGGAAGGTCCCCCCAGCAGGGTGTCACTTAACTAGCAGGTGTCCTGGAGGAGACAGACAGTCCTCCTGCAGGGTGAGAGGATTGCCCAGCACATTCTGACCGCAGGCCCTGGGGAGCCCAAGATAAACAGCCTCACTGATAAGAGGTGCCTCACCTGCCACCAGAGCCCTCGCAGGGCTTTTCACCTGGAGAGCTTTCCCAGGGCACGGCAGATCTGTACGAGGCAGGAGAGCTTTCCAGAGTTGTCCAGATCGGCAAGCTGCAGGAAGGGCCAGAGGACCCTGCACCTTGCATCCTCCTATACCTGCCAGGCAGCTCTGTCCCTCAGCTGTCACCACCTGGTCAGATCGTCCCCATCTGGGCTAGAGTGGACGGAGGCTGGGGGCCCACACAGCGCCCGGCCCTGTAGCAACAGAGCCACTGGGACTCACGTTCCACAGCAATTCAAGGCCTAAATCCCACCCTCTTGCCTCCAGCTGTACCTGGAAGGCACCTGGTGGGCCCTGGAGTAGGGCCGCAGTGGGGTCCTCACCCAGGGGGCCAGGTATCACTAGGGTGGGATCCCAGAGGCTTTTGACCTGTTTCAGAGAAGCCCATCAAGCTGAGACCCTCTCCCTGGCCCATCTCCGAGCTTTGCTTTTCTGCCTGTGTGCTGTTCGCAGCCCCCACCCACCCATTGGGACCCTCTCCCTGACCAAGTGATGCCGGCTGGGGTGGGGAGTGTTCATTTGAACACCGTCCTCTCTGACGGCACAGTTTTGTGTAGTCCTTCCTATGTGTGGCTGTGAGGGGTTGCAGGTGGGATGGGGGAGCTGTCCTCCAAGGGAAGATGCTCCTAGGGTCTGGGGGGTGATGGAGCAGGAGATGGGTGGGGATGGAACAATGGCTGTTTGTCCCCATTGGTCCAAGCCCCTGGTGAAAATTCCCACGTGTGGCTGGGCCACAATGGCTGGCCTGGAGGTGTCACATGGCACCACCTGCATGGGAATCGGACCTAGGAAGATGAGACTGAGCAAGAGTGAGTGGAGAGGCCAGCAACCCGCCTCCTGCCTCCTTTCTCGAGTTGGTCAGCAGCTCATACCAAGCATCTGCTCTCAGCCAAGGTCCATGCCTTGCACTGGGGGACACAAAAAACACAGGGCAGAGTCCTGTGTCCAGGAGCTCTGGGTCTGGGGAAGAGGCAGTAAGGAGAGACAATGACCATGAGGGAGGTCACCGCGGGATGTGCTGGGGGCTTGAAAATCAGGAGTGGCTTCCTGGAGGAGGTGACGTTGGTTTGGTCCTTGCGCTTCGAGGTCTGATCATAGACAGGATGGGGAGGTGGGGCTGAGCAGGCAGTTAACTGGGACTGGAGTGAACAGTGATATCCTTGGGTTCTCTGTGCCTGATGATGGGCAGGATCATGGTCACTGGTCACAAAATATCTGTGGGTTCCTGGGAGAAGGAGGATGTGGGGGGACCTGCCTAAGCCTAACTCCAGGGCTCATCTGGTGACTTCTTGGGGACATGTGAAGGCACATAAGGTTAATAAATGTAGGAGCCTAAGAGGGGAGGCCTGGCAAGCGGGGAAGCCATCCAGACACTGCTGTGGGGACTGGATGGCCCGTCCTGCTTGTTTACATCTTTTCAGGACTTTCTAACCTTGCTAAGGTGCACAGTTAATAAACAAAAAGGTAAAAAAAAATTTGCCTCCAATAATGTTTGATTGTTTTGATTTTTAAGACAAGAAGGAAAAGCCCTTTAGACTTTGGATGGATCGGAATGTTTTTATTATTCTATTTTATGCTACACTGTAAACTGTACTGTTTAGTCAGATTAAAGCTGGGTCTGAATGGGTGGGTGCGGTCCTGGGGAGGAAGCGGTGGAGGAGACCTGGAGGTGACTCACCGCCCCTCCCGCTGTGGCATCCTGCCCACACCCACCCCCCCACCCCTCACCAGCCAAGCACACCCCAAGGTGGGCCCTGATTTCCCTGGCTGGCGGCCAGCCCATCCTGAGAGCTCCTGAGGGCACCAAGGGCTCCTAATATGACCAGGTCAGCCAGGGGCGGTCTGGCCAGCACTATTGTTCCTGGAGTCGACTGGATGAGACAAAGGCCCTCACCGGGGAACAAGGGACCAGGCCATTTCCTGCAAGTCTTAAAGCCACAGAGAGATATTCTCACTCCCTGACAAGTGACTGGGTGCTTGGAGGTGTCCTAGGTTGAATTACGGAGAATAGAACTTCCATATAACGCTAGTTGTTTGGGGCCCTGAATTCCCATCCAGGCCTGCCATGTCCCCTTGGGTAACTGGGGAAGTCACTTGGCCTCTCAGAACTGGTCAGTTTAGGAGGTGACAATGCCCAGAAAGCTTCCCAAGGCTGCTGGCCCCCAACACAAGGGTCTCCAAGCTGCCACAGGGAGGCCTGCAGCAGGAGAGGGCTTCCCAGAGCACCTGGCTCCCAGGCTTGATTTGGGCCTTCTCCTCCCAGCTGAACCTCTCTGAGGCTTCGTGGTACAGCCTGTGCTCAGCATGTGCGAGGGAGAGGACAGAGGCGAAGCTGTGTGAAATTCAGACAAGTGGTAAGAAGAGGAATGCATTGTTGGTGGTGGGTGAGACCCGCCATGCTGAAACACCACCAGCTATGCAGAAAAACCTGCTATGGGTGTCTAGTGTCAGATGTCACTACTCTTGGCCAGCCCCACCCTAGCCCACCTCCCAACCTCAGCCAAGAGCCCCACCCTGCAGACCTGAGAGCTGGCATCTTTTGGGCTCCGCCTTTGCCTGTCACACAGGTTCACCACTCGGGCAGCGTCTGTCTTCAGAACCTGGCAATGCATGAAGTTCACTCTCATGTGGCAGTCCAGCACTTGCCGCTTATCTGCCCCAGCCCCTCACCTATCCCAGCCCCTCACCTGCCCCAGCCCTTCACCTGCCTCAGCCCCTCACCTGCCCCAGCGCCTCACCTGCCCTAGCCCCTCACCTGTCCCTCACATGCCCCTGTGCATCTGAGGCCTCTTAGCCCCCAACTACTCCATACAGGCAGACTGCCTCCCAAAGCAAAGGCAGTCCTCTCTTGTCTCTTGTTCAGTTTTTCGTGAGCCTCCGTCATCCAGCACAGAGTCTTTCCTCTTTCTTTTTAAATTTACATGGTGGTTGTTTGGGTTAGTTTAAGACCCTGTCACCGAGCCAAGCAATTCTTCCCACAGGCCAAGGTGCTGATTGATTGACTCAGTCTCATTTCAGATATATTCTGTGCACCTACAACAAACCTGCGCACACGCACACACACACACACACACACACATTTTCTCTTTTTTCTACGCAAATCATAGCACACTGGGATCACTGGTCTGTGCCTTCTACAATTCTTAGACATTGTTCCATTTTGGTATAAAAATAGCTTGTTGTTCCCTTTGAAGGCTGCTGAGTACCCTCTGTGCGGACCTCATGGCTTTCAATGGTCCCTGCTGAGCAAACATGAAGCAGGTTTCCTAGCTTTGCTGGAACCAGCAAGGCTGCAGTAACAACCCTGTGCATTTGTCATGTTGCTCATGTGCATTATTTACAGGATATTTCCCAAAAGTGCAATTACTGGGTTGAACAGTATGTGCATTCAATGTTTTGATTGATAGTGTCAAAATAGTAGAGCGGTTGGTGGTACAATTATTTTACTGGAGATGGCAATGGACTTCAACCTGGGGACTGCAGGTGGGCTTGAGGGGAGGGCCTGGGATCCCCCAGGTTTGTAGACAGGCATTGTGCATGTACATAAGTAAATTTTTCTAGGTGACCAAAGCTTTCATCGACTCTGCAGAATGATGTGTCCTACTCACTCTGCTGATTGGTCCCCCAGCTCTCCCAGAGGGAACTTCCCATCCCTCAGGAAGAGCAGCCATGGACATTCTGTCATCTGGGTCTTTCTCAGGAACATCTCTCCCGTCTTCTCTGCCATTCCAAGTGGTTATGGCCACCATGGCCAACAATGGCTATGCAATGCTCACCATTTGCACAAGAAGTGGCTGAGATGGATCATTGCGATGCCACTTCTATCAGATGGACAGGGACATGGAGGCACAGATGAGTCCTGTCACCTGCCCAGTAGGCAGTACTGGGATTCAAACCCAGGAGGACCAGTGATGCCTCAGCTCTGGCAGGGGTGGAATTGGGAGCAAGGACATGGAGTCTGGGGGCCTCTTCCTGGCTACAGTGTCTGGGGAACTTCTAACAGCATAGCCTTTCTCACCAGCTCAATCAGACCTGGGGCCATTCTCCAAGTCCCCAGTATCCCAGGAGGATCACGAGTCCGCATGCTGCCCTGAGGGAAAGACTCGGCCCTTGAATGTCAGAAGTTGCTTACCCCTGCGCCATGTTTTTGGCTTGATTCTTTTCCTTTATTAAGCTTTTTTTTTTTTTTTTCAAAACAATAAGAATTGATGGTATAGTGGTGAGCACAGCTGCCTCTCAAAATAAAATACCCTCAAAGTGACCAAAGTGGGCTTTTTAAAAAGCATCATTTTAAAATCATGGGTTTCCACTTAGTTAGTTATTCCAATCCATCGTGGCTGTTATACTTATTTGAAGCTCAAATTGTCCCATCTTTGGTCAGCAGGGGCCTTCTGACCTAACCCAGGAGCCCTTGAAAGTGTTGTCATTATCTGTGTGATGAGCTGTCCAGGCCCCATTGCCCCCCAGACCTGGAATCAGAATTCCTCCCCAGACTCCCATCAGGGGGCTGTTACTTCAGTTCTAATGGACGAGCTCTGCAACCAACATCCTAAACATGAGGGGGCTGTTCTGCATGCTCTAGACAAGAACAAGTGACCAGACTTCTTGTTCAGCTCCATCCTACTTTCAAGATGCTTTCAAGTTCCAGCCCAGCCTTTGGGAAATGCAGAGTCTCTGTTTGTTCATAAGACAGACTCTGCTTGGGGTCGGCCGAGGGGCGCATTGGTTAAGAGCTGGTTTGCGATGCCAGTGGCTCCAGTTCGGATCCCACATATGAGGGCCAGTGACACTGCCCTCTACAGCTAACAACAGCTCCACCTGGAGCTATGCGAGCCCCGGCGATGGTGTGGGCTGCAGCCCCTGCTGCAGTGGGCTGCAGTGGGTGGCCGGCAGCCAGTGTAAGCGGCTGGCAGCCAGCGTGAGCTGCCGATAGCCGCAGTGAACGACCATCCAGAGGCCGGTGACTGATCTGCCTCATCCGGGAAGAGCACAATGACGATACCAACATGGGCCAGTGAAGCAACGTCCTCCGCAACTAGACTGAAGAACAAAAAGACAGCAACTTGTCTGTTCCCCTTCCCCCATTCCCCAACATTGTTCCCCTCCCCCAATTCCCCAATAAAAATCTTTAAAAAAAAAAAAGAACAGACTCTGCTCAAACTTGAAACACACTTGATCGCAACACCTAGCTACAACACAGTATTCTATTTCTAAACATCTAAAAATAGGTCCTACTCTTGGGAAATACAAAATGGGGCTTAACAGAAGAGAGCAGTTGAAACTGCCAAGAAAACCTGGAAAACTCAATTTGAGTTAAAAAAAAAAAAAGGGAAAGCTAAACACTCGAAGTTGCTTTACCTATAAAGAAACAACTCAGATTGCTTGACACAGAAACAAGATAACACACTCAACTGGGCTTCATTCGCCGGAGTTTGTCTTTGGCCCTGGTCCCTTCCACTGCTCAGAAGATGGAGAGCGTGGAAATAAAAGTAAATAGTATCCCTCTGTGTCACGTTGATTGTGCAAGACTGAAGCCGGTTCAGGAGACTTCTGTACAACCTGACTGGGTTCCCAAATGCTCAGAGGCCTTGGCTCTCAGGTGTGAAGTCTGATTGTGTTGAGAGACCCTCAGTGTCCTGCCCCATGTCCTGTGCGACCTCAGGCCTCAGTCCCCTCCAGCACTCTGCACCTCATAGACTGTGGTGAGAATGAAGACGTGCAAGTGATGTGTGTGTGGCAGTGTCTGGCCAGGGCAGCCTCTGATGGCAGGAGGGGACATGCACTGACAGGCATGGTGGAGCTGAGGTACCCTTGCTCTCCTGGGCCTGGCACAGGCGAGCTGGCAAGAAGCAGAAGCAGGTATCAAGTGGCCACTTGCTGGTCTTAGCCCAAGGGAGTTAGAATTGCTGTTCAGATTAAATGAGGCCATCTGAGTGCATTTTATAAACTGTAAAGCACCTGGTGAATGTGATGTGCCATTATCTCCATTTGATCAACAGAATGTTCTCTGACCCTCTCCCCACCTACTTTGTTCCAGGCTCCATGCTGGGCACCAGCAGTACAGCAGAAGAGCACAGACTCCTGTCTGCTCTCAGAATGTAACATGAGTCTACAATTGTACAAGCTCCATTGTAGTCACTCAGTCTTGACTGCTACCCTACTAACAGCCAGCATCGTTTGGGTGTTGGCCGTGTGACAGTATCTGTATGTACTTTCTGTGTTCCCATGGCGTGTGGAGAGGACACTCGGCAGGTGCCCTAAGGCTAAGCCTTGACACTTCCTAAAGCATCAGCTGCCCTGTCCTTGGGATCTACTTGAAGGGCCCAGTTCAGAGGGGACAGCAGTCCCCATCCTTCCATGCACCCTCAGCCCAGCCTGGGACTTCCCAAACCCACCTGGAGACTGATTGTTAAGGTCTCCCACAGCTGGTGCTTCAAGAGATGATAGGCTTCCAGAAGCATTGCCCAGCCCATACAAGTCTTTGTGGTCAACTTCCTGTTCTTTTCTGGCTTCTTACCTGCTCTCTTTCTCTCCCTAAGAGCCCATGAATTCTCCATAAATTCAAAAGTGCGTTTCCTCTCTAGGACGATGGCAGTGAAAGCCTCGTAAGGGTTGGGCAGCATAGCTATGTCTATGGATTGTTTATTTGTAAGATGAGAGCATATCCCAGAAAGCCAGGGGTATGTGAAAAGCAGAACCTGAAAGTGCTGAGCTGGACAGAAGTAAGTGGAGTGCTTTAGTCCGGAGGGACTCTAGTAGCATCATTAAGAGTCATGTGCTCACAACCAAAATCCACTCCTAGGGAGGAACACGTGAACAGGAACCATAAGGTACAGAATCTGTACTAAGACCAAGCTAATGGAATCATCAGATATTGAACATAAAATGAACACCAAGCAAAATTAATAAAAAGATACCCACACCTCAACACATTGTATCAGCATCACACAGAGAGAAGACTAAATGCAGTCAGACACCTAAGGCAAAGTCCAGCAAAGGGGAAGCAGGTCAGCGACAGCCAGGCTCTCAGCAGCAACAGTGGAATGATGTGGAAAGAGGCAGAACACAGTGAGAAAACACAAGTGCTGAGAGCAAATGAGTGATGGGGGGAAATGACCTTTTCTGACAATTCCAACTGACTACTACCAACTAACCTTCCTAAAGAAATGACTAACAGTTGTACTTCAGGAAGAAAGGAAGTAATATCAAAGGAATATCTGAGGTGCAAGAATATTCTCATGGGCCGGCTGAGTGGTGCATTGGTTAAGAGCTGGCTTGGGATGCCAGCGGCCCCGGTTCGGAACCCACATATGAGGGCCAGTGACACTGCCCTCTACAGCTAACAACAGCTCCACCTGGAGCTGGGCTGTGCGAGCCCCGGTGATGGTGTAGGCTGCAGCCTCTGCTGCAGTGCGCTGCCATGGGCTGCAGTGAGTGGCCGGCAGCCAGCGTGAGCGGCCAACAGACAGCATGAGCTGCCAATAGCCGCAGTGAGTGACCATCCAGAGGCTGGCGACTGATCTGCCTCATCCGGGAAGTGCGCAATGACGATACCAACATGGGCCAGTGAAGCAACGTCTTCCGCAACTAGACTGAAGAACACAAAGACAGCAACTTGTCTGTTCTGCTTCCCCGATTCCCCAACTCTGTTCTCCTCCCCCAATTCCCCAATAAAATCTTTAAAAGAAAAAAAAAAGCCCAAGAGCTAAGAAACTAAAGAACTAGGGAGGAGACTTAACATCATCCCAAATCTCCAGTAGTCTCATAACCCAACAACTTCTTCTTTTTGCAAACTTACCTTCCTACTTCATAGAGGATAGACTCCTGTGCACCCACTGTGCCATGTGAGAAATATTGTTAGTTTTTGTGTTTTGTTTTTTTTTGTAGTACTTAAAAAAAAAAAAAACCTTTATGGGGGAACAATGTGTTTTTTCCAGGACCCATCAGTTCTAAGTCAAGTTGTCATCCTTCAGTCTTAGTTGTGGGGGGCGCAAGCTCAGCTCCAAGTCCAGTTGCCACTTTCAATCTAGTTGCGTGGAGGGCGGGAGGGGAGGGCATAGCCCACCATTCCATGCAGAAGTTGAACTGGCAACCTTGTTGTTAAGAGCATGCGCTCTCACCAGCTGAGCCATCCGACTGCGCATTGGCAGCTCAGTGGCAGCTCAGCTCACGCGCAGCTCATTGGCCCATGTGGAAATCGAACTGGCAACGCTGTTGCTCAGAGCGCATGCTCTAACCAACTGAGCCACCTGGCTGGCCCGTGAAATATTGTTTTAAATGTTGGGAACTTATTCAGAAACATTTAAAAAACTGTATATGCCAACACCATTTGGGCCAAGAAGACACATCCACGTGCCAAATTTAGCCAAGTCCTTCCATTGGCAACCTGTGTGTTAAGCCCTTAAATTTTATAACAAAAGTAGCTGTGATTCGGCGCCAGCCTGCCCCACCTAACTTCACCAGAACAGCTTTTAACCAGAGCCAAGGAGAGGAGACTCGCAAAAGGAAGCAAGCCCCCCACCAGCAAACAAAGCCCCTCCTTCTGTGGTTTGTCTTACAGATGCTTGGGTGCTGGGTCTGGATCCTGGTCGCCTCCATCCAAGTGGCAAACCCGTTGCTGCAAGGATGGGTATTGTATGTCTCGCTGACCTCGTTCTTCATCTCCCTGATGTTCCTGCTGTCTTACTTGTTTGGATTTTACAAGAGATTCGAGTCCTGGAAAGTCCTGGTAAGATCCAGCAAGGGACCCCAGGCCCTCAGCCTCCTCCCAGACCTGTATCCTGGGTACTGTAGGGACAGTGGGCCTTCTGGATGGCGAGGGAGAACCAGAGAACTTTTCTGGGCTAGGCCTCCACAGAGCCAAGACTTCTTATGTTCATGAGTTTTCTGTTAAACCAGAATGAAAGTGTTGCCGTGCCAGAGTTCATCCCTCATTGTATAAACCTCCGATGGCTCCCTTGTTAAGAGTATGCACATTCTGTGTACAGCTGACCCTTGAACAACATGGGACTGAAGGGCGCCAACCCCCCACACAGTCAAAAATCTGTGTATAACTATTGACTCCCCCCAAAACTTATCTACTAATATCTGAGTGTTGACTAGAAGAGTTACCAACAACATACAATTAACACATATTTTTTGCATTATATGTATTATATATTGCATTCTTACAATACAGTAAGTCAGAGAAAAGAAAATGTTATTAAGAAAATCATAAGGAAGAGAAAATACATTTACAGTACTCTATGCATTTGTCGAAAAAAATGTGTAAGTGGCCCCATGTAATTCAAACCATATTGTTCGAGGGTCAGCTATATACTTCAGTATCAAGCACATCCGGACACATTTATCCCCAATTTTATTTGTGGTAAAAAAGCTGGCGCAACATTGAAGGAAATGCTGGCAGGACAAAAATTGCCCCAGTCTCAAGAGCCTGTCACAATCAGTAAGTTCATTCTTCCGTATTCTTCGCAAATTTTGCATGCAATGTATATACTATATTCTAACCACAGTGAACCAGTAATTTGGGGCATTGAGTCTTTCATTTAATATTACATCATTAATTATTTTTCATGTTGTCGCATCATCTTGACACCCATTTAGGATTTTTCTGTTGAACCCAGAACCCAGAATTATGGAGATTTTACCACACTTGCTTTCTCGTCTTTGTTTTTTTTCCTGAAGAACTTTAAAGCAATCCCCAAGCATCATGTCATTCTATTCCACGTACTTCGGTATGCCTCCAAAACGTATGCACGTCTTACATTTTCACACGTATATAAAGTTAATCCCTCGGTGTCATCTGAGACCTAGGTCCCACTCAGATGTGTTGGCCCCTTTCAGTCAGTATCCTCACCAGGGCCACGCATCACACTTGGCAATGAGGGTTCCTGGGTATCTTTAGTCTAGAATGGCTCCCTCTGCCAGTGGAAGCTAGGTCAGCTGTCCTGTAGGAGGTCCCCAATTTTGGATTTGCTTGTTTGCTTCTTCCTGGTGTGACTTGACTCCTTCCTCTAGTCCCTAAACTCTCTGTAAGCTGGAAGTTAGCACTGATGGTAACTGAAGATGGGTTGACCCTTTCTGGCAGGAACATTTCATACGTGGCTACAAGTCACATCACAGATGGTGGTGACTTGCAGTCCCTCTTTCAGGGAGTGTGCCAGCCCTACCCCATCAAGGTTTTCTCTAATGTCTTCTTTCATCTACCAATGAATTTTCCTGAACTGAATATTCCATTTTGGGTTGCAGAATGCCTATGATTTGCCTCTGATGACATTCCTTCCAGAACTGATAACCATTTCTAATGGCTGCATGACATTCTCATTGAGCTGAAGGACACTGCTGGGAGTCTAGCACAGAGGTTCCAAAACTGAAATCTGGAATCTGGTTAGCAGACTCCACCAAGTCTACCGTGTGTGAACCGAGCCTGTTTCCTCCTCTGTAAATGGGGATAACAACAGAGCCACCTCAGGAAATTCTCTGTGAAAATGAAATTAGGCAACATGTGTATATTGTCAGGACAGTGCCCAGCACAAACAGGAGGTCTTCATAACACCAATGGTTAAGAGCGTGGGCTTGGCGTTAAGGTGGCCTGGGTTCAAATCCTGTCTCAGCCATTTGTTAAGTGACCTTGACCTTGTTTCCATTTCCTCAAAATGGCACTAATGATAAACAGGACTTACCCCATAGTTGACAGGGTTGAATGGGATAGGTGAGAGAACGGCTTAGCTTAGAGCTTGGCATGGAATAAGTTCTCAGTCAATGCTGGTTAATGTTGATATCATTATTGCTGTTTATTAATCCATTATATTGTTCACTACATAGATATTTTATGAGAAACACTGCAAAAAAAAAAACAAAGAAAAAAAAAAGGCAGGAACTGGGGAGCAAGCTGTCCCTTCTTCTCACTCTTCCCATCTGTGTAGTCAGAGAAAAGCGCCCACCCGCGTGGGAGGCCATGTGACATGATCTGTGCTCTGCCCTTCCAGGACAGCCTGTACCACGGGACCACCGGCATCCTGTACATGAGTGCGGCCGTCCTGCAGGCACATGCCACCATCATTTCTGAGACCCAGGAACTGAGGAACTACTACATAAACACCACAGCCTCGGTGGGTGCTGGACCAGAGCCCTGAGCCCCAGGGATGGAGGGGTGGCGCGAGGTCCTGTGACCTGGGGCTGAGGAGCCTGGTGGACAGAGGAGGGGTGTGCACGTGTGTGTGCATGTGCATGTGTGTGTCAACACGTGTGCCCACCCTCGTAGTGTCCAGGCCCAGGTTCAGGTGTTACCTCTCGTCTTCAGGTTTTCCCCACCTCAACCTTCTGACAACCACTTCACTGCCCTCAGATTTTATTTTTCCAAAAACAATTGGAACACCCCTCTCTCCTATGAAACAAGTTTAATGGTTTCCACTGCTGGTGGAGTGGAGCCCAGATTCCTCAGCATGGCTGACCTGTTCAGGTGCCCTTTCACTTCAGTGACGGAGTCCACAGGGGGAACACGTCAGCTAATGGGAGCCAAGTCAAGGTGGCCCAGCTGCATGGTGGGACAAGCAGGACCCCCAGATCTCAGGCCCATGGGCGCAGATGTCAGGCCCAGGCTGCCTGCCTCCTAGTCTCTGCACCACGGCCTCTCGTCTCCCTTTTTATGCAATGGCGCCCTCACGTGGTAGAGCTCACAGCCGGCCGAGGCCTCCGGTGTGGTCCAACCTTCTTCCTTTACCCTTGAGAAGTTCCAAAGTGGGACTCGGACACTGGGTCTGAGTCCTGTGTTATCTGGGGGATCCCACAGGGATGCAGTGTGGGTGCTGTCTCAGCGTAAGAATGGGGCGCCAGGCAGACACTGCGACCCCCTAGGGCGGCCTCTGCGCCCGCCTGCTTTCCCTTCCTGTCAGGCTTCTTTAGCTTCTTTCCAGTCACCACTCCAGCAGCGGCCCCAGACCTCGGCGACCTGGCCCAGCACCCCTGCTACTCGTTCTTTTCTTTTTTAATTTTATTGGGGAATGGTATATTTTCCCAGGACCCATGAGCTCCAAGTCAAGTAGTTGTTTCAATCTAGTTATGGAGGGCGCAGCTCGGTGGCCCATGTGGGGATCAAACTGGCAACCTTGGTGTTGTGAGCCTGTGCTCAAACCACCTGAACTAAACAACCGCCCTACTGCTGCTCATTCTTGGTCAGCTGCTCTGGCCACACCGGCCTCTCCTTGTTAGCCCCCAAACACATGACACACGCTCTGGCCTCAGGGCCTTGGCAAGGACACCCTCACTCCAGAAGGCAGCTCCCTCTCCTCCTTCTGTTCTTTCTCAGGTCACCTCCTCAGCAAGGCCTTCCCTGGGCCCCTCCCCCAGAACCCACTTCCCCGCCTTATTTTCTCCTGAGCACGTGTCCCCCTCTTGCTACTACTCTTCTGGTTTCTGTTGCTTGCTTTCTGCTTCTGCCACTAAATGTAAGTTCCAGGAGGACAGGCATTCTGAAATGTTCTCTGTCATAGCCACTATCATTTTTGAAGTATAATGGGTGCTTAAAAGATATTTGTTGGATGACTGAATGAATGAATGAGAACAGAGTGTGCGTGGACAGCAGGACAAAGTGAAGCTGGAGTGGTCACGTAGGCCTGAAAGGCATGTTAAGGGCGAGGGCTTCTATCCTGAGAAGCAGGGTCAGCATACAGTTTCAGCCACACGCTGGTTAAACAAGGCCATATTTTCCTCTCAGGCAGATTAGAGGGGCAGAGTGGGCAGAGGTGGACAAGTTGAGGCCATAAGAAGTCCTGGTGAGGGATGAGAGTGCTGAGACAGGAGAGAAGTGGGCATACCAGCTAGTCAACCTTGGACGTTGGCTGCGGCAGGTGGAGGAGAAAGGAGTTGGGGTCACAGGCGTATGGCTTCAGTGCTGAACAGGATGAGGGGCCTGGCGCCGTCTGAGCTCGTGAGGCTGTGGTAAACTCTAAGGAGCTCAGCGCAGACCTTGGAGAGCGGCTGGGGCCTCTGAGGCTCTCATAAGGAACTGAGCAGCCAGATCTCAGAGCGGCGAGTGGAACTGTGAGAGTCGTCAGGGCACCAGTGGTGACAGAAGGCAGCAGGGGCAGACAGACGCCTAGGACATGAATGGCGTGAGAGAGAAGGCCCAGGTCAGGGAGGGAGATAAGCCGCTTTACGGCAGATGGAGAAGCACGTGGGCACAGATGATACTTGAGCAGGACACAGGGTGTGGTCTCAGGACACTCAGGTGGAGAGCTTCAAGGAGGATGGAGCCATTGGCTGGTGCCACGGGTGGTCAGGGCCACAGCATTGTCCCAGCTGAGGTGGAGGTCCCCGCAGAGGGTGGCAGGGCCGGCCCTGGGCGTGTCTAATGCCGTCACTCTCTCACCTTGCAGTTCTTTGCCTTCATCACCACCCTGTTCTATGTCCTCCATGCCTTCAGCATCTATTACCACTAGGACCTAGGCTTGCCGCTGAGAGATGCTTGGAAAGCCTGATCACTGGAAGCAACACAGCAACAAAACGTCAGTGGGACTCACAGACCATCTTTTCAGACTGAGTGACGGAATCACACTCTGCACATCCGTTTGGGCATTTTCAATCATCGGGATGACTATGGAAAGGCTGTTATTGTTTTTTTCCTGGGAAAGTAACTGGCTCTTGGGGCTGAACTTGAAACCTCACTCTTCCAGATACTAGACTGTGGAGCCCTCACTGATCCGTCCCATCGTGCCTGGTTGGGGACTCTGTTTCAGCAAGGACGGTCCCCAGAGCAGGAGCACAGGAATGTTCAGCCTTACTTTCTAAAAACCAAAATGGTGCTGTCACTGCTGCCACATCTTTGCCTAGACACACAGACCTTCTCCTGCCCCATGCTTCCACTCTGCTTTGCAGCAGGGACCAGCCACACAGCCTCCCGTTCCCCCAGCCCCTTCCTTTTCCTCCCCAGCTTTGGGATCCAAGGAAAATCTGTGTAAAATCAATTTGGAGGGTAGATTTGTGGGAAAATAAGCGATTGGCTCTGCACAATTATTATAAAGAAAGACCTGAGAAGGGGCCCTCTCAGAAAGCACACAGCGTCAGGCCTCCAGGACTCCATCCTGGAAGGACTAAAAGCCACCTTATCCCTCAGAAAAGGTCTTCAAGGAAGAAGGCAGGATATCATGTGCAACGACATCCTGTTGCACTACGTGGGACATCTCAGGAGGCTGGGAAAGGACCCCTGTCCCAGGGACATGCTCTTACACAGGCACTCACTCCCCTTGCGTCCCCTGTGGTGCCACCTGGGTGGGGCCTCCTGCAGTAAGGCCTCCACAGGCTGGACCCTCACCGGCTTTTGACTTTTGGACCATTCTCAATGAAAAGGCTGGCGTCGCACACACAGGAACCTAAAATCAGGTGCTTTGTTTCAAAGTAAATATTTTTGAGAGGAAACTGTGCATCTGGGGTTTGTCACGTGGGCAGGGGTCCAGCCCTGTCCTCAGCTTCGTGCTGGGTCCCCTGGCCTCCCAAGTAGGGCACAGCCCGTAACTGTACACGATCTGTCTCTGAAATAAGGTAGGACATGGAGGGACTTGTCTCAGCCAATTGGAGAGCTCACAGTTCCTGTCAGCTTCTTTTCTGCTGCGGGGGGGTGGGGGGTGTGGAGAGGGGAGGGGGTACGGGGAGTCACCGAAGACAAAACTGGCTTCAGTGTGGTTGACTGCTCTCTTGAAAAACCATCGTTTATATCTTTCTTGCCTGGCAGCTGTCTGGGATAAGCACTGTCCATATTTACTGAGTAGCCACATCCAAATAAAAGGTGTTTCTACAGCCAACCACACTGACCCATTCGCTTTCATGATGTTAGCTGGAGAGGCTACCATTACCATTTTATAGCCCCCTGTGGAGGCTTGAAGGCCCAGGTCAGCCAGCCAGGTGAGGAGGCCACGTTTGTCTCCAGGGCTCAGGCTGGTGGCATTGTTTCCACCGCAGTAAGTACAGTTTGGGTACAAGTTCCAGAACCAGCTGAGGCAAAGCTGGGAGCACATTGGCTGGGCCTGGGGGGTGAAGGGCTTTGGTGGGCACTAAGTGGGCCCCTTCCGGCCTTTTGCCTCATGTCCTTGCTCTTCTTCCTGGGGTGTTGTCCTTCTCTCCCACCCTGCAGACCCCATTTACTGCAGACACTGCGGACCCAGCCCTGAGCCCCGCGCCCCATTCACCTTCAGCTGCCACATTCCCAGCTCGCTGACACCTTCCAGCCTTGGGGAATCTCCTCTCTGTCTAGGGCCCTCCCAGTACCACCCCCCAGGTCCCCCAGCAGGGATAGCACCCTGTGGGCTGGGGCACAAGCTTAATTGGTTTTTCTCCTTTAGCTCATCTACACCCCACTGTCCCGTGGGCCTTCTGAGATTCTGCACCCAAGTCCTTAGCTCCAGGTAAGCATCAAGCAACTTCAGAGCAAGATATCCCACAGCCACGTCCTGAGGCATTGAGCACATGGGCTCAGGGTCCCCCAGTCACACCCTGAAGCCAGGCTGAGCAAGCCGGAGGCAGGTTGGATTTATGGCTTTGTTCCAGAAAGCCAGCAATTCTGCGTTGGCCAGGAACTGGGCTACAATTTTCAAAAGCAAGGGGAAAAAAATTATAAAACATTAACATTTAAAAAACAGACAACATGGGGCCGGCCAAGTGGCGCGGTGGTTGAGCGTTGGCTTGGGACGCCAGCGGCCCCGGTTCGGATCCCACATATGAGGGCCAGTGACACTGCCCTCAAAAAAACAAAAACAAACAAACAAAAAAAACAAACAAAAAACAGACAACATGCCTCTGGGGTGAGCCAGAGCTGGATGGAACAGCCCTGGATAACAGGGCGTTAGTCCGCGCTCCTGGCCTCTGAACCTGTCACTGGCCTTTGTGTTGGGAATTTGAAGTGGAGCCAGTCTCAGAGAAAGCTGGCGCTGACCTTGGAGAACCACACACAAGCTCTTATCAGCTCGCCGAGAGTGAGGAAGTCATGCCCATTGCTGATATCCCCCCAGAATCCTAGATTCTCCCGCTGTTGGAGCTGATCCTTCGAGGACCAGAGCCCTTGCTCCTGCACACCTGTGCTTCTGTCACTGTCCCCAAGGCTTTGTGTATCCTAGCCTGCTCAGTACACAGCAGCTGGTCCATCACCTGTCAGCAGTGCACACGGAGGGAGGATGCCACATTCCCAAGGTGACGCTGAACCACCCTGTGCAGAGGCCTAACTCCCAGGACTTTTGTGACCAAGTGGGCCCCCCAAGGCCTCACTGTCTTGGGGTTTATCTCTCTGTCGAGTCTGAACCAGGATTGTCAGCCTGTCTCTGCTGTGTGTGGACTCCTTTTCAGAGGAGTGTTGGACTTGGTGACAGAGCACTTGGGGAGACTCAAGACCCGACCTGGACTCCTCTTTATTGCAACTTACCTGCCAGGGGCATCCAGGCAGCACACTGGTTTCTGGCCACTTTGTGTCCCACTGGCCCAAGTCTACTGACCTCCCAACCCTGTCCCAGAGCCAGTGGCTGCATATCCCAGTGGGTTTGAGCAGGAGGGCAGCCCCACCTGTGTGCTGCAGCCTCTCAGAGTGCTGCCCACTCCCCAGTTCTCCCGGCGGGCCCGCTCCTGTGCCAGCCTCAGCGATGTGTCAACAGAGGAAACCCTCCAAATTCCGCATCCAGGTGCTGCACACCCACGTCATAGGTCAAGACCTTAACCATCATCGCCAATGTTCTGTCCCCTTTTCTTCCTCGTCTTGACCCTTAGCCATAAGGAGGCATTTCAAAGTATAGGAAACAAAAATATGGCCCAGTTTATGAAAACACGCAGAATGCCATCCCAGGAAGATCAGCCAGCCCTGCCTCATGCTCTCTCCCTCCTTTTGCGTTAGCTCCAGGTCGATAAATTAAGGTGTGTGGCAGTCAGGGTTCTGACACCCATTTGTGGCCTCTCCTTTGCTCTCAAGGTCCTGCTGTTGTCCAGGGCTCAGTTCTGGCCACCAACAGGGAAGCAGAGATCCTCTGGGGGCGGGGAGGAGGAGAAGGGGTCTGGGAAAGCTTTAGCTTTTTTGATGAAGGGGTCAGACATGACTGGCTGTCTTAGACTGAGTTCCAGGGACAGACAGAGCCAGAAGCTGTGTGCATCCATTGCCTCTTCCTGCGCACGTGCAGCCCTGACCCTGTCGATGTGGACCACACTTGTTTGTCTTCAGAGGTCTTTCCTGAGTGCCTCTCCCCAGCCCTAGAGTTAATCACTGCCTCCTGGGTGGCCCTGCATCTGGTGTGTCTGCAGGGTCTCCCCCCACTGGATGATGAGTTTCCAGATCAGGGAGCCGGCTCTTGGATGTTTCTATCATCTTTGCCCATCCCCACCCTCTGGCCCGGCCCCTCCAACCTCAGCTGCCACTGCCCTGCCCAGCACTGTGGATGAGGATGGGACTTGCACAAGCCACAGCCAGCCTGCAGGGACTGCTCGTTCAGCTGGCTCCTGTCCTCACCTCCAACCCTCAGTCTGATGTCCTGGGAGCAGAGGGTGTTCTCTGCCCCACCCTGTACTTCCTGGACTCCCATGGCAGTCTAGCCCCTCCCACCCTCAACTCCCATCTACAAGGAGAAACCCAGCCTGCCACCACCCAGGTCCAGTCCCTGCTGTGGGCTAGCCAGCGTGTGCTTTGGTCCAACCCTGGTTCTGGACCCAGCATACAGTAGGGCTAATAGGTGCCCTTGTGATCCTGAGGGCCCCACGGCCTGCGTGTCAGGGAACTCTTTGGAGGGGACTGCTGAAACCATGCCTCCAAATGTCACCCAAACTGGGGAGGCACGTGGGCATGAGGCCAGCCAGGCACAGCCGCAGGATGGGTGAGAGGACCCAGCCCCTCTGAGCAGGTGATGCTGAAGCAGGAGGTGAGAGGTTATCACACAGGTGGCGTGGAGCCTTCTGGTCTAAAGGCAGCCATTCAGGACTCCACTGAACCAGGCCTAACCCAAGGCAGAACCCAAAGGGGTTGCCAGTGGCCAGTGCTCTGTCCCCTACTTCCCAGCTGGGGGGCGTCCCACCCACCCCCACAGGCCCAAGAGGCCACTCAAGGGGGAGACCTCCAGAGCAGGCTGGCCAGGAGACAGAGGCCTGGGGAGGCAGGGAGGATATGTGCAGCTGCCACTCCAGGTGTCACCTGGTCCACACTATGACATGATGCCAGCTGATGGCTCAGTGGGAGCAATGGGGGTAAACCATGGAGGAAGCGGGTTCACCAACGGCTGGATTTCTACTGTGGCTGAGAGACTATATTTGTTGATGAAAATTCTGGGACCTTTTTGAATTTGTTTCCCTTCCCTGGCGATGAAGGGCTGTGAGGACCCCTTTTAAAGAGCTCACAGTCAGGCGGCAGTGACACTGACAAGGTGCCATCCTCTGCATTTGTTCTCAGCTGCCGACTGTGGGATTGGCTCTCCTGGCCTTCCCATCTTCTGAGTTACAGGAATTCACAGCTGGTGGCTCTTGCAGGGACCAGAACAGAAAGTTCCACTGACTGAACCTGGAAGGGACAAAAACAGCCTCAGGCCAGGGAGGTGGCCGCCAGGAAATGAGGTGGAGATGTAGGTGTGTGAGAGCCAGAATGTTCTCTAGTGGACTCCGCGTCCATGTAAGGGAGAAACGTTTCTTCTGAGAGTGAAGGTGTGTGGAAGATCACACACACGTGTGACAGTGATGACCCTGGAGTGGGGAGCGTTTATTGATACCGGCTTCCGTGTCTTGAAGCTTAACATACGTCACGGCTAGCACTGCAAAGGGCACTCGGCCCGTGTTATCTCATCTTACCCACAATAGCCCTGGACACCAAGGACATCAAGGTACAGCCACCAAGTAATTTGCCTGAAGTTGCACAGCGAGTGAATAGCAGAAGGAAGATTTTTAACCTGTGTCCCAAATTCTCTCTCTCTAAACTGAGGGCTCTCCAAGTCCTCTCAGTACATGTCTGTTGTCTATTCAACGTGAGACCAGAAGGAGGGCAATCATGGTGACAGAATCAGAGGTGCAGCCCTGACCCAGAATGTGGCTCCCTTTGTGGAAGGCAGTTCACAGAAGACAAAGCCCGAGGCCAGAGTTCAGAAGGGATAGCTGCCTGGAGGCTCGGTTCCTTCCTGTGGAAAGGAAACCCAAAGTAGGAAGGTTGTGACAACCGGGTGACAGAGGCAGCCCGAGCAAGCAAGAGTGTTCATCAGCCAGGGACCCTGCCCAAGAAGCATGCCACTTTGTCCCCCAGCCTCAGAAGTGCGACCATCATTAGACCATCCAGCCATACAACTAGCCTGTCTCTAGCAGGTTGGGGCCATTGGGGTAGAAGAGGAAAAATGACATTTCCAGGGTGGAGAGCTCTGGGGTTCAGGGTCTCCTGCCCCAGCGTTCCCGGTGTGGCCAACCGGGCTGGAGCCAAGGCATGCCTCCCTTAATGGGTTTTCCAATGACTGGGTCTATATTCTACATCCATGATATTTAAAGGACAAGGGACATCTCCCTCCTACCCTCAGCCCCTTCTCTCCCTTACCCACCATCCAGTCCTCTGAGGGAACCACTGTGAAAAGTATGGCTTCTTTCCTTCCAGATACTTCTTTGTTTACACATTTACAAATTCACAGTTTCTGATGAGAAAAAAACAACACATGGATTATGCTTTATGATTTGTCTACAAATTCCTCTTTTCACCTCCAAAAAACGTTCTCCTAGACACCCTCTGTGTCAGCACATGAATGTCCACTGTCCCTTCCCCAGCTGGCCTGAGGTCCCACAGTGTGATCACAGGCCTTGTGTATCTGCGTGACTTTTCTGATGCCGAGGGCAAGTGGCCACAGGACCTCCTGGAGAAAGGGTTGTCATTTCCCACAGAGTTGCTCCCTCTGAGCTATGACTAGAGGTGGAGAGAGTGGTGCAAGGATCTGGTAATGCCAGGAGTCTGGTCTTTCTGATGTTTAAGGGGTTTAGAGGAGGTGATGGGTCTGGGAGGTGATGTTTCTGAGAGATGATGGTTTGGGAAAACAGTGGGTCTGGGAGGTCTTGGGTCTGGGAGATGACGGATCTGGGAGGTGATGAGGAAGTGATAGGTCTGAATCATCTCCCACAATGTAGCACCCAGCTCTGCACAGTCAGGGCTGCTCCCCAAACCTGCTAGGCTGGTCAGATGAGGGTCAGCCCTCCTCCCCACAGGCTGTGGTTCCCGTTTACCCTCTTGGGCCAGGCTATTCCCTGCTCACCTCTGGGTGCACCTCTCTGGACCTTCCTTCTCTGTCACCCGCATGAGACAGTGGTGGGCCCCTCCCTTCCTGACAAGGGCTTAGTTGCTCTGAGTCATACACCAAGACCCAGGGCAACCACAAGCTTTTCCTCCTCTTACTTTAGGCCCCGCAGTTGGAAAAATGAGTCCGTCGTGATAGGAATCAATTCATGCAAAGGATACACTTTGTGCCATGGTTGGCAATTTTAGGATAACAATGGAACACAGCCCCTACGGAGTCTAAGGTTTCCGCACTTTCCAGAAGCCTGCCTGCATGCTGAATTGTCCCCTCCTCATTCCTTCTCTCCCTGTCCCCAGCCCCTCTCCCTGTTCTTCGACACTCATTGTGCATGGTGCCTCCCACGTGCCAGGCACCAGGCACTGACAGATGAATTAGTGAGTCCTACTACTCTCCACAGGGACATTCCATCTTCTTCTACTCTGACTTTCTCATTCTTCTTGGTGGAGGTCTTATGGTTTTATAATGTTTTCTGATTTTATGCTGATCCAGATCTCCAGGGTTCCTGGGCCATTTCCGAGACCTCTGGCCCCCTCTGTCTTTCAGATCTATTCCAAGCACTTGGCACTGACCAAGCATTCCAAGGACTGAAGGAACACAAGCACCTGCCGGACTTCCCTCCACTCCCCCCAGGAGAGCTTACTCTAGCCTTGGAAGGGTCTTGATGACCCCCACCTGGAATGCTTGCAGGTGTACCAGCCTCACCTCCACTGCTGGGCTCCCACAGACATCTCCTTTTCCAGCCCAGACACCTGTGCTCAGCTTGGGAGTGGCACACAGAGGGTGCGCTTGGGGCTGAATGAATGGACAAGTCATTGCGTGGGACCAGGTTACCAGAGAGGTAAACTGTCTGCCACTTCACAAGTTCTAAAAGATAATTTGCAGAGATGGATGCAGTTGCCTTGATTTGGGAGATTCAGGGGCATGAGCACAACTTTCCTTTGTATGTTTCTTAAGTGTAAGTGTGTTTTTTTCCAACAGAAAACAGAAATGCTAAAAAGAAAAGATAGCGAGAGAGGGCCACTGGCGTTAAAGTAGGCCGGAGGTTAAAGTTTTTCTTACTTTCTCAATTACTGCAAGCCAGTGTCTTCTCTAGAAGGTGGGTTCCTTCTACAGAGGTCAGTCTCCATGGGGAGGCCTTCAGAGGAAGCCCAGGTAGAAGGATGATTTTGCGAGTGAAAAGCCTGGGGCCGAGGCTGTTCCAGAGTGCATCTGCTGAATTCTGACACTTACGCAGCCATTGCTTTAGGTCTAAGAAGCATGCTGTGGGGCAAATGCTGTCAGAATGGTGAGTGATGGGCCGGCCAAGTGGTGCAGTGGTTAAGCACTGGTTTGGGAGGCCAGCGGCCACAGTTTGGGTCCCACATATGAGGGCCAATGACACTGCCCTCAAAAAAGAAAAAAAGAAGGGCTAGTGAAAACTTGAAGGAAGGTGCTTCACACGGAAGCAAAAAGCCCAGTCCCAAACCTGCTGAGACCACATTCCGAGGACCCAGTGGCCCAGCCCTGCTAGGTGTCTCTGACATTTCCTGTTGTTTTGGGCTACTTGGGCCAAATTCCCAGTGCAACTTACTGGGTAGGTCCTGGCTCTCGTGTCGGGGTGCAGCGTGCAGCCCTCTCTGGGGCAGACAAAAGGAGCCCGATGACTTTCAGGGCTGAACAGGGAAAAGGACTAAGCTTGATGCACACTGTACACCTTGTGAATTTTGCCTCTTTCCTCCTGAGCCCAGCCTGCCCTTGGCCTTTCCAGCTGTGTCCCACAAACCACCCTGCTCCCCACAGAGATCAAAGCTCTCTAGCCTCCAAGACCTCTACACTGGCATACCCTCTTTCCTTCTTCTCTACACAGACCCTCCTTCAGCGACCCTGTCCCCATCGGTTCCGGTCTCCTTCTTCCCGAGCTCACTGCCTCTATTTCCTTCTGCCCTGGACGTCACCACCCGAGCCGGGTGTGTTCTTCCAGCACCAACCCTCATTGCACATTTATTTTATGGCTGTCTGGTCGATGCCTGTCTCCTGCACCCTGCGCCCCGTGATAACCTTCAAACAGGCAGGGACCATGTCTATACTGCTCCCATACTTTCTCCTGGGGCTGGGACTGATGAGGAACTGAGAGCAAGGGCCTCTGTTACTGTTACATCTTCAGTGCTCCCAAGAGGTGCTCAGAAATGGGGGCCTGTCCCCACCCCAACCTTGTTGTACAATGACTGGCCCACATGCCACCTCTCAGCATTTACAGAGATGGGAAAAGCGCCCGGCCTGGGTATCTACTGACTGCATGTGATGTCTCTTTTGGGTGAAACCCACCTAGGGAGCAGGGACTCACAGACCCTTGGCCCTATGTCCCTGTCCCTGAGATACCCAGACAATGCCAGTCCCCTTTGCATGCTCTGAAGCCCGGAGCTCAGTGATGACCCTCTCAGGTGGTGGGGGCACGCCAAGCCTCCCCTGCATGAGGAAACACGAACCTAGAAGAGGATGGGAAGAAAAAGATCACATGCAATGAATGGCTCATTGTCACTGGAGGCAGCAGGGCACAGGTGCCCCCTTGGCCCATTAAGGGGCTGTTCTCTGGGGAACTACACCTCTAGTTTTCAAGTGTGTGGATTTTAGGCAGTAGGGACAGAGGTAGTGGGGATAGTGCTGCTGGGGTCAAGAGTCCGGTTACCATCCCTGTGACCTGGGCACATCCCCTCCCCACTCTGGACCTGGACAGTGGGTGACACCTACCAGAAAGGCTCTGTAGAATGATAGGCAAAGTGCTTAAGTGCCTAGGGCAGGTCAGGCACTTCGTCGGCTAGGGCCAAGGCCACTGTGACTGCCCTTAGCCCATCTGTCCAGCAGGCGCCCTCGTTGCTTCACACCATAGGTGGAAATCCAGTGCTGTGGTGACTGTGAAACAAGTTAAGATCCCTTGGGATAACTGCTGGCCCAGGGCAGCTCTCACCTTGGCCTTCCTCCTGCTTCCCCAGCCAAACACAGGGATGGTGACCTCCAAACTTCTGTTCCCTATCAGGGTCCAGAGCCCTGACAGCGGGGAGGAGGTGTCTTGGGGAATGAGCCCCGCGCCATGCTTGAGATAACCACCAAGGCTGGATTTGGGCAGTTGCTGACGGTCTGCGTGAAACACAGCATGTGACAGCCAGTGCCCAACTTAAGCATGGTTGTAAGTGCTTGTAGCTTTGGAGGCCCAGCAGCACTCAGGCTCCAGGCTGAGCACCACCCCTCAGCAGCTGTGTGTCCTTGGGCAACTACTACTTAACCTTTCTCAGCCTCCATTGCCCCGTTAGTCAAATGGGAGTCATTCTACAGACCTCGAGAGCAAATCACCTCCTATTATTTATTGGCAATTCCTGCCCCCTGGATCTTTTCTAGAACATTCTCATTCATCTCCCCCAATCCCCTCCCACCCACAGTCAGGAGGTGACCTCTTCTGCCGTCAGGCTGGCATAGCTATGTCACTTTCTACTTTCCACTTACTTTCCACCTACTCTAGACCATATTATGTTGACCAAAGCCCCAGAACCAGGCTGATCCCCACACTCACATCCATTCTGCCGCTAGGAAGACTGAGGACCTTGCCATGACTTATTGTTGTCTGGGGTTGTTTTTTCGTATCCTGCTGGAAACCAAAGTGTGGTCCTGTGCTTCTTATCAAAATGAACCATCAGCAAGTGGCTCAGAGCCTCCTGGGGAAGCTCTGCTGAGACGTGAAGACAGATCTGTCTCTGCTTCCAGCACTTTCTACGTCCAAACAGAGTCCTACTTCCTCCTCTGTGGTCAGGCACAGGCGAGGCTGGGGCCATGCTGGCTCCAGACAGGCATGTATTGAGCACCTTCCATGAGCTGGGTTCTTGGTTAGGTGCTGAGGATATGACATACTGGGAGGACACAGGCTGATGGGGTGGGGTGGAGCCACCCTGCAGAGGGTGAATGGGCAGGATGGCGGGCCCCAAGTTCAGGACTAAGAGAGAACAGAGGGGGGCACAGGGAAAGGGACAAGCCTCCTTGAACTGGGCCAGGCTGCTTCCTAACACTCTGTGGCCTCTTAGGCTTTATCAAGGGAGGTCTGGGGTCAATAATCAGCTTTGTTGAGGGACACCAGGCAGGCTTTCCCCAAGGCCCATGCTTCAAGGACTTAGCAACAAAAGTTTGAAATAGCTAGCAAAAAAACAAACCAAAAAAAATCAACAAACAAACGAAAAACAACCTCAAGGCCAGGCAAAGAAATTACTAAGAATTGATACGACTTTTATGTTTTTTAATTAGTGAATACCGATAGAGAAATTACCAAGGGGCTGGATTTGCCTCAGGGTTTTCTCACTTCCTGTGGCCTTGCTTTGCCCCACTAAAGTTCCCTCAGGAGGAAGAAGATGTCTTCCCAGGACAGCAGGCCAGACTGTGTAAGATGCCTGGGTGGGTGAGGAACTGGGGGAAGGCCCCTGACACTCTCTTGACCCATGTGCCCGTGAAGGCTCATCCAAGCAGAGAGGTCCTGCTTGGAGCAACAGGCCTTGGCACAATGCCAGGGCCACCAAGGCCAGCAGCCCCGAGGAAGCTCACAGCAGCATAAAGGGGATTTTCTCATCTCACATGCCTGGTCTCTCTCCAAAGTGGTCAGAATGCACAGCTCGCTGCAAGGAATTTTGCTTTGGAAAATGTGTCCAGGAATTTGCTTCTTTCCGGAGAGAATGAGGAGGAAAGAGCTGTGTAAAGGGGAAAGGGTGAAGGTCCCGATGGAGAGAGGGGAGCTGCGTGCCCTCTACTGGCTGTGGGCGAAGCAACAGAAAGGCTGGGGCATCTGATCTGGGGGCGTGCCCTGGTAATAGTACCTGAATTAAAATAAACATGCAATGACTCCAGTGTGATACTTGCTTAAAAATAAAGTCAAAAAAAGAATAAAGAAATTGTGGTCCAGGAAAAAAAACAAAAAGCCCCTCAGTTAATAGGCATTTCAGAGACATAGGGATGAGGAGTCCTCCTGTCACAGAGGCTCCACTGCCCCTCTGACTCTAGGAGCGTCCCCTGTTGCTTGGATTCAATGTAGATCTGTCCCAGCACGTCCTGCAGGGCTGGCACAACTGAGAGCGACCTCCTACCCTAAGACGGACAGACTCTCAGCTTCAATCTATAGTGGAGAGGACCGTTGGTTATGGCCCCAGACCGCGGTGGGGAGGGGGAGTGGGTGGCCAGACCTGGTCTCAGCGCCCTCCCTGCAGACCCCCAGGTGGCAGGACTAGGAACTCATCCAACCGTGAGCCTGGATGAGGAGGTCGCTAATATTAACGCATCCCACAGAAAGGTGAGGGGACCCAATCTAAGAACAGTTAAAGCAACGGTGACTCGGTGACTCGTAGGGCTCCACAATGGGTAATTTGAGGGGCATAATTATTGATGGGTGTCATTCCTAAGGGATGGTGATGACCTGCGAAGAGTGCACAACTTAAGTGGCTTTGTCCTGCTCCCGCGGGAGGTGGCCCGGGAGGTGGGACGCAGGGCCAGGTCCCTGCCCTCGCTCCGCACGCCCGCAGCGCGCCCTCATGCCAGGTCCCCTGGGGCGCGCCCGGAGGGAGGGCGGGCAGGGCAGGCTACCGCCGGGGCTCCTCCCTCCTCGGCCCGGCGCCCCTGCTCTTAACTCGCGCGCGGGGGCGCCCGGCCACTGGGCTCCACTGAGCCAGCGAGCGGTCAGAGCGGAGACGGAGACGCGCGTCCCGAACCAAGCCAACACAGCTCGCCGGCATGGCCCCCGCAGCGGCGTCAGGGGGCAGCTCCTTGCCCAGTGGCTTCTCAGTCTTCACCACCTTCCCCGACCTGCTCTTCATTCTCGAGTTTGTGAGTGGCTGGTGCGCCCGCGCCGGGGAGGGACGGGATGGGCAGCCCGCACCAGATCTGCAAGCTGCCCTTGTCCCAGGAGCATCCGTGGAGCGGGCCCAGCGTGATCAGAGTCTCCCCCTACCCCTCCACCTCTCCAGTTGTTTGGCCCCTTCTAGACTAACGACAATGGGGGACACAGTCGCCAGGACTTAGAGGGGAAAGCAAACGCGCAGCCTGGGTCAGATGTGGGGCGCGGGCCAAGTCCCTTCGTGCGCGCGTTCGAAAGCTGCGTCCCCCACCCGTTTGGCATGGGTGGCACGGAGGAAGCTCTGCTAGGGAAGCGACGTCCGCCTAGAGGTGCCCAGGTTTCTCCAGGGTTAGGATTTCGGGTTTTTAAATCAGCAGAAGCAATCTGAGCAGCACCCGCCGGGGTTTGGAGATTTGGTCTGGTGTCGCGTGGGAGGAGCTGAAGCCGGATCATTCTCCTCTGGCCTTTGAAAGTTTCTGGCCAGTGAATGTATTTAAGACAACTCTGATCTGGAAATAATAAAACAGGCCGGGTGGTTTGCTCTACTGCAGTCATCCTGCCCTGTGTGTGGGGTGGGGGCATGGAGGGGGCTGGCACAGCCTTCCAATCTGGGCTGACCTTGAGCAGCCATCGAGGCCTCCACACCTGTGGTTGGTTGCTCATTGCCCTGGAGCGCTGAGTTCCCCGTGGCTGTGGAATGGTAAGGTCTCCCCAGGGGCCACAAGCCCTAACCTGGGAGGTGTTGTGCTGTGTTTATTCTGTGGGTGCGGAGCATTGCCGCTGAAGTCTCCTTATCCTGCACCTTCACCGCAGAGGTGGCTGCCTGGAGAGTTGGTTGGAAAAGAAAATGGTCAACCTGACTGTTTAAAAACAGAATCCCGGCTTCTTCCTGCCTGATGGAGGCGGGACGGTGACCACCAACGGGGCAGGTTCTGTCATCCATGGAGGGTTTGGGGGGAGGCCAAAGGGAGCCCAGGTTACCTGGTGCCACCAGATCTCCGAACTTGTGAGAGTTGAGTTGAGCCCAAATCTGGGTGTATCCAGAGGGATTTCAAACGCTGGGGCGAGCCAGAATCAAGAAAGTGACAACTGGAAGAAGCACTGGATACCCCTAAGCTCACCTCACCATTTATAGATAAGGACACGCCTGCCCAGAGTAGGGAGGGGCTCTCACACCCACTGGAACATTCTTTCCCCAAATGTCTTATTCCATGGTTCTATTCAGCACTCAGCTTGTGCTTGCCCAAGGCCGGATTTCTGAAATCGAGTGTGCTTTGCCCATGACCTGGGAACAAGGACTGAGCGCTTCCTTTAGAGGCTACTGTGCTGCTTTCACAAAGGCAGGGCTTCCTGGTAAGGGGGCGGTGTGATGGAGCAGAGACATTTTTAAGCAACAGAAGACCTTCTTCCTAGCATCTCTTCAGTGGCCCTAAACACAAGGCTTACTCAGCTTGTGTAGCTGTTTGGGCAGCATCATAACAAGACTCATGAGAGAGTGTGTTAAGTGCTCTCCCTGCAAAGGGTCCTGGTGCACCCTTCCTCTCTTGCCTTCATGAAAGTGGCTCAGGTGACAGCAGGTGGTGGCAGGTGGCAGGACCTGGCTTCATAGAATGGACTGCTGCCCAGTGGTATCACAGCTGAGGGTAAGGGGTGCCCCTGAGGGCAGGAACAGCCCAGCCAGACAGGGCAATCTTCAGAGGAGGTGACAGGGAGGACCCCACGCCACCCCATCTCGTGAAAGGCAAGAGCAGGGTGTAGAAAGTATAATCGGCCAGGGACAAGTGGAAACTTGCTCCTCCAGGACGGTGTGTGACCTGTGTGTGTATGGGGGCTTTCCGGAAGAAGTCATTCTCCCTTGCTGGGACACTTCCCCTCAGCTGTCTTAGCAGGTTTCTTCTCCTCCACCTCAGCCCCTGCTCCCCACCCCACCCCCCAATTTCTGAGAGCCCTGTATGCCTCTCTCTAACTCTCTAGATTGGGGGTGGGCTCACAGGGCATCTCGGGCTCACAGATTCCCTCTGCACGATTGTAAATACAAAGCTGTCTGCGTCTTGAATCGTGACATGTGGGAAAGGTAGAGGATTAAAGGGCCAAGGAGGTGCTGCCACCCTGGGAGTTCTTTTTAATTATGGACTGTTACAATTCCACAACAGAAAGATAAACAGCCCAATTTAAAAATGGGCAAAAGACTTGAACAAACACTTCTCCAGAGGAGTCATACAAATGGCCAACAAGCCCATGAAAAGATGGTCAACACCATCATCATTAGTAAAAAGACGTCAAAACCACAATGACGGTCATTTCACACGAAATTAGGATGACTATTTTTTTTTTAAAGGAAAATAACCAGGATGTAGAGAAATTGGAACCCTCATATATGCAAGGAGGGGATGTAAAATGTTCCCCCTGGAAAATAGTTTGGTGGTCCCTCAAAAAGCTGCCATATGACCCAGCAATTCCACACCTAGGTTTATAACCCAAAGAACCAAAAGCAGGGACCTGCCCAGGTACAAGGACATAGGGCTCACAATCACCAACAGGTGGAAATAGGCCAGGTGTCCATCAGCGAATGAACAAATTGTGACCTATCCACTCAATGGCACATTTTTCAGCCATCGAAAGGGATGAAGTACAAACACATATTACAAAGTCAGTAAACCTTGAAACCTCTATCCAAAGGCAAGGAAGCCAAGACCAAAATGTCATCGATTTTCTGATTCCATTTATATAAAATATCCAAGGTTGGTAAACCCATAAAGATGGAACAGAAACGGTGATTGCAAGGGGCTGCAAGGAGAGAAAACAGGGAGCAATTGCTTAATGGGGGTGGAGTTTCCTTTGGGGGCAATGAAAATGTTTGGGAATTAGATAGAGGTAGTGATTACACAACACTGTGGGTGTATTAAATGCCATTGAGGCAATTTAAAATAGTTAGTTTTGTGTCGTTTGAACTTCACTTCAATTAAATTTTTTCAAGTATTTTTCAAAAGTATATAAAATAACTTAATAGGCACCCAGGGAATTATTCTCAGCTTTGTCAGATCTTAATATTTCTCCTTATCACTTGTAGTGTTAAGGAAATAGAGCCTTTCGATGGCCTCGAGGCCCCCTGGATATTCTGTTACTATTCTTCTCCTCAGGTCCTCATGCCGACCCTTAGGAAGACACTCAGCCCTGCTTTATGTTTTCACACTTTATGAAAACAGTCCTCCCACAAGTTTGTCCACATCCACACTGGGTTATTCCAAGGTGCACACCCCGGGATCAGAGTTGTTGGGAGGCTGACTGACGATTAATTAAGCTTAGGACCCCCACTTGTTCAGCCGCTTCCCAGCCCCTGCCTCATTTTGTGTTCTTTTATAAAGAATTGTATAATTGTATAAGCTTCAGGCTAAATCTGGACCTTCGCGGCTCTCACCAGCAGCCTATGAAAGTCACCATTGTTCCTCATCCTTGCCACACTTGGTCGCGTCAGACTTTGTAATTTTCTGCTCATCCAAGGGGTGTGAAATGCTTGATTATTTTTGAAATCTCATCCAGCAGTGGCTGATCATCCACACTTTACAGTCCCATGCCTGACCTCCCAGTAGCCTGGGAGATACAGGTGTCAAATCCCGACCTCCACAAATCACCAGGGTGGAACTTACCCCCCTCCCAAGGCAGGGAACGGGAGGGAAGGAGGTGGCTGGGGTGGGGCATGGTGGCCTCACCAGGGCCCAGCACCCCTACCCCAGAGATCGGCACCCCTACCCCAGAGCTGACCTCTGAGTGGAAGTGAGCACCCCCAGACCCACACAGGCCATGCTGCTATTGCAGACAATGGGGGCATAAGTGCACCCCCATGGGCCTGGGTGGAACATTCAATGTCTCCCCTCCCCCAGCAACTCAACCAGAGCTCTGCTTCTGGCCTGTCCCAGTCCCCATCCCATGGGGACTTTTCCTTTTGAAGTCACAGTCTCTGTTTCCTCTTCCTCCTCCTCCTTCTAAGTCAAGAGCCTCATGACAGTTGGCTACCATTCACAGCACAGGATGCTGTCACGGGATGCTTTTCGTCTCAGCTCTGGCCAGAGCCTCTCTCACACAGTGCCAGGAGACCCCCTGCCCCCACCCCCAGCCTATAAGAGAGGCTGGGGTTAAGAGAACATTTCTTTGAAAAGAGTGTGCTAGGGGGTGCCACCACCCCTCCCTGCTTGTGGGGAGAGGCATTGCTCTGGGGTGGCAGTGGGGGTGGGGGAGCCACCTGGAATTGGTTTACAGTGAACTGGGTATAGTAGTTACTCAAATGAGACCGTTTCTGTGACCCAAAGTGACTGTGGACCTTTTATTACTTGAGAGTGACCAGACAAGTCCTGGGACCTGCCCTAGATTTTCACCTGCCAGGATTGGGCACTGGGGGTCGGGTGGGGCAGAATGATACAACCATTTTCTAGCAGGTGGTCCACATTCTGGCTACATGGAGTAGGCAGCATCTGAAATCCCAGGAGAGGAGAATGTAGCGTCACAGAAACCCAATTTTGCAGAGCTGGGAGGAAACTAAGGCTCAGAGAGGTTTCTGTATTTCCTGAGGCACTAGGGCCAGAGCAGGTCCTCTGATAAGCACAGCCTTCCCTCGCCCCCATGGTCACTGGGTAGTCAGCCTACCTTCTCTGATGTTTTTATTGGGGGACAGTGCTCAGTGAAAGGCATCCTGTCTGCCCCCCGGGACCTCTCCTACAGTGACCAGAATGTGGGGGTCGGCACTGCGGCCAGTGCTGTACGGTGGCTGAGCGTGGCCCTCCCTGGCTGTGTCCACAGGCTCCTGGCCTTGTCCTTGCCCTCTCTGTAGATGTTTAGAAGGGGGAAGGGCACTGCCCGGGTTTCTCCTTTCCTTCTCTCTAAGGGAGGGAAGAATTCTAGGTAGAGGTCTCAGGGGGTTGTTCTCCGTTGAGAAGTGACTTTTCCGGTTTTTCAAGAACCAGAGGCCTGCTTTGATCGGTGACTTTGAGCTGTTCTGTTCTCTACAAGTTGCTAAGTATGATGCTGGGGCTGAGCTCTGGGATGGGTGAGCATGTCATCAACCAAGCTGCATTGGAAAGAGTTGCTCTTAAGCTTGCTGGGGTGGGTGGTCTGAGGCACCCTCTCTATTGGAGTGCTTTCCAGAGACAGGGCAGAGACAGTAGAGGGATTCCAGATGCCGTGGTATGAGTGGCTCAAGCCAGGGACAAAGGCTGACCATTTGCACCTGTACCCACTGTGCCCTGGAGACTGGGCCAGTGCACTGTACGGCAGCCTGAGGCCGGTTCTGAAGCCTTAGGAATGGCTTGACTTTGCTCTGGGCTCAGGACACATTCTGTGAAGGGAGGGCTGGAGGCGGGGCCTGGGCCACCTGAGGCCACCCTGTGCAGACCCGACCCAGATAGGGTTGGAAGCTGACTCATGGATTTAGCTCAGAACCTGGCTTCCACCCATCTTCACCCCCGCTTTGTCCCCCACAAGCCTGGTGGCAGCTTCCTCCCTGTCTATCAAGTGTCAGTTCTTGGACATAGTGATTTGGACCAAAGGCCACCAGGGGCAGGCCCCAATAAGACACCCCAGCTGGTATTCTGTTTGGTGCTGATGGATGTGAGCACGGTGGGTGAATGGCAGCCCTCGTCCCTGAAGTGCGAAAGCCTTGGGGACCTGTAGGCCGACTGCTTGCAGGTCCTGGCTTTGTCCATATCACAAGCCCCACCTGCCTTCCACATTCTGGTGGAAGGAAGGGCTTGGTTCCTGGCAGCTCCTGCTGCACAAGGGTGATGTGGGCACGGATCTCTGATGCAGGCTCTGTACCACTCCCACCTCATTCATAGATCATGTTCTCCTTTCTTGAGGCAAAACAACCCCTGTGTTGAACCACATTAATGCACCAAGGCCGTAAGGCCTGAGAAAAATATGTAGGGACTAAAAGAAAAGGCTTGTCACCAGCCATCGCACACTGGTATGCAAGGCAGTGGGAAGAGGAAGGCCCAGGGCCAGCTGACCTGAAATTCCACGCCAGAGCCCCATCCTGCTAGAATGCAGGTGGGTGGGAGGGGAGGGGCAAAAAGGAGGGGCGGGTCCCGGAAACTGCTGGGTCCACCTATGAAGGAGGCGCTGAGAGGTACAGGCTTGGGGGAAGGGAGACTCTAGGAAAAGAGCAACTGGGGAAGTACAAGACACGAATCCACACCTCTTAGTGAGGTGTAGGGGGTGACACAGGTCGTGCTGATGTGCTCAGGGATGAGGACCTGAGGAGCACAGATGTCCTGCAGAGCTCTGGCCTTTTGTCTTTAAAAACAGACCTTGCGGGCTGGCCGAATGGTGCAGTGGTTAAGCATTGGCTTGGGAAGCCAGCGGCCTCAGTTTGGGTCCCATATATGAGGGCCAGTGATACTGCCCTCAAAAACAAAACAAAACAAAAAAAACAGACCTTGCAATTCTTTGTCTGAAAGAACTGAGCTTATTGAGCAAGGGAGGGGTGGGGCCAGGCCCTTCCCTGTCAGGACTCTGCAGCCTCCTCACCCAGACCCCGGCAGGCAGTGGTGTGGACAGGGTGCAAGCTGGTGGGCTCTGGGCACATCTGCTCTCCTTCCATGTTCCTATCCTCACGGGTTATTTCGGACGGACTGCCTTGGGGAACTGTCACAGACACGGAGGCCTGACCTGGGCCCTCAGAGCTGTAGGCTCTGCCATCAGCAAAATGGAGACATGGTAGCACCTACCACCAGGATCCCCATGTAACAGGTGCAAAACTCTTACAACACGGATGCACTTGGCCACTGCTCAATAGATATTAGGGGCAATTATTGCCAATTCATCAATAACTCAAATAGCTGCTCCAAGATCAGCGGCCGGTCCCTGCTGGAAGGGGGCCATAAGCTTATCCGGCACCCCCTTTTGCCTTGGATGCCCTCCTTGGCAGGGTGTGCGAGGCAGAGGGTGAATGAGATTTGGAGTGTGGAAGGCTAACTTGACTTGTCCCCTGGGTCACCAAGTACTGCAGACACCACCCTTGTGAAGCTTTCCCAGTGACTCCTTGGCTAGAGCTGCCCTGGCCAGCTGGGACATGGCAGCTCTGTCCTGCCTCTGCCTTGGGGGCGGGACTTCCTGTGCCTCTCTCCTGCCAGCCTGGTGCCAGGATGCGTGGGGAGAGCTTTGTAAATTCTGAGTGTGACCAAAATTGCTGTACCTGCCCAAAGGTGAGGGAACCGATTGCCTGTAAACCCGGGATTAAACCTTTCAAAAACAATTTGTTGGGCCGGCTGAATGGCACGGTGGTTAAGACCTGGCTTGGGACACCAGTGGCCCCGGTTCAGGTCCCACATATGAGGGCCAGTGACACTGCCTTCAAAAAAAAAAAAATGATTTGTTGCCCTCTGTGTCAGTACATCACTGTCTGGAAGAGCATCAGTTCAGGGGGAGGGCAAGTGCCCACTTCCCCAGCCTCCATCCTGTTCTGTGCTGCTTGCTGCTAAGCCAGGCATAGTTGGATTGAGGGGACTTACAGAGAGGGAGCCCCCAGCTCTGTGTCTAAGGACCGTTTCCAGAACCAGCCCCGCCCTCCTCGATGGTTTCCATTCAGGGTGCTTCTTTGGTACAGGTGGTATTATGGGCTAAGTCCTCTATCCTTCAGGCCCGGTTTCCCCAACACCTCCACCTGGAAGCCCACTCTGAGAACTCCCCCTTCCTGGCTCTCACCACCCATCCTGCTGGCCCCTGCTGTGGTCTGCCACCTGCCTGGATAGCGAGTTTGTCCATGTCTCAGCACAGACCATGAGCTTGTGCAACATTTGTGGTCAGCGTGCTCTGGTGGGCCAGGGATCAGCATCTCGTCTCCCACCTGGCTAGAGTTTATGAGTCACAGGATGAGTCCTTGATCCCAAGGGCAGGCCAAAGGTGAAACTGACAATCACCACTGATTCCAGGAGATCCCACAGCACCCTTAAGAGAAATACCTGCCCTGAATGGGCAGTTTGCAGGTACGCACCTGTTCTGCATGTGCTCTCATTGCTGATCTACCCCATTATACTTCCATTACTGCCTTTTGGGTTTTGTTGTTGTTGTTGCTGTTGTTGTTGCACCAAAGCCACTTCCACCTCATCTAGCGTGTCCCTAGATTCTGTCTTTCACAGGTGGCTTACCCGTATTTTCCATGGAACCTCCTGTTTCTGTTTACCCTGCTGGGCAGAACCAGTGGGTAATGGGCGTGGTTGGGAAATTTTCCATCCTATGGAGGACATGCTAAGGCAAGCCCCTCACTTGTGGATCTGAGAAGCCCTCTCATTCATTCAGGAACTGGTGGCTGTCTTCTGCCTGGCGAGAGAGATCACATCAGCCATAGTGCTCATGACTGGTGCTGTGATGCAGAGGTGCAGTGGGTGTGAACGGATAGAAGGCTTCCCTGCCATCTGAGGGAAGTGGGATACAGGACTGAGCAGGGGCTTCCCCCCAGGCCACACTCGCCCTGTTCACATCAACTGTGTACTTGAACTCACCCTCTAGCTCTTTAAATCCCAAAACTTTACAAACAGACTCCAGGGCCCTTACATCCTGGTCTCGCCTTCAGATTAGATGAAGGGGCACCATCTAAGCCTGGCTTGGCAGGGATGATGACATGATGGGACCCCCCCCGGGAGGAAGGAGCCTATTGATGAAGTGGCCAGGAGGGCAGAGCAACTGGTTCAGGTAATTTGAGTCAGGGACCTCAGTACCACTCCCAGTGTGTGCCTTGGGAGAGCATCCACGGTCAGACTCCCAGTAAGCTGGCCTTGTCCTGCCAAAGGGGGCGGGGGTCCCCTCAGACACTTCCCATGGGTCAGAGTAGGGCATCCTATACAAATTGCTGAGCTCTGTCCCTGTCACCCTCACTGGGGCCCAGATACCTTCACCAGGACCTGACACTGCCCTTGGACCCTGAGCTGCTCCAATGGGCCTGGTGGCAAGACTGGAAGGAAGAGACAGGCCGGGAGAGACGGGCTCTGTTCAGTAGTATGTCTTTGGTTAAGGTCTGTCTCTTGGGTGCAGCTGCCCTCAGGGCTGACCATGCTCTTCGTCACTGTCTTAAATGCATGAGTGAGAGGCTGAGTGACCAAGTGAAGAAATAGTCTCCTTGGACTTTCTGGGAGCTGAGGTTTTCCACACAAGGGAGGTGACACTCATGCAAGAATCAGAGAAGCAGGTGTGAGCCCCTCTGTACCTGCTTCCTGCCATCTGCAACCCTCAATGCAGGACAGTCCGCAGCCTCCCTCTCAGACCGGTTTTTGAAGAGAAGAGCTAAGGGACCCTGGGAAGACTTCAGGGTTTGGGGTCTTGGGTCTTTCCCCTTGGACGACCCTCTGTGTATCCTCCTACTGCCTAGTGCTAACGTCCTGTGCTGGACAAATCGCCCTGTGCCCTCCGGTGTTGCAGCTACCCCGAGAGCTAGACAGTTCAGTGAGTGTAGAAAGTTCCAGCATCATGGATTGGGGCTGCTGTCCCCAGTAACCCCCGGAGAGTGCCCAGGCTCGGGGATGAGTCTCCTCTGCTGTGACCATCCTTTCTTTTCCTTCCTGGGCAGACCTGACCCGAGTGGCAGGACAGCTTAGAGGTGGGAGCACAGCCCATGGTCTGCAGCCAGTTCCCTTTACTTCCCAGGAGCTCGGGGCACACACTCCTGTGCACATGAGCCCCCAGGATGCTCCCCAGGCACTCAGAGCCACCAGGTATATCTGTGGAACGCACATGTGGGGAGTCTTCTTTGGTTCACGTCTTAACATGCTACTGGAAGAGCATCTGCCAGTGGAGACTCTGACAGAGTACAATGGAGCCCCAGAAAAATATCCAGAGAATTTGAGCAATGCCTCTGCACTGAGCTCAGCTGTGCGGGGCTGGTGGCAGAGACAGTGGGTGATTGTGGACACCGAGCCTGGTCAGCCCTACATGAGCAAGGGCACCACCCTGTGTATCTCAGGAATGTGTGCAAGATTCCATTCCTCCTTTGTAGCCGAGGCTCATTGTTTGAAGGAAAGCTTCTCATACTTTCATGTCCTTCATGTTTTTTCCGCAGAGGCAAACACATTGTTCTCCACTTTCGATTTCTGGGAGATCATAGGTTTTTCTGCTTTTGATGCTTTTGAAGTTATTTTTAAATCCTGGGCCTCAACAAGTTTTGGAGTGGATAAGTGTGCACGTGGAGATCCTGGACCTCCTGGGATTCTCACGTGGTCACAGGTGAGGCTTTGCCCCCTCACAGAAGACTTGTGACAGCTTACTGTGTGACAGGCATCTGTAGGTATACACTCATTTCACCCCAACTGTACAGGTGAGCACTATTGTTACCATTATGTTTCAGATCGGGAACAGAAAGGCTAAGTAATTTGTCCAGGGACAATAGGCCACCCAGTAGTAAGTGGTGGAGCTGGGATTCAAGGTCTTCTCTAAAGTCACCTGGAACCATCCTTGCCTGCCCGCCACAGATTAATGCAGAAAGAAAAAGAGAACCTTCTCTGAGTTTACTTGATAGTTCCTCCCAAGATGATCTCCTGAGGAAATTTTTTCCACAAAAATGGTTTGATAGGGTAGATCACAGAGATAAACTCTTAAGTCTTTGGGAACTCTTTTGTCTCATTTTGTGCATTATCTTTGTTTCTGGGAGAACCACTGCTCAGCACTCAGATGGGTCTGAATTAAAGATGGGTTTCCAGTCCTGAAACGCTGGGGTAGGTAGGGGCCCAGACTACCAGCTGGGGCCCCCATTCACAGACACTGAGGCTATCTCCTGGTGAGGCCACAGGAGGATGAGCTCAAGCTCAAGGTAAGACAGGGACTGAGGCTTAAAGAGAGAAGCGGAAAGGAGGGGCAACAGTGCAGCCAGAGCCCAGGCAGGACCAGGAGCCGTGTCTCTGCCGGTGTCACTAAGCACGGGACAGGCACTTGAGACAAGGGTCACCATGAGCTGTGTGCCAAGGAACACATCCCAACACCTTCCAAGGTCTTTGACAAGAGCCTGGATGTCCGTTTCTTGACCTGTAACTACGTCTCTTCAGTCAGGTCAGACCTTGGACGTTGGTGTTTGTTTCAAGCCACCTCGGCGATTCTAGCACAGGGGGCTGAGAACCATGGAGTGTTAGCCCAGGGCCCACCCCACTTTTCCAGCTTGGGGCTCTGGGACCCAGAGACAGAATTCCACCCAGGGGACATAAAGACCTTTGTCTAAGACCATCTCTGTCATGGTGGGTGGTGACCTGGTTGCAGACAGGGTGGTGGGAGGTTTGGCCTGTTGACAGAGATGAACAGAAACTGGCGCCAGGCCTCCAGCTGTGACAGTAATGATTTCAAGGTGGAGGCCTCCAAGTATGTGCCTCCTGAAAGCTGGGAGACACTTACAGTGTTCTTTACAAAGGGAAACGCTTGAACCCTCACCTACCCCCTTGCTCTTGACAAATATTTGGCCAGTGGGGTCCTGCGGCTGGACAGAGTGACTGCTCCCTGCCCAGGATGCCTTATCTGCTGGGTGTGGGCATGACCCTGGGCTCTCTGTTTGCTCTCTGTGCCCTAGGTGGGTGGAGGGAGGCTTCGTTCCATGGTTCACACCAAATCCCAGCTCTACACTGAGAGGGCCTGGGAGGCTTTCACGTGGGCCCAGTGGTCAGTTCTGTCTAGAGGCTCACCCTCCCTCGAGCCCCATCTCTACCCCTCCTTGCCCCCACTCCATGCACAGTCCCCAGCTTCCTGTTATCCTCACTGGTGCTTCAGTGAGTTCTCTTTTATCCCCACCCAAAAGCTACTTCTTGACCCTTGAGCCAAGTTAACCAGCAAAGTACACTTCACCTGCAGGACTTATTGGGACCCTCACCCAGCCCACTCGGGACTGGTTAGCATCCACCACTGTAACCTGCAGCTTCTCTGTCTGTCTCCACGGGGCTGCGGGCCTCCTGGGTGAGCATGTCTTATCCCACCCCCACCCCGGATTGGGTGGTGCTGCACCCAGTAGCTTCTACAGCTGCAAATTGCCACTTAGGAAGTTGCAGGGAGGCTGGATTGCTCCTATAGCCTCCACCGGGGCTCACGTGCAAATAAACGCCCTGTGGGAACAGCGCTGCGGAAGTCTCAAATATGGGGAGCAGGGCCCGCATGACGGTTACAGCTTCTGACATGCATTTACACTGTGAGTCTCACGACAGTGGCGTCTGTGTCCAGGGCTCTTAGCCTCCTGTCCTCCAGGATGTGGGGCCCCCACTTCAGGGGCCGTGTGTGGCTTCCTCCCACAGCAGCTGCCCTGCCTTTTTCCCTTGGGCATCTTCTGGGCAGGCCCACTGCCATCTCCTGGAAGCAAAGCCTCGGGTTTTAATCATTTCTTACTCTGAGGACATTCCCTTCACGTGATATGTAATTTAAAATACAAAAAGGTCAGACACTTAAGTTCGTAAACTTTCCACTGTGCACTTACACGGTGGAAAGTTTGTGAGCTTAATTGTTCAACCTTCATATGTTTCTGGTGAAGTCTGGGGGCATCTTGCATATACGAACTTCCCTGGGAACAGTGGCTCCCCAGCTTTTCCCAGCTTGGGGGCCCCAGAGAGATGAGACACATTCACTCATTCACTCGGTGTCCCTTGATGGGAGAAGGTCAGAATGGGCTGTGGGGTGTGCTGTGATGGTAGAGGCATTTTGTAAAAGTGCCCTTGAGAGAAAATTTCTCACCTTGAAAGATATTATGCTGAATGAAAGAAGCCAGTCACAAAAGTCTACATATTATAGGGTCCCACTTGTGTGGGAGCTGAGGACAGGGACATCTGCAGAGATAGAAAGTTGGTGAGTGGGGACTTGGGGATGGGCATGGAGGGGAGTGATAGCTTAGGCTACAGGGTTTCTTCTGAGGTGATGGAAATGGTCTAAATGGACTTGGGTTGATGTTTGCACAGCTCTGTGAATATAAGAAAAACCATCGAATTGTGCACGGTAAATGGATGAATTGTATGCTATGTGAATTACACCTTATTAAAGCTGTTTACAATAAGAATTTCTCCCCACCATCTCACTGAGAAACCTACTGCTGTAGATAGACCATGCAACAAAAGGAAAGTCAACGTAATTTTCTAAAAGACCTTTGCAATGTGGGCTACACCTACAGCGGGGCTGGGGTCCTGAGCTCTGAGGCCAGGGAAGCAGGGGCTGGGATTGAGCACAGCGGGGCTTGCTTCTCTGGACACCGGTTCTTACCACAGACTCCAGGAATCTGCAATGAGAAAGGGGAGGTTTAGAGGGGTGTGTGTGTGTTGCAGGGGGGAGAGAGAGAAGGCATTTTCTAGGGAGCAGGAGCACAGTCTTTGTCAGACTGGTAAAAGTACAAGCCTAAAGCACGTCAGGAGTCTGGGTTAACCTCGAAGTTTCCCTCTGCCCCTGGGTGCCGGGAGCTGGGTGCCAAAGTTGGGGACACGTTTAGCGAGTGCATGCTCAGGCCTCCATGGCAAGCATTCAGGATGGGGACTTCATGTGTGACCTTATGTGTCTGGCTTTTGATCCCTTACCCAGCCATGTGAGGAAGAAAGGAGCTGGAAGATGCCAAGTTAACTGGCTTTTACAGACTAGTATGTAAGAGCCATCTTCCCAGTTGTCACTGCCAGGGGCCACATGTGCATTCATTTACCTCATATGTATTTTACAGTTCATTTTCTTCCAGAACAACTATGAGTATATGACTGCCTTGAACATAAAGTGTCATTATCCATTCCCCCTCTGCCCGCCTGCCCTTGGAGCCCATGTTCCAAGGGAGCCCCAGACACCTGGATCTACCCTGAGCCCATCTCTTCGCCTTAGTCAGAAAAACCAGGCAGTGAAAGAGAGTCACCCTTCCAGTGTGGCATTCAGTGTTCCTCAATGCCTTTATCCATGGGCCACACACGAGCACCTCCAGACTCCTGGGGCCCACACAGGTTGCATCACGAGTGCGTTACCCTCCATGGGCAACACAAGCTGTTCTTTTGGGATTGGGTCGCACATGGCTTTAGGTTACCACAGGACCCTGAGGCCAGTTAACTAACTCAGACACTGATGCATGCAGGACAGGTGCCCCACCCTGGGGTTAGCAGTGAGCAAGGGGGACCCCACCCTGTCCATCACCTGGTCAAGGAAAGTGCCATTTTGTCACTAACCAAATACACCCATTTTGTGCTCAGTGCTGCAAAGGAGAAGTACAGGGCTCTCTAAAGCCCGTCACTCACTCAGACTTGTCTCCCTGGGATGGTCACCGGGTGCCTAGGAAGAGGGCTCTTAGGAGAAGGGTGTCCAGCATGTGACTGTCCCTCTTCTCCATGTGGCACTCAGGTGCCCCCCAACTTCACATCCTGGGTGAAATCTGCACTCACATCTGATTCTGTGGCTGTCTGAGGACTTGTATTTAAGTGATTTTGCTCCAGTTGTTATAAGGTGTAAAGTGCGTCCTCCTGCCTCTGTCATGTGTCTTCAGGCAACCTCAGGCCCATCAGTAAGAAAGCTTTCTGGGCACAGAGGCCCATGTCTGATTCATTAGGCCCAGCTTGACCTGGTACGTCCAGATTCCTCACTGCACTGATTTCCCACCCAGCGTGATTCTCTCAGCCGAGAGGCTCAGTGAGCACCTGTGAGGACAGTGGGCTTACCTACAGGTGGGCAGCAGGGATGTCAGGGAACGAAGGGCCCAGATACTCAGGACGATGGTGCCACACACCACAGTAGCTTGGAGCCTTTGACTGCAAAGCCATGTCCACCTATGTCCAGCTGCGAGTACAGTCTTTGTCTGGATGGGGGCGGTCAGTGGGGCTGAGCTGATGTCACTGGGATGCAGGATGATGTTCCGAAAATCTCAGTGTGGGTTTGTGCGCACTTGTCCCCAGGTCAGTGGGACTGTGGCATTGAGGGGATCACTGACCACAAGGCCTCTTTGAAAACAGGGGGCTCACTGTCCCTGTGGACATCAAGGGGGGCAGGTGTCCTCTGGAGAATGCTGGCAAGTGCTTCTCTCATACCTGTCCTAGGCCACCTGGGGATACTGGGTCGACCTGGACCCCTCTCCACTCCAGCCTGGACTCAGTTGTCAGAGTACCTCCTGGACTTGGGGATTTCAGGGGCCAAATTTAAAAATAAAGTGGCAATGATGTAGCATAACTAATTTATTTTGCTGGCCACTACTATTTCATAAAAGAAAGGATACTTTAACATCAAAATAATAAGAAGGATATAACCTCAGAATAAAGGACAACCCTTCTAATGATGATACTGGCTGAACGATGTAAGTCTTTTCCTGGGTTATGAGTTACCTAACTTCCTGTGCCTGTCTCCTGGGTTACAAGTCACCTAACTTCCTGGCCTGTTTCCCCATTTGGGTCAGTACCTTGCTCATAAGGTTGTGAAGATTAACTGAGTTCATCTTTTTAAAGTGCTTAGGACACTGGCTAGCAAATATGAGTAAATGTGATGTAAGCATTTGTTAAATAAACAATTTTGATTGTATATTTTTTTAAATGAAAAAAGGCAAGCAAGCAGGGGATTGAGCAGACTGGGTTAGGATCCAGGTGGAGCTTTGGGGGACTGGGGGTCACCCCTGGTGAGAAAACTGCCCACCGCTGGTCCCAGCCCCCCTCCTGTGCCCTGCCCAGCGTGGCCTCTGGTCTGGGTCCCCCTCAGTTCATCCCTCCTCCGCCCTGCAGGTCTTCGGGGGCCTGGTGTGGATCCTGGTCGCCTCGTCGCTGGTGCCCATGCCCCTGATCCAGGGCTGGGTGATGTTCGTATCTGTGTTTTGCTTCGTGGCCACCACTGCCCTGCTCATCCTGTACATAATCGGCGCCCACGGTGGGGAGGCTTCTTGGGTCACCCTGGTGAGTCCCGGCCCCCATGTCTTGGGGGGAGTAGTGCTGGGTCCGGTCCTCTGGGAGGCTGCCCCAGCTGGCCAGGCCTCCAGCTTTGAGCTGTCCAGGCAGCCAGGTGACAGCAGGAGCAGGAGGCTGATGGCCACCGCCTGCTCTGCTTTCTCCTGCATGACTGCCTTCTTCACGGATTACCACAGCCCAGCCCTGCCTGGTGCCCGCTGGGCCCTCCCATCCCCTCACCGCCCCCCTGGAGGGCTGGTTTCCATCTGGTCCTGGGGGCTGTCTTTGGCTGCCGGTGTGAGGCCATGCTTACTGCCCAGCTCCCAGGCACACCTTCTAAAGCAGGGTCACCAGAGAAAGTAGGAGAGAGGAGAGGGATGACCTGTGTGTCCAATCTGTTTAAATTCTGCCTTGGGGCCCATTACCTGGAAAAGGGCGGGGTGCATATGGCTGGGCCTCTCACTATCAAAAGGCCTCTTACTGAGACTAAAATCACTTCCAAATTACAGCTTCTCAAAACTTCTTGTTTGCTTTTAAACATACCTGGGCCACCTCCCCCTAAAAAAATGAACAATGAAACAACAGTGGGAATGGCCTGGGCCTCTATTGCACTGCACTGGCCAGTGAGACCACATCCAAACCAGGGCTGTGACCATGTGTGACACTTCTCAGATCCAGGGAGAGAAAAGTGAGCTGGGCAGTGCTGATTAGACAGTCTGAGGGGAGGGAGCTGGTGGCTGTGGTGATGGGCGGGTGGGGAACTGGGGACCTGAGCCCTACTGGGCTGGGACAGGGCAGTGGCCAGGCCCTGCTGGACCACAGCTGCCCTGTCTGTACATCGGTGCCCATCCCCCACACTTCTGACCCTGCAGGACGCTGCCTACCACTGCACCGCCGCCCTGTTTTACCTGAGCGCCTCAGTCCTGGAAGCCCTGGCCACTATCCAGATGCACAATGGCTTCACCTACAAGCAGTACCATGAGAACATCTCCGCTGTGGTGAGTCCCACCCACCTGCGTGCTCACAGCACCCGCCACCCCGACTGGTCAGGGCTGAAGGCTGCACAGCACCTCTCCCCCACCCCCCCAATTTCTTAGTTCACTAAGGTTTGAATGAGATAAACCTTCCCCTCACTTCTGAAGTAGCAAAGCCCCAGAGAAGGGCAGTGATGTGCCCAAGACCTCCAGCCACCAGTCAGGGTTGCGCTGCCCAGGGGTGCATGTCTGGGGGGCTGTGTAGAAGGCAGATGTGTCAGGAGACACAAGGGCTGAGTCTCCAGGAACAATCACGTTTAACAATCAATCCCAGCAGCCCTAGGACGTAGGCAGTTATTGCACCCACTCCACGGATGGACAACCGGAGCACAGAGAGCGTGGACAGCTCTGAGACCACAGGCATTGGTGGTCCTGGGGTCTGGGCCACATGCTCCGTCCCCCGCACCCAACTGGTGCAGTTGGGAGCAGTGTCCGGCCACTCGGGTCTCTGGGCTGTCACTGAGCAGCTGGTCTGCCATGGAAGCACAGTCAGGCCCAGGGATCACTGACACCAAGGGGGCAAAATTGAGTGGCCAGTGTGTCACCAGACCCTGGCCGTGGGGCTGGGCTGTGCGGAGGCCCTTCCAGGCCCAGCACATCCAGACCCCCCCTTGCTGTGGGTGTTTGCTGCTTCGAAGGCCTTCATGATGTGACGCTCTCTCCTGCCTGACAGCTGAGCCCATGTGGGAGAAGGAGGTGCCAGAGTCACAGCCCTTGTGCAGGCAGGTCCCTTGCAGCCTCTGAGCCTTGACTTGCTCATCTGTGAAATGGGTGCACTTCCTGTCCAGTTTCCCGGAGGACCATGGACATAGTAAGTGACTTCCTCTGAGGCCTCCCAGTGAACAGTAGGTGGGACAAGAGCTTGCACTCTCAGCCCATCAGCAGGACAAGTGGGGGTGCCCACTATGTGTCACTGGGGGGCAGGTCGCTGAGCTCTAACAGGGACACTGTCTGTCTGCAGAGTCAGACCTTTAGGGGACGGATGGTAAGGTCCTTTTAGTGGAAAGGACGAGAACATCAGGGAGCTGAGAATGGATTGTTTCATAATGCTTTTCCCAGGGTGCTGCGAGCTTACGTATAGTGTCAATGAGTTTCAAACCGTGGGGATCATTTAAAACGTAAGACAACAGTTCAGAAATAGTATTCGTCAGATTTCTAGTGGTCAACTATGGATTATGCAAATGTGATGAGAGCCAGCTCCAGCTGCCAGAGAGGAAACCAACAGGGATGGCAGTGCTGGGCTCTGGGAAGGGGTTTGGCGACGGTGCTATTCCTGCTCCCAGAGCAAGGGGTATGTCCCTCAAAGCCTTGCCTCTGGTCCTATGGGCCTGTCCCCTGCCCTGAGGAAACCACACGCTCCCCTTAAATTCCCAGCCTCCTCCCCAGTTCCATAAACAACACAACATGGTCCCTGGCACCCCTCACTGTCCCACAGTGAGGAATGGCTCTCATATTGGCCCATCTCCCCAGGTGGCGGGTTTGTAGACAGCAGTACAACCAGGCAGCACTTTGGTCACTCTTCCTTCCCTTGGGAAGCTGGTCACCCTTCAAATGACACTGTGTCATCTCCCCATCACCTCGAGAGCCTCCTACCTCCACACCCAAGCCCAGAAGCCATCTCTCCGGGCAGACATCCGCAGGGCATGTGGCAGCTATTTCCATAAAACCACTGCGGACAACAACCGAGACATGGAGCCGGGATATGGCCAGTGACTTGACGGAGCCACCCGGATGGGGGGCATTCACACCCCACCCGCTGGACGGGCCTCCAGTTGAGACCCACTGGCCTCTACTGTGTTCCGACTTTTTTACGGAAGTGCAACATACACCCAGGGAAGCGGGCAAGTGCACAGCTTGATGCGTTTCCACGAAGTGAACTCCTCTGTGTAACCAGCATCCCAACCAGGAAACAGTGGAATGTGCAGCTCCCAGGGTCCCATTCTTCTCCTGCTGCCATCACTGCGCACCCGCACCAGCCACAGCCCCTGCCCTGACTTCTGGCTGCAGGGTTCAAGTCCGCCTGAGTTTGAACGCCCTGTAAATGGGGTTCTTTCATGCCCGGCTCTTTTCTCTCAGCCTCAGGCTTCTGAGGCCATCCACACAGTTGGGTGACATGTATGGTGTTCGTTCTCGTTGCCACGTGTCCCCACATTTTCGTTAGTTGAGCTGCAGCGCCGTGAGTGTGCCCAGGCAAAGTCAGCAGTGTCAGGATCAAGCCCCAGATACCCTCCACAGGCAGACGCCCTGGGCCAAAGCTGCCATATGAGACGCAAGCCCAGTTCCGTGTAAAGTCATGCCTTTCTGTGCCAAGTATCAGTGGCTCCAGGGCACAAGGCAGGAGTCGCCATTACTCCGGGACTCAGCCCCAGACTCTGTCCAACCACAACTTGCCCTTTGGAGGGGACCCGAGCCTGTGAGACGCAGGGGCTGCTGGACTTGACTGAGGGTAGCTGGGAATTTTTGCAGACATCTGGAGGTTTCTAGGTCTGTGGGGAGGCACTAAAGGCAGCCATTTAGGGAGAGAGGTTTCTAAAAGCTCAACAACGATGTCAGAATGTCCCTTAATACCCCTGTCTCTCAATGTCTGTCCCTAATGTGTCATTTTTTGGCCTCACTTGGAGAAGAAGTCCTTGTTTCCTGTTCCCATGGGGACTTCCAAGGTGCTTCTGCCGAGGGTTCTCACTGGGTCTGGCATTGCCCAGATGGTGACCTATTCCCCGCTGCTGGGGGAAGTGTTTTGGGGGGCTACTCACTCAGATGTGACTGCTGGTTTCAGGCACGGCACTTAAGAGTCCCCGGATGAGTTGTCTTACGTTTGTTATTAAGTACCTGCTTGCTCATCGCCTCTGGCCAACGAGGCTGAAGGGCTCGCCCATGTGTGGAGGTGGGGACAGAGCAGCACGGTGCCACCACTGTTTACAGGCATTTTCCAAAGTCAGGGAAGCGTGGCCACCTGGAGTGCTGTGCCTGGCCTGGAAACTCTTGACCCTGAGCCTACGGTCACAAAGCCAGGTGCAGACAGTTGTGTAGGGGGCAGGCAGTCCTTTGGGGAGTCCAGCCACCGGAGTGGGCTGATAGGAACAGATGGTGCCCAGTGAGCCCAGCCGGCAGGGGCACAACAGCCCCCAAATGGCCCAGGGCCTTCATTCCCAGCACCAAAGTGGCTCTCACAGGAAGCTCCCTCCTTTTTTTTGTAAAAGCTCAAAATCCCTCCTTGGTGTCATGGTCCCTCACTTCCTGTGACATGAAGAATTGTAGAGTACAATTCTGATGGGGCCTGAGAAGGACCAGGCAGCATCAAGACCTTCACCAGAGCCAGCAGACCCACGTGTTGAGGCTGCCGGGGTCCCAGCTGGTGGGGGGCAGGGAGTTTTCCATGGGCAGTGCCTGGTACTCTCCTGCCTCTGAGTCCCCCCTTTCCAGTTGGGTGGCACCCATATGACCGTGTGACATGGCAGATGGCTGACCCTGTACACCAAGCCCAGTGGATCATCGGGTCAGCGGGAGCTCTGGGGCCATATCTGGGCTCAGCAATGAGGGGTGTGGCGTGAGTGGTAGGAAGCGGTGGTGGCCGCACTGGGCGGGCCTGTCACCCTGAGCGCCATGCCTTGCCCCGTCCCCCCGCACGCCCACTCATAGCCATCTGTCTTGGTTGCAGGTGTTTTCATATGTAGCCACTCTGCTGTACGTGGTCCATGCGGTCTTTTCTTTAATCCGATGGAAGTCTTCATAAAGCCACAGAAGATCTGTAGCTGAGAACCCAGACGGTGTTAACTGATCAGCCTGCCTTCCAGCATAACTTTTTAGAATGCAGACATGCTCGCTGTGGTGGATAAAAGAAAACAAAAACAAACAAAAAAAGCAACGCTTTGTTTCTTGTGGGTGATATGTTTACTCTCCTGTAGACTTTCAGTCAGGGTTGGGGGCCAGCCACCTTTAACCTCCAAAGACAGCTGTCTTTCCTGGGTCATTTCCTGTTGAGAAGGGGTGGTGGGGGTAGGAAGTGGGGGCTGTGGCCTGAGATACCACGGAGCAAAGACCCCTGCTGACCCTGAGTGGGTCTCCAGAACTCTCCATTGGAATTTTCCACAGGCTCTCTGAGCACCCATCTTGTGACGTGTTTCTAAGTCTTCATGGAAAGTAAAACCCACCCAACAAATATTTGCAGATGTCCATGGTGGAAAATGATAAACCTTTGAAACACCTCATAAAGTGCCTTTATGTTCAATTCTTTTGTGGGTGTTTTTGTGTCTCGTTTTTAATTCCCCCGTGTCAGGAGCGCCATCATGTCATCTTCTTTCTGAGAAATCCTTGGCTTAGACTGACTCTCTACAAGACTGCATCAAATGGCAGTTCAGGTGACAGCTGTGTGTGCTGGGCCTGCTCTGTCAGCTCAGAGAGCCAGGAGTTGGGCATCCCACCGTCCCCAGCTACCAGGGGCTCAGCCAAGACCCCTTCACCCTCCCTGGAAACTTGCCAAGCACCAGTGTGGAGGTTCCTCTTCTTTTTCCTACAATACAAAGGTGTCTGTGCTCATTAATTAAAGGCAGTGAGCCAAAGAAAACAAGATACAGCAGTTTCTTCTTACTCTCTGTGCAGCTGATCAGAAATGCTCCGTGCAGTGTGCTCTGACTTCTGTGCCGGGGATGTTGATAGTAAACTGCTTTTAGAATTCCCTCAGGCCACTCTTTAGGCGAGAACAGGGACCGGACTACAGAGAGAAAGGAAGTGCAGTGACAAGTGGTGAGCGTCACATTTCGGGTATGAGATGTCTGGGTCGAAAGGACGGGGACACTTAAGAAGGAGGGCACTCAGGGCTCCTGAAAGCCCAGCTTCCGCCATCAAATGCTCCTTCATCCTGTGGCCTGAAGAAGTTAGTGACCTTCCAGAGCTGGGACAACAGTGCCAGCCCACAGCGCCTCACTGGTCAGTGCCCAGCCGCACAGGCGCACAGGGCCTGGGTGACCCCTTGCTCGGGCCACACAGGGCAAAAATTGAAGTGTCAGGGAGAGGTGTAACTAGTAGATTCTACTCCCCTTCCAACTTGGGGACACCATGCCTTCCCTGGGTCTCCATGCCATCTTCTGGTTGTCCTTTGTTATCCCAGGGTAATGGCACCAGGAAAGGGGTATTCCCAAAGAGTCCGCTGAACACAAAATGTAAGTAAACTCTTCAGAGTAAATTAGGAGCCCATGATCGACTGGGGTTTTATCCTGAAAAATTCAAGTGCAAATGAAGATAGGAGAGGATGTTTGTCATGTGTTTAACAGAATCTGCAATCAAACGATTGAGGGAAGTCTCGTTTTTTTTGGAACAAAAGTGCCGGTGAGTTTGCACCATGATGCTAGTAGAGCCTCACTCTTGACACCCAGAGAAGAAGCAGGAGGCTTACTGGACTTTTCCAAGGGTTTCTCAAGGTTTCGAAAGTTTTCACCTCTTTAGAGAAACTTTGATATGGTCTTTGTTTTCTCTTTTTCAATTGCAAAAGGATCCAGCTGTAGAACCCCTGCTAGCCCAAGGCTTTGTGTGTGTGCGTGCGTGCGTGCACACGTGCGCACGCATATGGGGGTCTCCCACAAGACTTTCTCATTCCTTCCATCCCAAGTCACTTTTACAATTTGCAGTTTCATGTGGTGTTTGATTTGCATCTGATTCGCTTGGGATGTTAATGAGATGCGCAGCCCTCTCCTGGCCTTGCTTTGTTCCCCCCAGACCACCCCCACTCCCTGTGCACCTCATTGCTCAGCTGTCTGCGGTTCAGCTGTAAAGGAAGTATTTGCAGGTCCAAATACAAAAAATGAGCATTGACTGAGGGCCTACTGTGTGCTGGGACCACTGGTCCCTCAAGGTGTGGGGTGGCGTCTGTCCCCAAATCTTCTTGTGGCCACCATGCCTCTCCTCTCTGCCTCTAGGTCTTGGGCAGGAGAGAATCTCCTTTGTGGCATACTTGATGCCACCCCAAAATGGGGCATTCCTGCTCAGCCCCGACTTGGACAAAGGACAGGTTGCACTAACACTGCAAGACTGCCCAAGGGATCACATCTGCACGTGGGTGACCCGTCCTGCTGCCATCTTTGGAGTTCTCACCTTGGGCCAGGCCCTGGGTATGCACCTTACACATCTACAGCATCCTGTTGTCCTCCCAGGGGCCACAGAGGCCTTCAGAGGGGGACGAAGCTGGGCCTTGGGGACAGCCCCCAACAACTAACAGGGTCTGCAGGAGGCCACGTGCTGGGTCCAGGTCTTACTGAAAGGGGCTGGCTGCACTGAGCTACAGTTGCAACAATGCCAGTTTAGGCAGCTACCAAGTTCCACTTTGCAGCCCCCTCGAAGCCAAAGGCCCAGCCAGCCCAGCTGATGCTTGGTAAAAAAGGTGAATAAGTAGAAGCCAATGCCTGTGACATGACCGAGAGCCAAAGCCTGCAGAGCAGAACACACCGCGGTCATTACAGGAAGGCTGGCAGCGGAAGGCAGCTGTGGATCAAGTCCAGCCAGGCATGGTGGGGGCTCTCACCTGTGGCCTCAGGGCCCCCTTGCTTCATGGGGGCTCGAGGGGCACCTCCTGGGGGCCTTGGGAGGGCCTTCCTCTGCGTTCAGTCCTATGAGACAGACCCTGACCCGGCTCTGCTCACGGCAGTCCCCACTGAATCCACCCTTCTGCTGGAGAGAACACAGCTCCCAGGGGCAGGGCCTCAGCGACATTCTAGAACAAACTGTAAAGAGCACCGCTGTCAGAGCCCACAGCCTCCTTACCCTGGCCTACAGGGCAGTGCAGTGGGCACTGCCAGCCAGGGGCCGAGCCCACAGCCTCTGGGGCCACACAGGGCCTGTTGTTCTGGGGATCACTCGGGCCGGTTCGGGGTCACAATGGGGCCTTTCAGGGGACAAAGCGCCTCTGCCCAGCCGTGTCCCCGCACACATGGGCATCTGCCCAGGGCACTGACAATCACACAGTTTGGAGAAACAGATTCCCAGTGATCTCCCCCACTCAGCATGAGTCAAGCCCTTTCTTATGTCTCCATCTTCCCCAGCTGAGGCCACCCCTAAGAGTGGGGGTGCTGCAGGCAGGTGAGGGGGCTCCTACTGGGGCCCTCTCATCCCTCAATCCCTCACTGTTGACGCAGAGACAGTCGCAGTGCCAGGCTGTATAGATGGCACCTTAGGAGGTTTGACGCCTGCAGGATGCTCAGCTTCCAGGGCTTTCTTTAGCCAGCACATGGTCAACAACAGCCTCTAGGAGGCAGATGCCAGGGCCTGAAGGGGAGAAGCCCTGTGGTGATGCTGGGTGCCCTGGGCTGCTGTGAGTGCATCACTGCTCACTCAGTCCTTGTGACCAGTGTATGCGGTGCATACCATTTGGATGGGGCATCTGAGGCACAGAGAGGTTAAATAATTTACCCAAAGTCACACAGCAAGTAGGTGTGATTCCAGTTCCATGGGTCTGGCTCGAGAGCCTCCCCTCTCTCCCGTTCCCCGTTACCTGTCATGTGTCACGTGTGTTCCCTCTGGGAACAGGGGGCACAGATATGCCAAGGAAGTCCTTCACACCCACTACACTGACCAGCGATATTGCAGGTTCCAGAGGGCATTATGAGGAGTGTCAGGGCAACCCAGCCAGAAGCCCAAGCTGCCTGAGGGGTGTGTCTGAGAGAGGGGACTTTGTCAAAGAAGGCTGGCAGGGCTTTCAGACAGAGCCAGAGGGCTGGCCCAGCCCAGGTAGGGTGGAAGTCCCAGGAGGCTGTGAGGGCCTGGGGTGTCCCCCTGAGGGTGAGACTGCAGTCTGGCTTATACTCAAGGGACATCTACAGGGAACACCTGTTGGACAGCAGCAGCTGTCCAGGTGAGACTGAGGGTCTGGCAGCAGCAGCGGGGTAGACAGATAGGCTGGGCTGGCTGGGGAAGTGGGACTGTGACAGTGGAAGCAAGTGGCCAAGAGCCTGGAGCCCCGAGCCAGCCCAGGTGTGGCCTCATGCTCGGCCCAGGTGCCTTTGCCGACAGGATGGGGATATTCATAGGTTGCTGGGAGGCTTCTGGACTTGGCTCAGGGAAGCCCCTGGGACAGAAGAAGGCTGAGGAATGATGGGAATGAAGGAGGGAAGGGTCTAGAATGATCCTTAAGTTTCTAACCCAGGCAGATGATGGTTATTCACAGTGTGTTTGTTCAGTGATCATGTTCCTGACATTGTCATGAACTTGGATGGGTGGTTTTGCTTTTCCCCACAGAACAGGACATTTACTCAGCTGTGACACAGTGTAAAATAGCCCCACCTAGTAAACCAAACTTCAGTCCCTTGGGAAGGAGGCCACGTCCATGAGCCCTCTGACCACTAAGTGAGGGCCTGAGCTGGTCGGGGTCATCCAACCAGACCCTTCCATGCCCTTGGCTGCTCCAGTGTGAGAAGCCTCACCCCCACCCCACCCGGGTACAGCAGCGCTGGGTGGGGTTGGGGAGGTTCCCAGGGAAGGACAGGAAGCCCGAGAGGCACCCAGAGCGCCCAGCCTTGGGGTTCCCAGCCTCCTCCACGGCCAGCGCCCCTCGACTCCTGCCCCTGATGCCCTCCTCTTCTTTTCCCAGTTTTGTTAATGTGGTTGTCATACTCTAACAGTGTATAAGTTTCAGGTGTACAATGTAATGATTACATATTTGAATATAAGGCAAAATGGTCACCACCAAAAGTCTGGTTACCATCGATCACCGCCCATTGTTACACAGTTTTGTTCCTTGTAACAAGAACTTTAACAACTTTCAAATACACAATCCAATATTATTAACTAGTCACCATGTTACGTCCCCAAGACTTCTTTATAACTGGAATTTTGTGCCTTGGGCTCCTTAACTCATTTTGCTCCCCTACCATGCTCTGGCAACCACCAATCTGGTCTCTGTTTTCCGTGAGTTTGGTTTTTTTGGATTGCACATATAGGTGAGATCACAAGTATTTGTCTTTCTCTGTCTGACTTATCTCACTTATAGTAAGGAAATCCCTCTCCACAAGGGGTGTCTCTACCCCATGCTCACTGCAGCAGTATGGGTGGAGGCAGCTGTGGTGCACGTGTTCAAGGGAATATCAATCAGACATAAAAAGGATATCCTGCCATTTGCGACATGGATGGACCCGGAGGGTATTATGTCCACTTTTAAGATACCTCACTTTCTGCCATTGTCACTGAGGCAGACAGAGAGAGGGGTGAATTAGCAACCTGCACTGACGACATGACAGGGTGGGAACATGGTGCCCAGACTCTGTGGCCCTCCCGGGAAGCCTTCAGTTTCTGGGGCTAGACCTGCTGACCTTGTAGGTCACACAAGACACGTGCCCTGTGGCTGGGTGAGGGGCATGGCTGTCTTGAGCACCGTGTGCACCAATCACCTGCGCATTCTTTCTACACTGTACTATGACTGTCGCTGGTGACAATGGTGACTGTGGTGATGTCATCCCCTAGCCTAAACCCTGCCCACCTGGCAGGACATGCCCTCCAGGGAGCGCCCCGCCCCTAGTCGCCTCCTGCTCCTGGGTACCCTGCCTGTCCACACCCTACCAGGCAGCCGCCCTGCCCTAGTCTCTGCACTGGCTCATCCATCCCCACCGCAACAGGACACAGCAAGGCTAGGCGGACAGAGGGGCTCTCCACAGCTCCCAGGATAAGAAGTGGCAGTGGGAGAAGGAAGTGAACTGGCCGGAAGGGCCCCATGAGCCCTGCCTATCACCCAGACAAGGAAGGGCTGGCCAGCAGGGAAGTGCAGGTGGGCAGATGGCATATTTCCACAGAACTCTCACTTCTAAAAGAGGGGCTGGGGCTTTCGGTCTCAGCCTGGGCCCTGCCCTTGGCAAACAATGACAGGAATGTATGCCGAGACTACGTGCCCAGCAAGCAGGCCCGGGCGGCCAGATGCCCTGATAGGGCTGCCCTACCCTTCACCCCACTTCCCTGAGTCAGACAGTTTCCTTGCCTTTGGTGCTAACAGGCGAAGGGATTTGACCCTTTTGGGGGTCTCCCCCCAGAGTGCCCTCTGTGCCCTGGCACAGCTCTCCCCCTCCCCCACCCCACAGTAACAGAAGGGACAGAGGCTTGTGGCCTCACTAGGCAGGAAAGTGCGGGGAGAGGGATGACGGAGGTGGGAGAGAGACGCCCTGAGGTTAGCATCAGTCCCATCTGGCTGCTTTATAATCGAATTGGCTCAGTTTTGTTCCCTCCTGTTGCACAAGGTCTCCAGTCACCAACGTCCCTCAGTGTGACTGAAGCTAAGAGCTCCCCACACGTTCTTTGCTGCCATCTCACGACCATCCTCCTAGGTGGGTCTCGTGTCATTTCTGCTGTAGATGAGGAAGCAGGTACTTGAACAGTCGTGCTCACCAGAGGTCCCACTGTGTGGCCGAGCTAGGCCCGGAGTCATCCTGCACGAGTGTCCCGTGCTGAGTGCCTCCCTCATGCCCCCCTCCCCCCCACGGCCCTGGCCCCCAGGCCCAGCTGAGTGCAGATGCTCAGCTGCCCCATTCGCTCCCCTTTGGGCTTAGAGGGATGACAGCTCCTGCTCCTGCTTGCATGTGAGGAGGAGGCCCTTGCAAATATGTGAAGAAGGCCTCAGTGGTGCTGTTTCAAACAGGATGCCACACTTTACTGTCCTGAAACTTCTCTGCTGGGGTGGGAGAACACCCCCTATCCTGTCTTGAGGAGTCTCCAACTAGCTTCAGCAAGCTCCCTTCTCTTTGGGCCCAGATAAGTTATTTCCCAGACAGAGCACTGATGAGAAAGAACAGCTGTGGCTGCAGGAGCTGGCGGTCAGCACGTGGCCAGGTGGCCGGGACACGTGGATAAAAAAGACCCCTTCCTTTCTTGGGCACATGTGGGTTTTGTGTCCTGATTTGGGTGGCTTAATTCCCTCAGGATCTCCACATCAGCACTGGGACTAAGGGGACATGCAACACCCCTCTTCTGCCACTGTGAGTGGGCACCAGAGGCCCTTCCTTCCTCAGTGGTTTCCCTGTTTAATTTGGGTATTTCTTTCATAGCTATGTCTTCAAGGTTATGCGTCTTCAGCAGTGTCCAATCTGCAGCTAACCATATCCAGTGTATTTTTCACCTCTAGAAGTTTGATTTGCATATTTTTTTTCCATGTTAAGACACATTTAGCTTTTTCCTCTAGTTTTTTGAACATAGGGAATGCAGTCCTTGTCTACTAATTTGTTCCAATGATCTTGCTTACTAATTCGATTACAGCATTATTTTTGGGTCAGTCTTAGTTGGCTGGTTTCCTTTCGTTCTGAATTTTACTGTCATGATTCTTTGCATCCCTGGTGATTTTACATCAGAGGCCAGCCACTGTGAATTGTACCTCGCCAGTTGTTAGACAATCTTTGCATTCTTCCAGTTACCCTTGAGCTTTGTTCTGGAATACGGCTACTTGTAAACAGCTGTGTTCTGGTTGGGTCTTGCTATAAGGCCTATGAGTTGGGACCAGGGGTAGGCTTAGTGTGGGGTTAGTTCTTTCACTCTCGTGGCAGCAGTCCTCTCATTACGCCTCCAATGCCTCGTGAATAACGAGGTTCTCCACGATGGCTGTTGAAAGCAAGCATGATTTCCAGTTCAGAACACCATCCCCCAATCTTTTTGGGTAGGTCTTTCCCTGGCCTTGGGGAGTTGTGTTCACACAGCTGGATACTTATGGCACACTCTGCAGACCTCTGTTCCCTTGCTGGGCAGCTTTCATAAGGAATTCCCCCTATGAAGTTCAGCCTCTTTGACTGCCCTTGACTCTCAACCCATCTCCTCAACCCAGGGGGACCACCAGGTCCAGACAGGATGACCCTGCCTGGAGCCATGGACTATCTATGGATAGTAAGTGGAGGTGTTCTACTGGTTTCCCATTTCTAAGCGGTCATTGTCCTTTGTTGTCTGAAGTTCAATGTCTTGGTCTTTCTGAGACATGTAAGGAGGGAGGGTACCCTAACAAGACAGAAAAGTTTTGGACAATGACTACCTTTCTCACTCAAGCCAAGTATCACAGAAAAAAACGTGGCCCATCCTCATCTGATGCCAGAGGCTGAGTGGCATCCTGACCGGGTATGTCCCAGTGTCTTGGGCTGCTCCTTCATCTTACAGGCAGAGTGGGGCCTAAGGAGGAGGCCTGGATTCCCAGCCCCGCTTCACCTGGCAGTAACAAGGCAGCGCCCCCATCCTGCCCCTGTGCAGCCAAGGGGCTTGCTACAGGAGATTAAAAACACCCTGAATTTCATCACAATTTCTTGAAAATGGCCAGGAGACAGCAAAAATTACTTGTCACACCAAAAATCAGGAAATTTTCAACTTGAGTGAGAAAAGACAAAAGATTGCAACATGGAGATGGCACTGGTGTTGGAACAATACAATCAAGATTTTAAAGCAGCCACCATAAATATGCTCCAAACAACAATTACAAACATGCTGGAAACCAAAAACAACAACAACAACAACAACAAAAACAAATCTCAGCAAAGAAATGGAAGATAAAAGAAGAAAATGACAAGTTTGGAACTGAAACACACAACAGCCAAAATACAAATACTGAATGGAGAGGAAAGATGGGAGGCTCGGTGGCCCTGGGGATAACACAGTAGATATGACCCAATCTCAACCACAGACAGCAAGCAGGCCAGGAAGAAATTAACAGAGCCTCAGAGTCATGTATGATGATGACAAAGGATCTAATATTTGTGTCATCGATGTCCCAGGAGGAAGTTGTGGTGGGGGTGAAAACATATCCAAAGAAATAAAAAACAACATATCTCACAGAAAGGAAGAAAACTTTTGCAAGTTATATGTCTGATAGGAGGATTGTACCTAGAATCTATAAAGAACTATTGCACTTGATAAAAACACAAATAACCCAATTATTTAAGTGGGCAAAGAATCTGAATAGATAGCTTTTCAAAGAACAGACACATGTGGCCAATAAGCCCATGAGCAGATGCTCAACGTCAGTGATCAGGGAGACGCAAACCCAACCACTGCCACCACTGAAAGACCAACAAACGCGAGAAGCCCTCACATGGCTGGTGCGCATGTAAAACGGTGCAGCCGCTATGGGCAGCAGCCAGTCAGCTGCTCACAAAGCTAATCCCAGCATTACCATGCGGCCCAGCAACTCCACTCCTCGGTGCCTGCCCCAAAGAAAACATGTCCACACAAAATCTTGTCCACAAATGTTCACAGCAGCACTATTTGTAAGAGTTGAAACGTGGCAACAACCCATGTGCCTACCACCTGATGAGAGATAAACACCCACACAATGAAGTAAAATTTGGCAATAAAAAAATGAAATACTGATTCATGTCACCATATGGATGACCCTTGAAAGCGTAGCGCTCCATGAGAGAAGCTGGGCACCCGGGCCATGCTGCACGATTCCGCCTGTACGAAGCGTCCAGCATGGCAAATCCATAGGGTAGATGGGTGGTTACCAGGGGCCAGGAAGGGGGTAATGGGAGTGACTGTTGGCAGGTACAGAGTTTCTTATCAGGGTGACACAATGTTCTGAAATCGATTGTAGTACTGGTTGCATAACTCTGGGAATAGAAATATACTAAAAACTGTGGAATTGTTAAAGAGGAAAGAAGAGAAACAATGGGAGAAATTTTCCCAAGTTTGGCAAAAGAGATAAACAGGATTCAAGAAGAGGAGCAAACCCCAAACAGAACAAATGGAAAGAAATGCAAACCAAGACATACGAATAGTGTCCTCAGACTTCAGAAAGCTGAACACAAAAAAATTCTTGAAAGCAGAGAGGGAAACAATGCCTTGTCTGTAAGGGAAAAACAAGTCAAATGAAAGCAGATTTGTCACCGCAGAGGCCACAGGGAATGGCACATTTCTCTAGTGTTGCAAAAAAAGAACTGTCAACCTTGAATTCTCTATCCAGTGAAATTATTCTTTAGGAATGAGAGGAAAGACATTCTCAGATAAAGGAAAACTAAGAGAACTTGTTGCCAATTGATATTTCCTAAAAGAATAGCAGAGAAGTTCTTGACGCAGGAAAGAAACGTGAGAGAATAGAAAATACATACATTTGTCTCTGCCCTGGTTCCGGGCACAGGGCTCCTGAAACCATTGTAATTTCCTGGGTGACAGCAGTGTCTTTTGTTCTAATGGGGTGATTCTGGGTGGCTCCTGGATGGGGGCTGGTCACCGGAAAGACCAACCATGATTTAGAAGCTTGGGATTCTCAGCCCTGCCCACAATTCTCCAGGGAGGGGAGGGGCTGGAAATGGCATTAATGATGGATCATGCCTCTGTGAGGGAGCTCCATAAAGTCCCAAATACGGGGTTCGGGGAGCTTCCAGGTTGGTGCACAGGCAGAGGTGCGGGGAGAGCAGGACCCAGAGAGGGCATGGGAGCTCCGTGCCCCTGGCATACGCCTCTTCCATCTGGATGTCCACTGTATCCTTCATCACATCCTGTTACACAAACTGTAAATCTAAGTTCCTCAGCTCTGAGCGCTACTCTTGCAAATTAATGGAACCTAGTGAGGAGGTCATGGGAGCGTGATTACAGCCAGTCAGAAGCACGGGGGACAACCCACGAGACTGGCGTCTGAAGCCAGGGATGCTGTTGTGGCACTGAGCCGAAACTGGTGGGTCTGACGCCATCTCCAGGCAAACAGCGTCAGAACTGAGTTACCTGTAGAACACTCAGCTGGTGTTGGAGGGCAGCTGCTTCGTGGGGGTCAGTCAACCCCCCACATCTGGTGTCAAAAGTGTGATTGAGACACAGAAGGCTGGGCTTTTCCTACTCAAAATGATAAAAGAAGGACTTTTGCAATATCAGGTAGAAGAGAGAGCAACTGAAAGAGTAAAAATGTGGGTAAAGAGGCTTTTTTTCTTCTCAGGTTTTCTATATGGTGTTTAATGACTGAAGCAGCAGGTATAACACTGTCTAACGTGGTTCTTAATGTAGGTAGAGGAAATTTTAAAAGTTATGGAAATGGGAGGGTAAAGTCCACACAGCAGGCAGGACAAGTGATGTGTGCAGATCGTCATACCTACAGCAACCACTGGAATGTTTGCACCAAGAGGCCAGAAAAAGAGAATCTCTAGAGTCAGAAAGAACAAGGTTTGCCCGTTTTCCTCCATTTTCCAGCTGTGTGACTATAGCCAAGTACCTCTAACTTGACTATTTTTGACTAGGTCAGACTGTAAGCCCTGTCTCCCGTTCACTTATTTTTGCTAGTTTACGTATTTAAAGTAGCCCTGAACTAAGATATGTATATACAGTTTCTATCACGGCGACTGGTGCAGACCACATGCTCAGTAAGTTAGCGCTATATTCATTTATTACCTGTAAGTAAAGTTACAGTTGGTCTTTCCTTTAAAAACCTGCCATCCCAAGGCACGAGGGCAGAGTCCCTTCCAGGGCTGAACCCACAGACAGCGTGTGGACGAAGCCGTGGGAAGGTCAGGTGGCGGCTCTCTTTAAACCTGACCACACAGAGCGCTTCATTCCCTGGGAGGCCTTCACCTCCTCCCAGTCCAGTCTGACGTCCAGAACATCATCCTCCGGCTCCGGCTCCTTCCGCAGGGCCCCCTGGGGCGAGGCGGCCACGATGGGCAGAGGGCCACACTCGTCTCGGAACTCCACAACGTGGAGACTCTTCTTATCAGCCAGCTGCTGGTGGGTTTCCTGGGCAAGACCAAATGGAGACACAGTCAGGTCTGTGAGGTGACTTCAAAGGCCAGGGACTTCCCTGCCAAAGAGAAGCAGCAGCGACAGCACAGTGCCACCTGGGGGGCTTATATACCCTTTCAGCTGATTCTGGGGTAACCTGTGTGGGTGGATGATCTCAGCCCCACCTTCCCACAAGCAACTGGGACGGAGGATGGGCCTTGGCCCCTGGCCTTCCAAACTCATCCAGTCACATGCCAGGCCATGCCCCAAATCAGTGTGAATCTCATCACACCCCAGCTCCCAAGTCACAAGACACCATGGGAGAAAAGACGCAAAGGACCCATAGACAGACTGAGAAACCACAGGACACACTACCTGGTTTCTTCAACAAAACACATGAAGGAAAAAAGAGGGGAGCCTACACATTAAAAGTGGCTAAAAGACACAGCAAAATCTCACGATGTACTGATGTAGCTGCAATCTGATTCCAACAAATGGCGTAAAAACATTTTTTTAATCTGACAAGGGGACACTTCTATAAACACTGATGAGATGTCTGTAATGCAGACTTCCGGTTAATTTTTTTGGTAAGATAATAGTATTCTGGGGTACTTTCAAATCCTTACCTTTTAGAGGTACATACTAAAATATTTATAGATAAAATAAAATGACATCTTGAGATTTGGTTCAATAACTGGGGCTGGGTGGGGGTGGCACTGACAAATAAAACTGGGCACAAGCTGCTCCCTGCTGTAACTGGATGGGAGCACCAGGGGGGTTCATGATAGGAGGTTCCCTCAAAGGCCAGACACAGGCAAATAAAGTTACCTGATGGTTTACTGATGGTACATCAAAGTATGTATTGATATGTTCACTTTCACGCTGCCAGACTTTACGCCCACCCTAGACTATTCTAATTCTACACACGTTTGAAATTAGAAAGAGATGAGCTGTTTCATAAAGACAAAATAAAATAATTTAAATCAGTGTGTCTTATGTGTTACTTAAATTGGTGGCATTTTTCTCCCTTGGGTAGCATATTAAATTATGCAACTTTTTTTATAGCATATTAAATTATGCAACTTTTTTTATAGGTATCTGAGAAGAGGTGATCCATAGTAATTACATCAGAAGATCCAAAGCACTAACTGAATACACCACATAGGTGAACTGTCCTTGGTCATGACCATGACCCATCTACAATCAACCTGAGTCACAGGTTCAGCCTTTCGAACAGTTCAGCCTTTCACAAGTTTTAAGTTTAAAGTGCTTTTGAAGACTGTTTTGGAGGGTGTGTGTGTGCACACACACATACACAGGCACATACAGCAGTTTAAAAAAGATCTTTTAAACAACGCTTTTTCTTTTAATGAATTTTCCTATTTTAAACAGAGACAGCTACCCTTTTTCCATGGATCATTTTATTCAAAACAACCATCGAGCTCTCTCAACATCAGGAGGCCAAAGTCCCCAACAAACGGAGGCCAGCAGCCAATGGCGCCTCCTAAGCCTGGCCATGTGTTCCGCCCATCCAGCACTGCTAAGACCTACCCACCCCTTCAAGGGACAGCCAGCCTGTCCTCTACACTGGGGAGCAGTGACCATGAGCCCACCTGGGTTGTACTGCGGAGAAAAACCTGGCATGTTAGTGCTCCTGCTCCCTCTCAACTCGGTCTCCATCTGAACCACCTACGCAGGTACCGAGCTTCTAGGGAGGCAGCTCCCATGAGCGGAGGGGGTTTGAGGGGCTCACCCCAGATCCAACCGAAAGCATAAAATTAAGAAATAACTTCTTTTTATCTTAACATCTATATTGTTGCAGCTTCAGAACAAGCATGTATTCTTTTCACAATAAAACACAGATTGCAATTACTGGCTTTTAAAAAGACCTCATTTTGAAAGTTCAAAACACCCACGAAGGATTTATTAAAGGTTCACCTTCACGAAGCGTTAGCGACAGCACAGCACCCGTGTCCTCAGGTGGCCCCAGGATGTGGCGGTCTCCCCACAGGGGACGGAGGTACACAGTAGAATTCGCTGCAGAGCCATGCAGCCTTACCTGGTGAGCCAGCCCGTGGAAGAGGCCACGGGTGAGGTTAAGCATGTTCAGGGACCCGGACACCTTGGCATACATGTCTCTGATGCCGATGAGACGGCAAATGGTGATGATGGCCCGGTGACAGCGCAGGCCGTAGCCTAAGAAAGGGAACACAGCGTCAGTCACCCTGCTGCTCTCCCTCAGGCTCGGGCCCAGACAACCCGTTCACAGTCTGGCTTCATCACTTCTCAGCTGCGTGACCCTTGACAACTTACTTTACTAAAATCATGACACTTATTTAAATGAGATGTTATTCGGATTAAAGAAATACCATACATCAGTTTCTTGAACACATGGGTAAGAAAACAGGGCTGCTATGAAGAGTAACGGAGCTGCCTGAAAGGTCTCCTTGGCGTTCTGCTCAGGACTACAGGCCAAGGAACACATCTGTTGTCTGTCACCCTCTTGCCTACTCGGGTTCTGAGCAGAGATGTCCACTTCCTCCTCTTCGAGCCTTTCTGGCTTTTGTACCACACCTCCCCTGATGCCCCCTTGGCCCATCCTTCTCACCCTCTGGCTGGCCTTCCCTCCAGACACGTGCCCCACTCGGGTCTACCTTATAACCCCTTTTCTAGGAACAAAGCGTTAAAAACACAAACCAAACACAGCACCCATTTAAAGCTCTCACTTCCCGCTGTTCTCTGAATTTAAAATAAAATAAAATACAATACCAAAAATGGCACCCCCATGAGCCCTCCATGACCCGCCGGCTCGCTGGGACCGCCTTCCTGGTGTCCCCCCACCATGGGGACTTTGTGCTTGGTGCTTCCTTTTCCCTGCATGGCTTCTTCTCACCTTCAAGGTCTCACTCAAAGACCTCCTCCTCAGAAAAGCCTTCTTTGACCCCGACACTCAAGTCAGCATCCACCCAAAACAGCACCCTGACTGCTGTTTCAGGCCTCGGCAGAACCTGTCACCCGCTGTCCCCTCAGTAGAACGTGGGCTCTGTGAGAGCCGGTTTGTTTACTGCTGTGTCCCGAGAGCCTAGATCAGTACCTGGCAAGTGCAGGGGGAGTGAGGGAGAGGAAGGAGCCCCGCGTTTAGATGCGAACATTCCGGAGAGCCAGACATGAACAAGCCCCTCCCCTCCCCAACTACAGGCAGAGACTCTGCCCTGAAGTTCAATACTGTGTTCTGATTCTTGTTGGTGATTCACTATACACATGTAAAGCTGTATGTGGATACAAGTGGATAACATATTTGCACCAGAAGTGTCCTTTCTACTTGAAAGAGGGGATTAATTGTAGACTCCATAGCTGTGCCAGGTCATTCGAGAACGGAGGACTTGAGAGGGTGCTAACGACAGGTAACACTGGGGTGGTCTGTTGTCCTGTGTGGAGTGACACACAGGACACGAGTCCCTGAGTGAACAGTGCACGCGTGTGCTGACATGTGTGGAGGCACACACACCTGGAGAGGGGTTCACACACAAGGGAGTGAAGGCAGACTGGCTGTGCCACTGCCCACTGGTGACCCAGCGCAATGCTCCCCTGCTGGGACACCCACTTGGTCAGAGCTGAGGGGAGCAGCCGAGCAAGGCATGAGTGCTGCTCAGCATCTAGCCACACGCGGCATGGCACGGCTGGCAGCCACTGCTTTGCAGAACTTATTAACAACCTTAAGTGAGGACTTACTGTACTTTGTGAAGACTTCCGGGGGGGACTGTGTCAAAAAACACGTGCCTAATAAAAGCTAAATCAATGTGTGTTGTATGGTGAATGCCTCCCAGTGCTGTGTGAGGGATACATATTGCCCTGCAGCCAAAGCAGGAGCATCCCGTAGGGACATCGCATTCTCCCCCCGCTCTGGGAGACCCACACTGCAGAGCAGTGCATTAAAGGCTGTGACACTTAGGAAGGCACACAGCAGCTTCTGGCTGTCCTTATCCAGCTTCCAGCTGGCGCTCTTTTTGGAGTAGTGTATTAATATGTCCTCCTCGTGGGAACAGTGACGCACAGCAGAGGTTAGGACAGGCTGTCTATAATGTATCACACTATTTTAGCTTCAAAATCAGAATATCTAGCCCCCAGTGCACAGGTCATGGGTTAGGCTATAGAGAAACCTGAGGAATACAGCATGGATTAGAAGACGGCGAAGGTAAAAAATGGTAACCTCTTCAATTAAATTAAAATGGGGGCAGTCTTTCCAAAATCGTTCAGATATAAATGTGTCTCAGCCAACACTGTCCAACAGAAGTATGACAGCCATGAATGCAAACCATAAATGTAATTTAAAATAGACTAAGATGCATTTAAAAAGTACAAAAAAGGTAAAATTAATTTTAGTAATATAGTTTAGTAGCTCAATGATGTCAAAAACATTTCTTATAATTCTAGGTATATCTTAAAAAGTTTGGATCAGAGGAAGGTAAAACATTGTATTTCAATGTGCAATCAGTACTATTTCTGAGCTATTTTACATTCTTTTTGCATTCTGGTTCTTTGAAATCCAGAGTGTATTTGACACAGCAGACCTCAGCAGCCACACAGGCTGGTAGCTACCATATGGGATAGTGCGGGTCGAGGCCCTGATGCCCACGTGTCCCACTCAGGACTCTCTGTAGTGATAAAGTAGGTGGCGTTCACCAGGCATGGGAATGGCTGACTCCAGGCCTGGTACACTCAAAAGCCAAGTACTCTACTTGGCTTTTCTCCATTTAGTCCATGCCAGGCCACCAGCAGTTATACCAGAAGCTGTGACATCAACAACTTAGACACAATGTTTCACCTTCTTCTGATCCGAACTTTTTAAGGTTTACCTAGAGTTATACGAAATCATTTTTCTTGTAGAACCACAGGCAAAATGCAAATCAGAATGTTCAAAAATCCTACACCCAGAGTGCACTGGGTATGACTGCCGCAGCCCCACGACCCTGAACTTCGCCTGCTTGCCTGCTCTCCCATCAAATGGGAAGAAGGTCTATCTGCGCACCCCCAGAGCCCCTGGGTGGCTCAGAAGATGTTCAATTAATCCTGGACGGTGACAGAAAATGACTGGAAGTGAATAGGTCAGTGAATTCTCTAGGGAGCTAACGTTCCCACTGGCCGATACCCAACCACCCACTCCATTGATGCTGCCTGTTCCTAATGTGCCCTCCCACCTAGAGTTACTCCTGGGAGAGGCTGTGCTCCCGGGAGTGGGACAGGCTGACTACGTGATGTCCCAGAGCCTCCACTGTCTTAAATCTGACAGGCCTTTCCATTCAGCATTTTCAAAACAAGTTCAAGTAAAAGTGAGCAAATGTAGAGGATGGCACTGTTCTAACAGGATGCAACGTTATAACTGCTCCATCTTCAACCAATTAGAAGAGCTTTTTAGTTACCTCTGGGTTGTTTCTTCATCTTGATATGTGTCCTTTTAAACGTTAAAGAGATATCATGGAATACTGGAGGGTAAAAACACAAAGATGAGCAGGATCAGGTGTGTGGCTTTAATGTCCTTGCAAACATCACAGAGCAACTAACAGGACCCTAACTTAAGCGGCCAGCATACAGCAGCCAAGGATGAGTGACAAAGTCTGATGTCATCCATCACCACCTTCTCAGGAGAGAAAGTTTATTTCTACATTCTATGTGTTTATTTTAAGAATGTAGCAACAAGCAGAGAAAAACACAGATACCACCCTACAGATATATTGCCACATACAATGAACAAACATCACCCTGCAAATTTTAAAAGAAAAGATAAACACTCACTTGTATGGTCTTCATATCGTTCTATATAATGCAAATAGTGAACTGCTCTGTTCTTCGCCTGGAAGAAAGAAGGGAAATACTGTTCTTAAACCTATTGTTGGAATTTACATTTTCTCAGAGATTTTTAAAAATACCTTTCGTAAAATATTTTATTAAGGAAAAGCTCAAACTTACACGACAATTTCAGTATACTCTTATAAAAGCTAAGGATTTAATTTAAAACTCCTAACCACAAGATCACTATCACACCTCAAAAAATGAACAATTCCTGGGCCGGCTGAGTGGCGCATTGGTTAAGAGTTGGCTTGGAACACCAGCTCTGAGCAGCAGGGCCCCGGTTTGGATCCCACATGAGGGCCAGTGACCCTGCACCCTCTCCAGCTAAGCTGGTGAACAACAGCTCAACCTGGAGCTGGGCTCCTATGAGTCACCGACAACTATGTAGGCTGCAGCCCCTGCTGTAGTGGGCTGCCATGAGCTACCGTGAGTGGCTGGCAGCCAGCGTGAGCGGCCAGCAGCCGGCATGAGCTGCCATGAGCAGCCATCCAATGACCGGCGACCAACTACCTCAGCAGGGAAGACTGTAATGATCACAATACCAACATGGGCCAGCAAAGTGACATCCTCCACAACTAGACTGAAGAACAAAAGGAACTTGTCTGTTCCCTTCCCTGATTCCCCAACACTGTTCCCCTCCCCCAATTCCCAAATAAAATCTTAAAAAATAATAATAATAAACAATTCTTTAGTATTCTGAACCATGTGCCAGTGTGAGACACTCTCCCAGTTGGCTCACAATTTTGGGAACAATCACAAGTCAGATGAAACGACGTGAAAAAGCACGAGAACTTCTGACACTGCCCTTTGTGAGGCATGGCAACTTGGACAGGAGCCTCCAGGAGCATTCTTTTCATTTGCTTTATTTTGTGGGTGATTCCCAGTGTCTAGCACATAGCTTATTGATCTCTTGCTATCAACAAAGGAAAAATGTACATACTTTTCTGAAAGCATCCATCCGTTCAGTGGCTTTCCCAATGGCAAACCCTTAAAAAGAAAAAGCCAAAATATAAAAAGGGGCATAAATTGGCATGTGACGTCTTTCACCACATTTCAAGTTTCAGCTCCCACAATATTTCATAGCACTTCATTTTCCTTCTGCCCACAGAAAACCTGCTATCCAAAACAAATGACAAAGCATGAGGCTACAGAGGTTTGTTTATCTGTTTTGGGACATTTTTGGAAACAGTATTATTTGTATTATCTATGAAATCCATAACATTACTTCCTATAAATCTCTGGGTAAAATTAAATATACTCAATAAAAAATAAAAACCAACCACACCTTAAATTAATAAGGTACATGGTTTTGAACATTTTTGGAGGTAGATGACAATAACCAAAAAGATTGTGGAAACCATACATTGCTATAGAGTAAAACCATGATTTCACTGGAACTTTCAAATGCAATTCAGAGTTCAATGAACTAGAAGTTAAAGTCAAGGGTTCTTGAGTTTGCAAATGCCTAACCAGTAAAATGAGGTTCAATCACAAGTTAATGGGAATGCCTTCACTGTTTGCTGTCACCATTAATTATTTATTCTAAAGAACATATTATATTTTTAAACAATACACGGGAAAGTAACATAAGACATGCTGCTCCATGAGATATATAAGACATCTAAGAACTTGGGACAAAAGGATTACAAGTCCAAGTTTAAACAACAAATTAAACCACACAAGTCCTAGAGGAAAAAAGGAGTGAACTTCTTTATAATCTTCATGTGAAGGTTTTCTAAGCACAAAACCAGAAAACCAGACACCAAACCAGGAATAAAAAAACACTGATAAATTTGCTCTATAAAGGTTTAAAACTTCTGTGGATTTAAAACTTTCACATGGAAAAAATTAAAATCTAAATCAAAATATATACTAGACAAAGGGCCAAGGTTCTTAGCTTACAAAGAGCTGATACCATTAGTAGGGAAAAATAGGGCAATCACCCAACAGGAAAATGGGCAAAGCACAAGAAGCAACAGATCTAAGGAGGAAATAATAATGGGTAATAATCACATAATGTGGTGTCCAAACTCCCAGCTAAAGAAATGCAAATCAAAACTAAGAGGTATGTTTCACTATGATATTGACGATTGTGCACATGGTATTGCACGTGATATTGACCATGTACAAGGGAGCATGACTTCAAATGCTCCCCATTTTTTTAGAAAAGGTATGTGAATGCAGAATTTCTGGAAAGGTACAAAAGTAACTGTAAAAGGGGCCGGCCGAGTGGCTCAGTTGGTTAAGAGCTCGTTCAAGAGTGCGAGCTGAGCTCTAAGCAACAGCAGTTCGATGCCCAGCCTGAGCTGAGCTGCCGCTGAGCTGCCAACAGGTGGCAGGATGGCTCAGCTAAAAACAAACAAACAAACAAACAAAAAAAAACAAACAACAAAAAAGTAACTGTTAAGACTGATTTCCTTTGGCAACATACTATCCATATGTATTAGGAAGTGTCAATGCGGGTTAAATAGACAGTTTTCTTTCCCCTATACAGATATACATTTCAAAAACAGATGTTCATTATGGAAACTTTACGGAAAAATATAAAGAAGGAAATTTAAATGAGTGGCAAATGTATGAATGAGAGTAAATGCTATTAACCTTTTAGTGTATATCCTGCCAGTCTTCTCTTTGCATATAAACATACTTTTGAAAAACTGGGATTATATTCAGTCTTATAAATATGAAGTTGTGTTTTTCAACTTAGCATTATTGTATAAGTAAATTTTCATAATTCTTTAGTGGCAACAGAATATTACAATGTGTGGCTGTACTCTTTTTGTAATGATACTGTCGGAACATTTGGCAGTTTCTTTCCCCCTAATTTTTCACTATCCTACATAATACAGTAGTGTCTTGAGCCTTTTAAAATATCCACTGTCAGGCTGGCCGAGTGGTTCAGTTGGTTAAGAGTTGGCTTAGAGCACGAGCTCTGAGCAACAGGGACGCCGGTTCAATTCCCACATGGGCCAGTGAATGCTGCACCCAAGCTGAGCTGTCGCTGAGCTGCCAACAAGTGGCAGGATGGCTTAGCTGGTGTAACAACAAGATTGCCTGCTCAATGGTGGGCTACACCCACCCGCAACTAAGACTGAACTCAGCACCTTGAGCTGAGCTGCCGCCCGGATGGCTCAAAGGATAGAGTGTGTGCTCTTAACAACAAGGCTGCTGGTTCCACTCCCACAAGGGATGGTGGCTATACCCATCCACAACTAAGACTGAACTCAGCACCTAAGACTGAGCTCAGCACCTTAAGCTGAGCTGCCAACCAGCTGGCTCAAAGGATAGAGCGTGCGCTCTTAACAACAAGGCTGCTGGTTCCACTCCAGCATGGGATGGTGGCTACGCCCACCTGCGACTAAGATTGAACTCAGCACCTCGAGCTTAGAGGCCATGAGCTGCTGACGAAAAGCCAGATGGCAACTGGTGTCTTCCACAACGAAGATTGAAGACAACAACTTGGCTGGTCCTCTCCCCCAATTCCCCAATAAAATCTTTAAAAAATAAATAAATAAAATAAAATAAAATAAAATATCCACTGTCCTCACAAGAAAGGCCCATGTAGGAAGATCTGTATCTTTCTGCTCTGAGGGGCTTCATGGGTTGACCCCAAGGTTTGTGAGCCCAAACCCAACAAGCTTCCATCAGTAGAAAGCGCCTGGCCAGCAGCATGACCCATGGACCAGAGCAGAGTGCAGGCCATGCCTGTCCCCTCTGCCACTGGCAGCACATGCCATTCACCTGCAGCTCCTTTGCCGTTCCCCACGGCGACCAGGACACGGACTGATCTCTTTCTTCCCTCTTTTGCTGTCATGTTGAAAACATTTCTGACCTAAAAGGCAAAATGTTTAATAAATATTACACCTTAAGACAAATCTGAAATAGGGAATTGGAGTAGCCTCCTTACACGTGTACACACACATACTATAAAGCTCAGTGTACCCCTTTTTAATGAATGTACACCAAGGAAAAAGGCTGCTGATTAAACTCTGACAAAGTTTATAACTGACTGGCTATAAGACATGTCCCAGTATCACAGAAATTAAAATATGAAAAAATGGGCATCTCGGAAATGATAAAATGCAGTACACAGAATGAGCATAGGACTGGATCTCTACAATAAAGATCAGGCTCACCTGAGGATAGAAAATTTGAACTACAGGAAAACCTACATATTGGTGTGTGTGGGGGGGGGTGGGGGGGCATATTTAAAAGGCCAGGACCATGGAACTGTTAACTAAACCACTGACATGGCAGCCCCTTTCTCGTAAAACGAGGTTAAAGGAAAAGGGGCCTGGAGTCCACACCTGTGGGTCATCTTATAGGAAATCACCCGCATATACAAATTTTTCAAAGGGATTCAATTCCAAAAGGTATACTCTGAGACCCTAAGACAAAATACTTGTATTTTAAACTCCACATTGCAATGGGTATTGAAGAAATACACAAACAGAATCCCAGATTCAATGCATGACTACTCCATGTGCGGATTAGCGCTGACTGTTCGGCACCAGCCCCAGGGGAAGACGCCCTGGAAAGTGACTGACAATTACCTGATACAGGCTTCAGTTTCTAGGGCCTGCTGGGTGACCCTCATCATGAGCCAGACACTCACAGCAGCCCCCCATTTTCTACCCCACCCATTGCTCCTCCCAGTCTCTGTTCCCTGAACCAATACCAGATACAGCTGGTTTATAACTCCAGGGTAGCTTGCCAATGCTACTTTAGCTTTAGAAAGGAGAAAGTCAAGATGCAATCACCAAATTCTGTTATAGTCGATGCTATCAAAGTTGCCTGGTCATGACACCTCAACTGGTAGCCCCCCAAAGGGAAGGGGCAGTCAGGAGAGTCGGTATCAAATGACAAGTTCAACTTTCATTATTTTCTTACCTGAATCAGCTGTGTCTCAGAAAAAGACCCGCATCAAGGTTTTCCTCACAGATCCTCTTGCCCTAGCCCCACTCCATCAGCCCAACTTGCCCATGTTCTCCAAAGGCCTAAGTGGGTACTGAATTCTGCGTGCCTACCTCAAGTATCCTGGTGTCAAACTCATCATAGGTTTCTGCAGACAGAAAAGAAACAGGCATACAGACATGCGTGTCCACACAATCAGTGAACGAGGCATTTTCAGCAGGGCACCATCATGATGTTTACGTGAAAGAGAACCTTGGCTCTCTTGCAGCCACCTCGCAGGCCACATCCCAGTCCTCCAGCACTAAATTCACAAGCTTGGCCACCAGCTCCCTGACAGCATCCTCTGCCCCTGCAACTCTCTCACTCAATGGCGCTCTGGCGATGGTGCCAGAGCTCCCCAGCACCTCCAGACTCTTGGCTACCATTTTCCCTTCCCTTTCACCCTCTGGTCCCACTTAGCCAACACACGGCAGTCCACCATTTCCACCAGGCCTTGTGCATGTCCCCACATCCCTTTTCTCCACCACACGTCCAGGCCTGGGTCAGTGCAGCTGTCCGGCCACAGCTGGCTTGCTGGGTGGTACTGGAGAGAAGTCAGAGCAGGGTACACGCGTGGGCCCTTTCATGAGCTGTGCCTTTCATGAGCTGAACTCAATCAGTGTTCTCTGCTGCCTGTCAGTCATTTTAGTCAGGCCTCTCTCCACTCACCACACTGCCAATCAAACACGCTCTGTGTTCTTTAACTTTTTACTACAGAAAATTTCAATCATACACAAAAATAGAAAGAACAGCCAAATGACAGCTTGTATACCCATCAGCCAATTTCAACGATTATCAAGTCATAGTCAGTCTTCTTTCCGCTAAACTATCCTAAACTGTACTATTCCCATCCCACTCCATCGGATAATCCAGAAGCCAGTGCCAGGCTCATAAGGGCCCTCCACCTTCCTTTCAGCAGATGACACCCACAGCGCCCCCTCCCTCCCACCCGCAAGACTAGCTGAAGCCACCAGACAGGCAGCACTTACGCACCCAACACACATTTCCACCATCACCAACACAGGCTCACCTGACTCTGTCACAAGTTAATCCTTTCATTTACACACGGCCCCCATAAGGGACTTAACTGATTGTTTTTTTCTCTCCTTCCCGTACCTTCCTCCTCCCAACTGAAGCGTTTTGTTCAGCTCTAAGCATGTTTGCCTGTCTTTCCTTCTCAACCTCTGCTCTGCTCTTCAAGGACAACTTAAGAAAGCTGCCAAACTCTCATCTATTTCTTCATCTCCTCCTCAAGAGTGAATTTTCCACAAGGTTTTTCCTTCCCTACATACTCGGGAGAGTGGGGGGAAAAAGACTGTGTTTTCTACTGGGTTGTCGGAAAAGTCATGACGCATGTGTGCAACAGATGGCACTAGTTCATTTTTGGAAGTACTAGAGTCATTCGCATCTATGTTATTGCTCTGTCATTTGACAGCTGACAGTTCTAGCTTCATTCTAAAAAAAAATTTGGTTGAGTTTTGGAGATTCTACAAGTTGAAGATGAAAGGCCAAACTGCATTTTTGCCATATTTTCTTGTTTTACTTCCATAAAGGGAAGAACATGCATCAAGCTGGTGAGAAGTTGCACAAAGTTTACGGTGACAATGCTCTACAAGAACGTCAGTGCCAATGATGGCTCACGAAATTCCGTGCTGGTGATTTTGATTTCAATGATGCTCCTTGGTCAGGGAGGCCCACCAAGGTTGATGATGACAAAATAAAGGCATTGATCGAGTCAAAGCCACGTTACACAACAAGAGATTGCAGAAACATTGAACATCCATCATTCAAGCGTTCACAACCACCTGAAGAAGCTGGGATATGTAAGCAAGCTCGATATTTGGGTTTCAAATGAACTCAAAGAAGTTCATTTGATGGCACGTATAAACATCTGCACCATGCTCATTAAACGTGAAGAAAACGATCCTTTTTTGAAGCGACTGATAACTGGTGATGACAAGTGGATTCTTTACAACAATGTGCACAAACAGTCTTCGTTCCGACGTGATGATTCACCTCAAATGACAAAGAAAGCAGACATTCATCGGAGGAAGGTTATGCTCTCAGTGTGGTGGGATTTTAAAGGTGTCGTATTTTTCGAGCTCCTACTAAGGAGCCATACAATCAATTCGAATGTGTACTGTCAGCATTTGGACAGTTTGAACAAATCCATCATCCAGAAATGTCCAGAGCTTGTTAATTGTAAAGGAGTTGTGTTCCATCATGACAATGTGAGACCACACACAAGTCTGATCACCTGTCAAAAATTATTGGAGCTTGGATGAGATGTGTTGCCACACTCACCATACTCGCCTCGCCTTGCTCCATCAGACTTCCACTTGTTTCGCTCTCTTCAAAACTCCTTGGTGGTATAACGTTCAATTCAGATGAGGCTGTAACTCAGCACCTTGTTCATTTTTTCGCAAATAAAGACAGGTCCTTCTATGAACGGGGAATTACGAAGCTCACTGAAAGATGGCAAAAGGTTATCGAACAAAATGGGCAATATATCGATTGATCTTTGTTCTTTATGTAAATAAATGACCTTTGAAAAACAGACAAAATACGTCATGACTTTTCTGACAACCCAATAATTTGGCCTAATAAGAATTATCAGTTTTGCTTCTCTGAGGCTTAATGACAACTGTCTGGTTTATCCCATTATGGAAACAGCACTCCACGCCATCTGCTCCATAGACACCTGTGACCAGCTGTCCGAGATATGGCCCGTGTAGATCCCTATTGCACACCACCATGTTTAAGGCTCCGAGAAGCCACACAATAATGGCGCCAACACCCAGGGCTTTGCACACTGCTTGTGGAATACTTCTGGTTTTGGGCCTCTAGTGTTCATAAACTACACTCAAGTAACAATGATGTTCAAATCCTTTTTTGGAAAACAAGCAACCTAAGCAGGTAAGTAAATAAAATCGTTGTAAGGAATTCTAGAACCACAAGTACTCTCTGTCACAAAGGTAAGCAAAACCAGGACTCTGCTACCTCCATTGGGACCGGGGTCGGGGGGGCCAAGACTGACACCTCCCCATGTATTTCCACTCCAGCCTCGCTCGCGCTTAATCTTCATCTTCCTCTTCCGGTCCCACTCTTCCCTCTGCTGGATCATGTCAGCCTTCACCTTCTCCTGCTCCTCTTTGCTTCGCTGGGCAATGGTCTGCACGGCTCCATCTCTCATAAGAGGGACATTCAAACCAGGCCATAGGAAGCCACTGTGCCCTGAAGATTTGAAAACATACATGAGTAAGAATTTTTAAAAATCTTCTATTTCTTGAGTGTTAAAATGCCAGGCAATGGGTGTAAAATGACGCTGCTGGTAGGAGCATAGCCTAGCACGGTCACCTGGCAGGCTACTTGGCACGTCTATTACAATTCTCAGTGTACCTACCCTACAGCTAGTCATCCCACTTCATGGCATTACCTAGAGATACACTCCTATACAGGTATGAGGTACATGTGTGCTTGGACAATGATGTCCACTGAAATGTCGTTGTAAAGGCAAAAAATGAAAACATCCTACACGTCCAGCCCCATGGGAGTGGTAAAATGAATTATAGCACGTCCAACTATGAAATCTCCCACACTCATCTGAAAGAATGAGGGAGCTCTATAGGTTCTGATGTGGAGCCACTTCCATGACCTATCACTGAGTAGAAAAGGTACATTATAAGACAGTATATACCATGTGATCTAATTTGATTATTTTTAAAAAGATGAAAAAAATTCTATTTCTCTTAGGGTTTTATGTATATAAAAGCATTAAAAAAATGTCAAAAGGAAACACATCAAAATGAGATCAGTGGTTTCCTTGGGGCAGCAACTGGGGGCGCGGATATCAAAGGGGCATCAGGGGCATAGAGAAGCATTAGGCTTCTCTATGTCTGACTTTTTTACTGAGATGTACACAAATATAATTGTGATAATTTTTTTTTTTTTTAAAGATTTTATTGGGGAATTAGGGGAGGGGAACAGTGCTGGGGAACTGGGGAAGGGGAACAGAGAAGTTGCCGTCTTTTTATTCTTCTCTAGTTGCGGAGGATGTTGCTACACTGGCCCATTTTGGTATCGTCATTGCGCTCTTCCAGGATGAGGCAGATCGGTCTCCGGCCTCTGGATGTCGCTCACCGCGGCTATTGGCAGCTCACGCTGGCTGCCGGCTACTCACTATAGCCTATGGCAGCCCACTGCAGCCGGGGCTCTCACAGCCCAGCTCCAGGTGGAGCTGTTGTTAGCTGTAGAGGGCAGTGTCACTGGCCCTCATATGTGGGATCCGAACTGGGGCCACTGGCATCCCAAAACCAGCTCTTAACCACTGCGCCACTCGGCCGGCCTGATAATTTTTTTTAAATGTTAAAAAAATAAAATATAAGGCAAGTCACAGAGAAAACCATCCAAGCAGACATGCAGCAGGTGTAACAGTGAAGATGTTTTCTTCAGGACTGGAAGACTATTACTATCACAGATCATTTGTCAACAACTATAGCACAAAATGTGGATTCAAGCGCACCATGCTATTTTTACTCTTCAAAAAACACAAGGATAGGGCTGGCTGAGTGGTGCGATGTTTAAGCACTGGCCTGGGAAGCCAGCGGCCCCGGTTTGGTCCCACATATGAGGGCCAGTGACACTGCCCTCAAAGAAAACAACAACAACAACAAAAAAAAACACAAGGATAAACAATTGTGTGTTCCCAGGGTTGACAAGCTAAGGACCACAGACCAAAACCAGTTCACCACTTCTTTCTGTACTGAGTTTTATTGAAAAAAGCTAGGTCAATTTGATTATGTATTTATGACTGTTTTTGTGCCCCGACAGCAAGGCTGACTGGCGGCCACCAGACCACGTGGCCCACAAAGCTGGAACTATTTATTATCTGGCCCTTTGCAGTTTGCCAACCCTCCATTTACTCCAGCATCTATCACTGAATTGTAAGCTCTTTGAGGGTAGGGACTGTCACAACAGATGCCACACAAGGGCACTGAAGGTTTGATGACTGAATGAATGAATGGATGAATGAATGAGTCCCCTTCTATGGGGTTTTCCTCCCCCAGAATCATGGGTCAATAAGTAAGCTGCAGAGCCTAGTGCCCTTCAAGAGAAATGTTTTGATGCTTCTAAATTGTAAAAATATCTATAAAATTTGAGGGGAAAAATAAACCTTAAAAAGCACATTAGCTGTTTTTATAAGTGAGTTTACCTTCACCAATGATCTGCCCCCGGTTTAAATCCTTCCTTTTCTTCTTCTTTGTTCTCTTGCCTCTCCCTTTTCTTGCTCCAGCGCCAGTCTCTGCTAAAGCACCTTTCCAGAGCTCGTCTGCTGTCACTGCAATGAGACAGGTGGTTGTTGTTTTTAATTTTCAGGCAGTGATCTATGGTCTCCTATTGAATAAAAAAGGCCAGAAGACACCAGCTCCATTCGTACCGCTGTAGCACGAAAGCCGTCAATCATTCTCTGCACATGTCATGTGGTCACATTTGGGAAACCCTAGGAGATGATTCAACTTTCTGAGAATATGGCCTTCCGCCTCAAAAGACGACCATGACATTGTAGTGGAGAAGTCTATAGACTGACTTCATATCATCACACGAAAATGGGGCAAACCCAGGATTTCAGGGCAATGGGGTTCCAGGTGATTTTATTCTTTTTGATTTTCTGTATTTACCAAATCACTTAAAATAAGTTGGCTTTACAAGCCTAATTTCTTTTAATTTGCCTAATGCTGAGTTGTAAATTCAATCTCCATTTATTACAAGCTCATTTCAGTCCAGAATGGACTCTTTCAAATACCACCACAGGTTGGAGCAGTTAACAAAACGCCTACTTAAAATGAACGCTTCCTGATGATGTCCTGATTATCCCCTCAACTTAAGCACAACTAGAAACAGACTCTGGGTGTAGTCTTGGTGGCAGGGTCGGGGGGGATCTAAGTCAGCCTCAGGTGCCCCAAATGAGGGGACTAAAGTAAACTAGTGGTTCTCGAAGTATTCTACAAACACGACTGGTAACATGTGAGATAATTCTACAAGGTACAAGAAGCAACATTTTGGTTTTAATAGTACATCACAACTAATTACTAAAGTGTTAATTCATTTGAGGAAGAAGAAGAAAAATTAAGATACAAAAGAAAAATTAAGATATGTTCTCATTTCATGAGAAAGGAAGTTAGCGGCCCAGTTACGTACATTTCGTGAAGAAACTGTAGGGTCTATACTGTTGGCCCATTGAGTTGCTGGGCGAAGAAATACAGCACTGTGTCTGTAGCGCACGGCTCAAGCTGCTGAAATGATGGTTGTTGCTGGTTCCTAGAGATGACAAAGGGCCTGGAAGTAGATGGAACAAAACTTTGAGTGAGACGCCCCGTGGCTGTGGAGAGACATTGCCAGCTCCTCATAATTCATCGTTCCTAGTAAAAATAAGTCACTAAATTCCTGAAAGTTTCAGAATCAGGTTTTGAGGACAGTCTTTCCTTTAAAATAGAAACAAAATTTTGGACTGTTAACCTAAATGGTCATTCTAGTTAGAGCAGGGACAGGGCACACACACAATGGATGTAGCTGTCCGACGGAGGAGTGGACCTGCCCACACTGGGGTTGCTCTGGGATCTGCTGTGTGCAGCCAGACAATGGAAAGGCCGACGGGAAGCAAAGACCTGCCCATGACCTGGCTACACGAGCAAGGCACAGAACAGCATGGACCATCCTGCCCTCTTATCTAAGAAGTAAGGAGGCCATGAACATGCTTTACAGACTAATTCAAGAAGCACATACAAGAAATTGGTAACAGCAGAAGATGGGACAGATGCATCTAAGGTTGGATGTGAGACATTTGCTTTTTTGTGGGTTTGGGGGGAATTTTTTTAACCGTATGCATCATTATAAAAAGTGGGGTGTTTTTTTTTTGTTTTTTTTTTTTAGAAGGCAGTGTCACTGGCCCTCATATGTGGGATCCGAACCGGGGCCGCTGGCGTCCCAAGCCAGCTCTTAACCACTGTGCCACTAGGCCGGCCCATAGATAGTGTTTTAAGCCATGTCCTAGAGGCTGCCATTTCATTAGTGCCCTGGAAGGTGATATCCTGTGAGGAAGGTGGTGGGGATGACAGCAATCAGCGGACTTGAGGAAACGGGAATACTGGTTAGAAAAAGTGTACATATGCTTGAGCTTTGCATTTCAGTGGCGAGTTGAGTAATTGCTAGGGAAGCGAGGAGGGCGATTAAAACAGCCCTCAAGAAAAAAAAGGTTACTCAAGTGTGCTGGGCTTGACAACCAGAAAGCCAAAGAGTGACAGTAGCTTTTCTCCAGTCTCTGAGAAATCATGAAACACACGGTAACAACTGCTTCATAGCCACAGAGGGCGAAACATGAGAAATGATCTTAAGTGGCAACAAGAAAGAATCTGGCTGAGCATAAGGGAAAAACTGATGAATTACTCAACGGCAGGAAGGTGGAGGCTGGCTCAGATGATCGTGAGGTAGCTCACTTAGTGAATTACTCAATAAAAAGTAAATAGAAAATACTGGCTTTTCATTTTAAATAAACTCGGGCATCAATGATCATTCCAAACCCCATTCTTTTGGACACATTTTAGCTTTCCTTATAACTTCCTCAACCTTCAACAAAATATCAAGTACACACGAATTTTATCTTCCAGGTTGTGAAAATCAATACCATCAGATTTAGAATTCCTTAATCTTTTTCTAAAGACCAAAATACTATTCATAGCTAATAATGTATTTAGCCTTTGACAAGGCCCACTTGTCAAAAGTGAAAAGAAATCTACTTCGGAGTTTAGAAATCATCTCTTTTAACATGGTACTGCTACAATGAAGTTTACTTAAATTGTGCTGTGATTTGTAAAACAGAAGATGGCAGAGGCTGGTGCTATGTCACATGCTGAAGGTCAGTTACAGATTATTACCCACTGATGGTTAATGACCACTTTTGCTCTGCTCCTTTGAATCTTATTAATGTCAGACCAAATGTCCCTGTCTCAGGAAACTGTCCCCATGGGGTCCACAGAGGGCCAAGCCCAGGAAGCCTTGGGGGTAGACCTCTGCAAAAACACAGTCTGTCCTTGAAGGTTTCACTTCAGTGTTTAAGTTTTCACCATGAAGAATTTCTTCCTTCTAATTTAAGTCTTTTCTATTAAACCAAACTGGTTAACTAGTGATATTTGAGATTTTAGAAAACATATTGCTATGTTTCTGACCAACCTATTGTAGCAGTTAGAAAATATAGCAATAGGTTCAAAGAAAACAAAGAAACTTTCTAAAAACAACGCAATTATTAACTCTAGGAAAAAAGAAATATTGTAGAGGAATGTAATGACCGAATACTACTAGCTTGGTTGTGAATCATATACACATAACCTTCATAATAATGAAAACACTGTCTATGCAGCCCATCAAAACTGTGCACACAACCATGTGGGGAAACAGCAGGGATGATGGTGTAAGAGTTAGCTCTTCAGTTAGCACAGAGTGTTAACAGAGAAAAAAATATATACACAGTCTACTTGGAAAGAGAACCAGAAGAAAGCTCAAAGGATGGAAGGTGTCACTAGACAATGGGAAGTACGAAAGGGAACTGGTTTTGGAGCTCTGTGGACATACAATATTTTTAAAAATAACACAAGTCTTCAAAGCAGGGACTACTGTCCCCATTTTATAGACGAGGAACCTGAGCGTCTCAGGATGACATCTGCCCATGGTCGCAAACACAGGAAGTGCTGCTGCAGAGAACTGTGTCACCAGGCCACCAGTCAGCATTCCTCCCACCCAGGCCCTTCCTTGGGGCTGTGGCCTCAGCCAAGAGCGCTCCTCCCTGGCCTACCCCACACTAGCTCAGGTCAGGGACACTGCCTGGCTCATAGTAAAGGGCAGGGTAAATAGTGTATGAATGAATGAATAACCCAACCAACAAATGAACAAATAAGGGGAAGCACCCAGGCCTACCAGGCCCCTCTGCTGACCTTCTCCAGCAAGGTGTATGGGCATCTCGGCAGGTGGGCTTAACATGGAAAGGGGACACTAGGAGTAAACACGCAGAGTTCCAGAAACTCAAGAACATAGTGAGATTTCGATTCTGACCTAAGCAGAGTCCATGTGGAAAATACAGGATCTAATGACCACAGGCACAGAATGGGCTTGGCAAGGGTTGGCTTGCTCCCTTCTGGGAAGTGACTGTGGAGGGGCCCTGCACTTGCTCGGTGTAGGAACAGAGGCCTCTACAGAGACTGTTAGGAGGAGACACCCCGGTGCCCTGAAAGCTCAGACCCCAGTTCTGCCGCTTACTGTCGGCATGACCTTGAGCAAGTCACAGCCTGTCAGAGACTCACTTACCATCTGTAAAATAGGAATAACACTGGTGTGGGGACTAACCGAAATAACATGCCACTAGCCTGGCACACGGTAACCACTCAATAAATCGTAGCTATTTTTCTTAAAGCCTTGAACTGTAACAACTACAATCAAAAAAATTTTGAAAATTACAGGGTCCCGACTCTGTAGACTCTAAGAATTTCCATTATAAAGAATGTGCTTTGTTCATTTATGTTTCTACACACTACATAAAGTACTCTAACATTAGCTCTTATAAGAAAAGGTAGTTAGATAAATGAATCTCACCACTGCTGAGTACAGTCTTCAACGCCAAAGTGGAAGCTGTTGGAAAGGTGTTTAGGCGAAGCTTCTTGGACCATAAATGACCTGTAAAATTAAAAAAAAATTTTTTTTAAGATATATCTCTACATGAAAAGCAACTTTTAAAACAGTAACACCCATATTAATATTAATGTCTACAGAATAAAAGAACCAGGGCTCCATGACCACTTGCCCAGGTAAGTGACATTACATCAAAGCTTTATTTTCACATCTAACCAGTCACCAAGCCCTATACACTCTCCTCAAAACTCAATCCACCTGTCCTCCCTGTCCCTTATTCGGGCCTCATCATCCCTTAGCCACACGGTAACAACAGTCTCCTCCTCATTTTCACTGCTTCTGGTCTCTCCCCCTCGAATTCACCATCCATTGTCAGGCAGGCATTTCTAAAATGACAAGTCTGGACACTTCACAGCCCCGGGAGATCATTCTTTGGCTCCGGACAGCCTGTAGAACAAAGTCAGAAGCCCCCAGCACAGCCAACAGGCCAGCAACTTGGCCCCACCCCTGCACATCAGTTTCACCTCCTCCACCCTCTCTGGCCACACCAGGCTCACAGTCTTGAACACACTATGCTCCTGTATCCTTTTGTGTTTGATGTATTTTCTGGTTTGTCTGACTAGTACTCCTTTGTCAAGCCTCCCTGACTCCCGCAGGGCTCCCTCAGCACTCTGCTCCCCTCTCTCCTCTGGAGCCCCTGCGCCAATCCATCACTGTGCTGTGTGCCACTTCACACAGCACAGCGCTTCACAGGCTCTGACAGCATTTACCAGGAGCTGACTCATGAAAAGGGTGTCAAGGCAAATCAATGGGGACAGAATAATCATTTCAACAAATGGTGCTGGGACAGCTGAATATCCACATGCTACTTCGCATCATATATAGAAATTAACTCAAAATGGATCAAAGACCTAAAGGTAAGAGAAAAAAAAACTATAAAACTATTAAGGAAAAAACAAGGATAAATCATCACGACCTTGGATTTGGCAATCGTTTCTTAGGCATGACACTAACAGCAAAAGCAATAAAAACAAAAAATAGACAAATCAGACTTCATCAAAATTTAAAACTTTTCTGCTTCAAAGGACACTATCAAGAAAGTGAAAAGACGGCACACAGAATGGGAGAAAATTTTTGCAAATCACATATCTGACTGGGAACTTGTATCTAGAAAATATAAAGGACTCTTACAATTCAGTAAGAGAACTTACACAGACATTTCTCCACAGAAGACATACAAATGGCCAATAAGCAATAAGAAAAGATGCTCATTAGCCATCAGAGAAATGCAAATCAAAACCATAAAGTGATGATACCATTTCACACCCGCTGGGATGACTACAATCAAAAGAACAGACAACGGTTGACAAGCATGTAGAGAAGTAAGACTCCACCTGCACTGCTGATGACAGCTTCCTCGGGCTACAAACAGCCAACAGGGGGAGGGGGAGGGCAGTGACAGCAAAGCTGTCATTGGAAACATCCTTCTTTTTAATAACAGCACTGACCAGCCCGGATTCTAACACGATTGGCACTAATCCCATGTGACATAAGCTGCAGGGAGGCCTCTCTCCCGTAAGCTTCGCTGGCTCCACCTCGAACCCCGCGTGGACATCTCCGAATGAACCCCTGGGTAGCGCCAGTCGGAAGGGCGACGCGCGCTTGCGGTCCCCGGCCCCTCTCTGCCCTCCATGCACGGGCGGTCTGGGGAACTGCAAAGGACCTTGGATGGCGTCCAGTTCACCCGCACTTTAGAGTCGGAACCTACGACTCAGAGAGGCTGCGGGCGCGCGCAAGGTCACACAGCGGGTCTGGGCCGGACGGAGCGAGGCGTGAAGAGCCCCGTTCCTCTCCGCCCGGGCGCCCGGCCCGCAGCCCCCCCTCCGTGTCCCGGCTCTCACCCGCCGGCGCGCGGCACAGCGTAGGGAGGCAGCTCGCCGCGCGCACCGCGGCCATGGTGCAACCGCCAGAGAGCCTCGGCCGGGCAGCCCTCTCCACCGCCTGACACGACTGCTCCTCGTCACACGGCGGGCCTTGGCCCGTGGCTGGATTCCCGAGGCCAGACGGTCACGCCGCAACGCAGCCCGGGGTGGGAGACCGTCCAGACGGACCCTAGGGCAGAGTAAGTCCGGTGCCGCCGCGGACAGCCCCGCTGGGGTCCTCGAGCGAGGACCCGGGGCGGGGCTAGGGCTGGCTGAAGCCGTCCCGTAGCAGGAGGGGGCGGGACCATCTCCAGGGAGACGGGCGCTCGCGGGTGAGCTCCTCCTCCTTGTGACACGTGCTGGGCCCCGGGACCCTCTGTCCAGGTGGGAGCAGTACCGACGCCATGGAAAGGGTCTGAGTGAAGGTCCACGGGGTGAGTAAAGCAGACAAGGAGTCTAAAGAAGTGGTTCATACCCATTCCAGTAGCGTTCTAAGGATCATCAGCTTTATTCTGATTCTAAGGTTTGGCAACATACCTGTGTCCCGTCTCTGGGCTATGGCTTCCTGCCCGGATGACCGCAGAAGAACGACACAGACGTCTTGTGATCATAGCTAGTGTCTGTACCTGTCTTCTGCTCATTATATGTTTCCTTTGCCTTTAGCAAGCACCTCAACTGCTCATGGTTCCTTACTGGTACCTGTAGGGTCTGCATCATTAAAACTCCTGCCCGAATTAGGTCGTTGTGGTTTTCCGCCGCCTTTAATCACAGGTCTTAGGAGTACTAAGTGGTGTCCTAGGCATCTCTTGCATTCCATGCACACTCCTTCTTATCCTTGTTGTGCATCAGCAACCCAGTTTCCCCTTGGTAGTCAGGACCAGTTACCCCAGCCAGAAACCCTTTCTTTATTGTTTCAGTGGCATGAGGAGTCAAACGCCAGGTGACAGTATCGACTTCCAGTTGAATGGGAATCATTGTTGTATCACATGGTAGAAGCATTCCTCCCTTTGGAACTAAGATCTCTAGATAAGGAGAGCCTGAAGTAGCAGGGACAGGAAGCAGAATTTTTGCCAGTCCCTCAGGAGGGATAATAGTGAGCAGAGCCACTCCCACCCCCAGCCCTTGGTAACTGGCCCTTAAGTCCCAGCTGTGGGAGAAAGGGAACCGTATTTTGGATAATAACGTAGAGCATATATCACATCCCGGAGGACATCGCCCCAACACACGAGATGTTGCCATCTTCCTAGCACCATAACCAAGTCTTCAAAAGGCCATTCCACTGAGAAATTTCATTTCCTTTCATTGTCCACTTTCAGGCGGTGCCTGCATATCCAGCAAAGCCCAAGAATTTTCTTCTTCAGGCAGCTGATCATGGGAACTTCCCATGGAGCTCTGGGTGGGGTTCAGAGAGAGGAGACAGTAGTGTAGCAGGAGTGGAGGCCATGGTCATGAGGATATCACACAGTTACTTGTGCCTCCAGGACCTGCTTGAGCCCCAGTCCACATATACTGCTTCCACGTGCTGGTGGTGTAGTGCTGTGCCCCCAGCTCCATGACCCGGTGGAGCAGACAACATGTTCATGATGGGCAGACAGCTCAGGTCACCTGGGAACTTGCTGGCCCATGGTCAAGCATTCAGATATGGCTTTGTTTCTTATTTGTTTCTAACTTTTTATTTTGAAGTAATTATAGATTCATAGCAAGTTGCTATAAAAATAGTACAGAAAGGTCCCATGTACCCTTCACCCAATTGTCCCAAGGGTAACATCTTATATGACAATAGTACATACCAAAACCAGGGGATTGACATTGGTACAATCCAGTTTATTTAGATTTTATCTGTTTTACATGCAATCGTGTGTGTGCGTAGTTCTATACAGTTTTATCAAACGTGTACATCCTGTAACCACCACTATCAAGATACACAGCTACTCTGTCACTACAAACACCCCTGCTGCTTCCCTTCACGGTCACATCCATCCCTCTCTCTGTTCCCCCTCCGTCATCTCTATAGCTTTGCCTATTTTTGCCATGTTGTATAAATGGAATCATACAGTATGTGTGACCTTTGGAGACGAGCTTTTTCAGTCATCATAATGCCCTTGGTGTCCAAGTTGTGTACATCAGTAGTTTCTTCCTTTTTGTTTAAGCATTCACCCACCGGAGGATATTTAGTTTGTCTCCAATATTTGGCTATTTCAAACAAAGCTGTTATGAACATCCATGTACATTTTTTAACATTAAAAACATTTTAATTGTGATAAAATGCACATAACATAAAATGTACTATCTTAACCACTTTTAAGTGTACAGTTCAGAGGCATTAAAACATTCACGTAATTGTGCCACCATCACCACCATCCGTCTCAGGAACTCTCTTCATCTTGCATAACAAACTCAGTACCTATTAGACAGCAATTCACCCTTCCTTTTTCTCTCCAGTCTCTGGCAACCACCATTCTACTTTCTGTCTCTATGAATTTGATTGCTCAAGGTTACTCATATAAAAGGAATCATACAGTATTTGTCCTTTTGTGACTGGCGTATTTCAACTTAGGATAATGTTTTCAAGGTCCACCCATGTTTTAGCCTATGCCAGAACTTACTTCCTTTTTAAAGGCTGAATAATATTCCATTGTGTGTATATACATATTTTGTTTATCCATCTGCCAATAGACCTTTTGGCTATTGTGAATGACGCTGCTATGAACGTGGAGGTACAGGTATCTTTTTGCATCCTTGCTTTCAGTAGTTTGGGGTATATATTTTGTGTGCACATGTGCTTTCATTTCTCTGGGATGAAGGCCAGGTAGTGACATGGCTAGACTGTATGGTAAATGTATGTTTGGTTTTTTAAGAAACTGGCAGACTCTTCCAAAAAGGCCTTACCATTTTATATTCCTACCAGCAGATTCCTCAAGGGTACTTGGAAACCTTCAGGTGGATTTTGTCCAGCTCACAGCCTTCATGACGTTTGAATACGTTTTAGTTATTATATGTCCATTTTCAGGACAGACTGAAGCATTTCATTGCTGAAAAGCAGTGAGATTTGGTTCCTCTGCATTCTCACTAGCATTCATTTGGTATTGTCACTATATAAATGTTTGTAGCTGTTCTAATAGTTCTCATTGTGATTTCAATCTACCTTCCCCTACTAGTTAATGATGGGAACATCTTTTCACATGCCTATTTGCCATCTGTGTGTCCTCTTTGGTGAAATGGCTGCTCACTCTCTAGTTGGATTGGTTTCTTTTACCATTGCTTGAAAGTTCTTTATACACAAAGTCTAAATGGGTATATTTTCAAATAGGTTGTTTGCAGAAATTTCCTCCCAGTCTGTAGCTTGTTTTTTCAATTCTTTTAATAGTTTTTTTCACCAAGCAAAAGTTTTTAATATTAATAAAGTTCAATTTGTTGATTATTTTCTTTTATGGATCATGTATAGAACTATTATTGATTTTTGTATATTGATCTGATTATATCCAGAAACTTTGCTGAACTCATTTATCCTAATAGGTTTTCAGTGTATTTCTTAGCATTTTTCTAGATATAAGATCAAGTATAAGATGTCATCTGTGAATAGAGGTAGTTTTACACTTTCAACCAGCTAATTAACATCCTATGCTATTCTGTTACTCTCTCCCTCTCACGTTTCTGCTCACTGCTGCAATGTCCTGAACCCTGCCACATGCCTGCTCCTGACAGAAGGAGAACCTCAGGTTGTCTTACCTCAGTCAGGGAACTCTCTGTACCAAGCTCAGATTTTTTTAGAGACTCCATTGAACAACTCTGAGCTAATATGTTTTGTTGATGAATCATTATCTCAAAAACAAAACTGGAGGGTATAGAGCAGGATATGCTATTGCTAATGTAAGTTCTTTTTAGAATATAGTCCTCTAGCTGAAGTACAATCGTCCCAGATAGCAGAACTTATTGGACTTATACATATAGTTCATCAGCTAACCAAAGACCAGAGAATAAGCACATACACAGACAGCAGCCATGCTTGAGATCAGTACATGACTTTGAGATGATTTGAAGACAAAGTTTTCCTAACCTCTGCTAGAATCCCCATCCAAAACGGACTACAAGCTAGGGATTGCATAGATTCACTTTACATACTAGAAAGGTGGCTTTATAAGGGTTGAGGCTCATGCAAGAGAGACAGAATGAAAGTAAAGGAAATGCTCTAGAGCAGATCCTTATGCCAAGCAAGCGGCCTTATGAACCAAAGTGAGGTTCCAAACTGGAGGAACTCAGAGGCCATTATAAAATATCAGTGGTTAATCCCTGATTCTGAAAAAGAAAAATGATAGTAGCAATTGGACCCTTCACTCAGGTCATCACTGGTGTTCCTAAGATGGCCACTTGGTGGCGCCAGATTATTTCAAATGGATATTAGCTACATTTTTCCATGAAATTATCCATCATGGTCAAATTGGTTACTATCTTGAAGTAACATTGGTAAATAAACTTTAAAGAGACAGATTTTTAACATGTTGTTTTCAGGTCGTGTGTCATCTGTATAGATAATCCTGGGAACAAATGTAAAGGTGGGACCTGGCCAGGATCCAAAGCCTCAGGAGTCTGAAAACCTTGGTGGATTTTGTCCAGCTCCCAGCCTTCATGAGGTTTGACTATATTTTAGTTATTATGTCTCTATTTTCAGAACGTGTTGAAGCATTTCATTGCTGAAAATCTATAGTCCTTCCAGTCACTGAAAGCTGCTTGATTTTGTGTGTTCAACCTGGGACACACACTTTACAGGAAGCATTGTAACTGAACTCCGTAAGGAATTACCGCTTACTCAAAAACTATGTTGCCATTTCCCACAATGTTCTGGAAAGGTTGAAAGAACCAATGGCATCCTTAACTTAAAATCAACAAAATTTTCAGAAACTCTTTAGGTCCTTGGCCAAAGGTTCTTTCAGAAGCCCTTATGGCTACTCCCTTGAGGATACATCAGTTATCACCCTAAGAACTGATAACTGGAAGGCCCATTTATTTAGAGATTTATTTCACTTTCAATACCAGGCTCTCCCCTGCTGCATGCAGACATGCAAAATATTGCCAGGGTTTCATGTACTATCCCCAGGGCTGTCATCAACAGGTGAAGGCCACCATCCCCCAGCGTCTCCCTAAACAGCCTCTTTGTGATCTTCAACCATGAGATTTTTGTCTATGGGAAGAAACATCAGAGAAAACCCTCTCTTGAACCTCACTGTATGGGACCTTTTCATGTACTGTTAATGGCAAATATAACAGTGAGACTCCAAGTAGTCAATTATTTAGTACATACGTCACAACTAAAGTTCAGAATTAACACAACTGGAAGCCTCCTCCAACAGAGGACTTCAAACCGAGGATCCTCCATGATACTCTGGAAGCAGCTGATCTTCAGACGTAAACACTTTGGAACAAATAGATGATGTCAGATAGTAGATAGCTTCTGCCCAAGACGTCAGACCAAAACCTGTGTCAGAGTCCTGTTTTGTGTTTTTATCTGTTTGCTTAGAGCTGCCCTTCTCATTTCCTTGGATCCTTGGTTGTCACCCACCCATAATGGCCCCTTTTCTCTTTATTATTGGTTTGTTGTAAAAGTCATGACATATTTTTGCAACGAAAAACATAGAAAATACGTCATGATTTTTCCGACAACCCAATATAATTGTTAGATTAGAACATACTCATTCTAATGTCATTCTTAGATTATCCCAAACAGTAGCCACTACTCTCAATCCTACCAGCTTCCGGATATGCCACTATTGCCAGACCACCATGATAAAATACATACGCACAGTTCTGGTCTCATCAAGTGAGGCTATAGGGAATTATAGCCAATGATTTTTCCATTTGCACCTACTGTCACAAATAACCTCAAATCAACATTGACTTTGCTACTACTATCCCTCTCTCCTAGAAAAAGAGCCAATTATTACAATCTATGAATCAAACCCCAGGCAATTCTAAATTTGAAATCAATAATTTTCAGAGTAATGGGTCATTTATCACCTGAAAGAAACTAACAAGGACCCAAATATGTCATACAGCTAATGTAACGCTGTGGTTCCAATCTCATGTCATGAACAACTCCTCCCCTGGATCTCTCTGTGCCCTATTGGATTCTATTTCCTTTGTAGCCATGTCAACTGGTTGCATTTTCCTCAGGCTAAAACCTCAAGCAGTTTAGGAATAGTATTCGAAGACATGTCTATACCCTAACTCTTAGGTCACCGATGCCGGGAATCCCATCTCAGGCAGGAGCTCCAAAGTGAGGCACCCTACTTTGGGGAATTGCTGACTCACTATTTATATGAACTTCAGATCAGTATTTCCAATGCTGGGAAATAAAGACTATAAGAGACCAATCGCTGCCTCTGGCAGAAGTTATCAATGACAATACCCCTTCCCTCAATGGAAGAGCTGCAGATTTGCCTCAGCTCAGTAGCACAAGCAGTTCTGGGCAACTCTGTAAACTTATAATTCACTGATCTCTGTGGCATTTGGGCCATTGCTGTTACTTTCTGTGGTACGTGGATCAATGGGACAGGCATGGTGGACAGGCTCTACATCACCTTCGAAGGAACACTGGGCTCAGTGCCTCTGCACAACTGCTGTCTTGTCGGATCTCACAACAAGACCCAGATCTCATGGTACAGTTTCCTGTGGGACAACTGAAGAATCCCTAAGGGGTGAAGATCTGGATCTCCAGTGTCTTGAATTGGTCAGCTGTCAAGCAAGAGAATGGCCAAAAGGGGAACTGAGGGACTTGATGTACCTGTGGACAATGGATACACAATGGATAGTCACAGAACTCTGACCTGCACCTTTGCAGCAGCCAGCCTGGAAGCCAGGCCACAGCCTCTGCAGCAGTCAGCTCTGAACAACCAGAACTGGGTCAATGATGGCCAGTTTCCCTATTATTTGCCCCTACTTCCAACTTAGGACCAATCATAGAAAGCCGGATTTGCTCCCAAACCAATCACGTAAGATGTCTTGCTTCCTCCAGCTTTCCCATTCCAACAACCTGAATCAGGGCATATGTGTAGCTTTTTTTTTTTTCCCCTCTCATTATAAGGCTCTCTTACTTCCTGTATGCCTTTGGGTCTCTGCCAAATGCAGGTGAAAGTGGCTGGTCCTTTGCTATAGCAAGCTCTGTTTGTTCTCATTTTGGGTGGTCTTCATTTATTTCCACAATGCAAAGCCTTTCATCTTGCAGAGAAGACAGACCCAGTCGTATCATGGATGCGAACTTGCTCTCATGGCTTTGGAGTATTTGGGTCTTGAGACAGATTCTTGGTCGTCTGTCAATACCTGCCCTTCCTCTTCTTCCTCAGTAATAGAATCCCCAAATTTTAGCTGGGTCCATTGCTGTCTGAGACAGACTTCCATTTTCGGCCTCCTGGGCCATCAGCCATGGGTCTGGGTCTAAGTTGCCAGTAGTCTGTAAGCGGAAGTGGTATATTGCATTTATTTGTTGAGTAATGTCTAAAGTACGGTCTTAATGTTTATGAATTGTTTATTTGAATAACAACTGAAGAAGCATTTTCATATTGATTTGAGTGTGTGTGCTTGTGTAATAAAGAACTTGGCTGGCCTTTGTCCCTGCTTCCTGGGAAGTAGGTAACCTCTAAACCCTTGGAATTTCCTGAGTGACAGGAGTGTCTTTGTAATTCATGGCAGGCCTCTGGGACCAGACCTTATAGTTTATGCTAATGAGGTGAATCATGGTTGGCTCCTAAATAGTTTATGCTAAGGAGATGACTGAGGATGGAGGCTGGCTATGCCAGAAAGACACCAACCAAGTGATTACCGGGTTGGGACTTTGCACAGTGTGATATCAGCCGGACCACCAGGGAGAGGAGGGGCACAGGAGATTGAGTTCAACTGTGTGGTCAATCAATCATTCCAAGATAATAAAACCCCGATAAAAACTCTGGACAAGGAAGCTCAGGTGAGCTTCCCTGGTTGGCAGTACCCTGCTGATTGCTACATCAGTACACCAGCAGGGCTATGTGCTCCTGGAGAAGATGGAAGTCTCATAGTTGGGATGCTCCCAGACCTCACCCCGTGTGTCTCCTCCTTAGACTGGTTTGATTTACATCTTTTTGCTATAATAAAATTATCATAATAAATATAGTGCTTTCCTGAGTTCTGAGGGTTGTTCTAGAGAATTATTGACCCTGAGAGAGTAGTGGGAATTCCCAAATTTGTAGCCAGCTGATCAGAAGGTGACTTAGAGACCCCAAAATATGCGGCTGGTGTCTGAAGTGAGAGCAGTCTGTCAGGTACTGTATCCTTAACCTGTGAAGTTTGGTCTAACTCTGGGTAGTTGCTCTGTGAAGTCATAGGGCAACAAAATAAAACATCAATGAATTTTCATGTACACACACACCAACCTACCCCCAAAAGGTAGAACAGTGCTAAACTAGATTTGAATTTGAAAAATAATTACAGGAAGCAACATTATATTTTTCTAAGAAAATAATTGGTAGTTTTCTAGAAGGAAATCTTTTCTTCTGGTACAAAAGTGTGAAGTTGGTCAGAAGTATTGAGAAAACCTGGACAATACAAGTTGTTTTTCAAATCAACACACAGTTACTAAGCACCTATTGTGTGCTCATTTCTGAGAGGAAGTATGAGAACCGACCTGAAGCAGCTGATAATTTTGTTCAGGAGATAAGAAAGTGGCCAGATGATACACAAGAAAAAGTTTAAGTACAAGTAGGTTAAGACAGTGCTAAGAACTACCCCAAGTCCAGATAGCTTTCATTTTAGAAAACCTACACAAACAACAAACGCATTTTCAATTGTAAATGAGTAAGTTATGAACTCACATCAGCATTCAAGAGAATTCTTCCCTGAGGAGGGGGCTCCTGAAAAGGCTTTTGACCTATCATTAGGTATTAGATAGGTGGGGAGAGCATTCCATGCTGGGGGTGCAGCTTAGGCGAACGTCCACAGGCTGGGAAGTACGGAGGCATGTCTGAGGTATGGCAAGCAAGGTCATTTGTCTAAAATGGGCTCTTGTCAGGAGCATCAAGTTAGTGCAGACTGAAGAGAGCATTCAATGCTAAACTGAGGGGTGAGGGTTCAACCTGTAGGCAGTAGGAAGGCTTTCAGAGGGGGTAGAAGGGCACACTGATGAGAATGATTGATGTGGCAGATACACGGGAAAGGACCGATTTTAGACAAAGACCAGCTATAGTTGTTGCAGGCACCCAGGTATATAAAGTGCCTTGGATGGGGGTTACAGAAGGGCCCTGGGGAAAAGGGTGAGTCGAGCAAATTAAGCTATAATATAAAATATTTGCTGTTCTGCTCCTGTGAACCTGGGCTCTCTAGGAGTAAATTCCCATAGGATTTTTATGCTCCTAGACTTGCATCCTGACCTCAGCTGTGCAGATGACTCCCTTGCATCCTGCCTTCCCACTCCCCTCTGCCTTGGCCAACCTTTGGGGCCCCTAGATCCTACCTGTCTGCACGGACCCACTTTGAAATGGTTCCCTGAATTGTGAGCTCAGCTTCCTCATCTGGACTTCACATGTTTGAAGAACTGTCCTAGTAGAAGCAAATTCTTTTCAGTTAAGACTTCTCTGGTCTATGCCAGATTTGATTTTGGCTTCTCCACAGCTGCAGAGGCAACATATAAACTTGAGACCTAGTAAGCTTAGAGGTAACTATTACAGACAATAAAAACTGATGCCAAAGATACACAGGTGATGTAGCAAAGTAACATCAGTTTAGCAATAGCTGGTATATTTCATATTTGATTTTTTTAAGAACAATTTTATTGAGATAGAATTTACATCCCATAAAATTCACTGCATTTTATATACACAATTCAGTGATTTTTAGTAAATTTAACAAATTGTTCAACCATCCCCATAATCCGAATCCGGTTGTAGGACATTTCCAACACCTAGATGAGACCCCTTGAACATTTGCAGTCACTCCCAGTTACCACTCTCAGCTACAGGCCACTCATCTACTTTGTCTCATAAGATTTGCCTTTTCTGGACGTTTCATATAAATGGAACTATACAATATGTGGTTCCTGGCATCTGGCTCCTTCCACTTAATGTTTTTGAGGTTTTGATTTAAGTATTATAATACACATATTAGTTATTTTAATGTTTAAAAAGTTTTCATTTCAAAAGTTCCAGTTTAGTAGCATAAAGATCTAATACAAATTGAGCTTTGCTCAAACTTAACACCACTGCACTGCCTCCTAGAGAATATAACATGCACTAGAGAGAAACAAGTGCCTGGGGTTTTGTGCAGGGAAGGTCTTCAGCTTCTCGAACCTGAAACCACAGCTGTGAACCAGGAGAGGCCCAACCCAGTGTGGCACGTGGGCCAGGGCTTGGCACCTCCTGAAGACCAGTGTCCGTTGCTCTGAAGTATGGTTGGGCTAGATCACTGGTGGTTCTCACATCTCTCGTCACCCATACAATAACACCCCGCTGCCATCAGTAACAGGACAGGAGGCAGGGCACAAGTGCAGTTATAAAAATAGTCCCCTCTGGGTGAAAATCACCAGACTGATTTCTCCACTTCCTTCCAGCTCTAGTTTCATCAGTCTCCAGGCTGAAGGAACCTTCCTCACATTCATTAAGCTCCCAGGAATTCTCCTTTGGGTGAAGCCTTAATGTATGCTAACGCCTACACTGTAATCATGGGTTTTCCTCTTTCACTAAATTCAAATTTCCTCTTTCACTAAAGTCACTCCAGTACAAATCCTCTGATGTGCAACAAGGGTGGGCCACCCAGCAGATTCTCCACATGCCTTTCTTCCCCAGGCTTTCTAACTCAGGATGAGCTTGCTGCTGTCATCAAGGTTAAAGGTTTGGCTGAGGGCTGTCCCCTATTCACCACATCCACAGGATTTTTCTCAAGAATGAATTCTCTGAGGACCAGTGAGGGGTGAGCTCTGATTCAGCCTCTCCATGCCTGCTGCTTTCTCAGGGTTTCTCTTTAGCATGTGTTCTTGATGCTTCGTAAGGGACACATATTACTGAAGCCTTGTACCACACCTGCAGAGTTACCTGATTTTTTTTTTCTAGGAATAGTATGTGACTGAAGGCTGTGCATACGCATTATGCTGATGAGACTTCTCCCAGGGATGACGCTGAGTGACACATATCCTGACCAAAGCCTGTGCAGATTCACTGCATTCACATAGTGTCTGACTTTTCACACCGGCTTCCGGTGTTTGATGAGAGAGGAGATGTGACCAGAAGCCCATCCTCCCTCCTGACACTTCTCTGCAGGGTGTACTGTCTGATGTTGAATAAGATGTGTCCTCTGACAGGTCTTCCCACACACAACATTTATAGGACCTCTCTCCAAAAGCCTTCCAATATTCATTGAACTGGTGTTTTTGTCAGCATGACTTATCTGATGTTTCTTTCATAAGGGATGTAGTGTGGGCAAAGGCTATCCCACATTCATTACATTTGTAGGGTTTCTCTCCAGTGTGAAACCTACGTTAGACAAGAGAAGAGCTCTGGCGGAAGGCTCTCCCATGCTTGCTGCACTCACAGGGCTTCTCCTCAGTATGAGTTCTCTGATATTTAATAAGGGAAGAAATATGGCCCAAAGGCTCTCCCACACTCACACTCATGAGACAAGGAATGTAGCAGTCTCTAGAAGCTGGGAACACGCCTCTGCTTACAGCCAGAAAATGAGGACTTTAGTTTCACAACTGCAAGGAATTGGTTCTGCCAACTCAAATGAACAGGAAGAGATTCTCCCTGGACACTCCGGAAAAGGATGCAGGCAGCCCTGGTGACACCTTGGTTGTAATCGTGCGGGACCCATGCCAGACTTCTGACCTGTGAAATTGTGTTGCTCAAAGCCACTAAGTCTGTGACAATCTGTCTCAGTAACAATAGGAAGCAAATACAATAAGGACACTTCTGCAGATGGAAGTGACTCAACTACCATCTTGGATGCATTCATAGCCTCCACAACGGCCTAGCATAGCCAAACCCAAATCTACCTCTGGAGTCTACCATCAACCCCAACACCCCCATCACAAACAAAGGTGACAAGGACGAAGTAAGTCCATTAGCTGGAAGACTCCAACAAGCACATGAGGCAGTTGTATTACTGAGTGGTTAATCTTGGAGCCAGACAATGGATATGGACCTGGGCTCCCTTCCTTACTAGCTAGTCAGCCATGAACAAGTTACTTTACCTCTCTGTGCCTGGCTTTCCTCAGTTTACCTCTCTGTGCCTTGGCTGCCATTCATCTAATTGGTAATGTTTTAAAGATATTAAATTAGGGTCAGCCGAGTGGCAAGGTGGTTAAGCACTGGCTTAGGAAGCCAGCGGCCCCAATTCCGGTCCCACATATGAGGGTCAGTGGCACTGCCCTCAAAAAAAAAAAAAAAGAAATTAGTATAAATTGTATAGAATAGTTCCTGATACATGTGGTTCTCAGTAAATAATAACTATTATTGTTTTCAGCATTAACAGGATTACCCCCCTCACTTTACCATTGGCAAAACTAGTACACACAGAGTTTAGATTGGTCCAAGGTCACATAGCCAGAAAGTCAAGTGAAGTCTGTCTCCTTAGTAATCCAGGAAGGTAACATTTGAACAGGGGACCCAGCCTCCAGTAGCCTCCTCACCTGAGTACACCCTCAGTCCTCTCTGCCCCACAAAGCCTTCCCCAACCTCTCCAGCAGAGGCTACTTCTCCTTTTCCCAGACCGCAATGGGAAGGTTTGCCCGTGCCACTCCATCTGCCATCAGACCATGCACACACATCCTTCCTGTGCTTGGGCTATTTCCTGGGTGACAAAGCCCTCTCCCCTCTGTGGTGTGACACTCCTGCAAGGCCATGGCTCTCACACTCCTTGGTACTCACCACAGTACCCATTACATAAATAAACCAAAGGGTCTGAGTACATAGCAAGGAAGAGGACCCTGGGCATGGGGCAGGGAGGCCTGCGTCCACCCTGATGGGCTCAGCCTCCTGCAGAGCAGGACTTGGGGTTAGTTTCCTTTGGTGAACGAAGAGCTCCAGAGAAAAGGAGGCAAAGATACCCATAGCTCAGGCATTTGAGGAAAAAGAGCCCCTGCTCACATGGGGCTCAGCTCTCAGGAATAAACTGGCTGTGCCCTCTCCTGGGTATCTCTCTGGAGGAGCAGTGTCCTGAGGAGGGAGAGTTAGGAAGGTAAAAGGAGCCATAATGAAGGCTAACCCTTATGGCACTTTCAGCCCCAGACTCTTCAAGCTGGAGATCCTGCTCAGTTAGTGTGTCACCTCCGTGGTTCTGGGGACAGAGCTTGGTCCAAGGGAGCTGAGGGGCAAACTAGCCTGCCTATGTCAGAGAGAGCACCCTTGTACCCAGCTGTGTGAGGCCCCCCACTGTCCACAGGCCACAGCAGCCTTCAGGGAGCTGAAGTGTGACCACAGCCTGGCCATTCCATAGGGGAGCTGTTTACTGGGCCTGCAACATGCAGGTCCTCCAATAGGCCTTGTGAAAATACAGACATGGAGGAGACCTTAGAAGAGCTTTAAAGGAAGCCTGTGGGTATAAGACAGGTTAACAACACAAAGCAAAGCTCAGGGCAACATGGTGGAGGTGGGATACAGACTTGAAGGGGAAGAAGTTATAGCTCTCCCCTCACCCACAGGAACTCCTGGGAAAGTTAATCAACAGATGTGTCAAGCACTGTTAGGGGAGCTCTAATAAACTTGTCAGAGGCCTGATAAGTTTCCCCATTACCACCCACATTCCCTTTTGCCGTTCCTTTGTAGTCAAAGGAGAAAACGAATGGGTTTCAGGGGCTTTATGCTGAGTGAAAAGTCATTCTCTAAAGGTTACATACATACTATGTAATCCTGTTTATACAGCGTTCTAGAAAAAACAAAACTATAGGGGCAGAACAGAGCAATGGTCACAAGGAGTTGTGACAATGCCTCGCCTATGGGTAAGCCGTGTAGGTTTTTTGAGTAAAAGTGTAGACTTGTTCCTAAAGAAGGTTTTTTTCATATTCTTTGTGTGATCACCAGTCTTCCCTGAAGCTCTAGCTCGGTGGTTCTTGGCCTTAGCTGCACGCAGAATCAACTGCAGATCTTTTCAAACTCGCGCTCCGCGGAGTGGGTGGGCCCCAGGCATCAATCTGTATGTCGACTGCTCTTCAGGTGAATCCTGTTCAGCCAAGGTTGAGAATCCCTGCGAGGTCTCCAACCAGGGCCTTTGCAGCGGTACCAAGACACGCAGGTTGGTGCGCGCTCAAGATGCTGGGAGCCCGGCGGCTGCCCAGTTAAATACACAAATATCCTGGGTTCCTTTCGTCCGGCGCAAAAAAAAGTATGTACATACCCTACCCCAGGCCCAGCCCAATCCTCAGAACCAAGTTCCTGAACGTGGAGACGTCGAAGCAGAAAACAGCCCCTTCCAAGCTCCAGAAGGCTCGTTCCCAGGTCTCGGTCTTCCCAGGCGGTGAAAACTAGAGGCAGGGACGGCCCCGAGGATTAGAAAGACACATTTCCCATTAGAGGACTGGAGGAATGTGACATCACACGGGAACAATACTTCCAGGGTGACCAGAAGCCTCCCACTTATCCACACCGGTTCACTCTCTCGGCCGGGGCGACCGCACCACCACTTAACCACCCGCTTTAGTGTCGCCAACCGCTCTCAGAAGCCTACACCTGCGCAGATTTTCAGACGTCATATTAGAGAGCGCCGGCCGCGGAGACTTCTGGGAAATGCAGTCCGGCGAGTGAGAAGGCCGAGTATTGATAGGGCACGCGGACGTCAGACCCTTTTGCGCAGGCGCATTGCTTTCCCGATCTGAAGAGGCGCAGTCTTCCTGGGTCCCCAGCGCTCTGTGCGGGAGGTGAGGGCTGCGGGTTTGTGTCTTCGAGTTGCGGAGCGGGAGCAGCGGCCGTGAGAAGGGGGCACGGAGGACCTGGGGGAGGTGCTGTGGAAGTAGAACGGGGTGACGCGGCGGAGCTGGCCTCAGCGTGTGTGTGTGTGCGTGCGTGTGTGTGTGTGTGTGTGTCTCTGTCTCTCTCTCTCTCTCTCTCTCTCTCTCTCTCTCTCTGTCTCTCTCTCTCTCTCTCTCTCTCTGTCTCTCTCTCTCTCTGTCTCTGTCTCTCTCTCTCTCTCTCTCTCTCTCTCTCTCTTTCTCTTTCTCTTTCTCTCTCTCTCGACGTCCCGGCTCGGAGAGGTGCGGACGCGAAGTTGTCTCCCCCGAACCCCGTGTGTGCGTGTGCCCCGTGGGTGCAGGCACTGTTCCAAATGGTCTTTCAGGCACATCCACTATGTGTCAGATCCCAACTGGTTGGAAGTTTGGAGCCTTCCTCCTGTCAACAAAAACTCCAGGCGACCTTTCTGAGACCAAAGAGAATGTTGTTCAGAAATGATTTGCAAACCAGGGAGACAGAGCCTCCGGGATAAACCGCTGGGGAGCTGGGACAGAGATTTAAAGGTAAAATCCACCAGAAGCTGACCTTTAAGGGGACTGGCTGCTAAGGGAAGCAGAGCTATAAGTATACACTATACAGTTTCTATGCACTATACATTGTTAGAGCAGCTGGGCTTTCTGGTTTCCGTTAATTCATGGTCAGCAGGTAGAGGTAGGAGATATGGCCAATGGGGGGAGTCATGAGACATGGGCAGCGGGGGTATCACAGGACAGGGACTATTGCCTTGGTTTCCCTTGGAGCTTGCAAAACAAACTTGTAAAACAAGTAATTATTAAACAGACAATACATGGAGAGCAGTTTGTCCTGTATACAGAGTTATGTGGCCACAAAGTTACAATATTAAAATTCTCACTCTGTGCCTCTGAGTCCCTTCTTCGCATAATGGGTGCTTAATAAACGTGGGGGAAACTGACAAATCTAAGCAGCAGTCCCTCCCCCTTTCTCAGCAAGCACCTCAGATTGTCTCCTTTAGCTCCCTCCGCAGGAGTGATGGGGTTCTTCATGCAGGCTGAAGCATAGAGGATCAGGACAAGGCACAGGCAGGGTGGATTGTATGGATCTAATCTGGGGATTGGCGGGACTTAGGACAGTTGTTCTAGAGGTTCCATCCAGGACTAGAAAAAGGAAGGGACTAGGGACCAGGAGCCAGTCAGGAATGGTTGGTGGTGGTAGTCGTCCTGAAACAGGCTGTATGGACCTCAGTTATGACCAAGAGTCAGAAGGACCTGGTGACTAACGAGATTTTGGAGGAAAGAGAGGTAAGAGTTTGAATTTCAGGCACCTGGGAGAGCACTAGAACACCTGATAGAAATGTAATACCAGGGAAATGAGTTGAGGTAGGGAGTTGCAGAGGGGAAGACGGTTTTGAAGTGCTGGCAGAATGCCTAATTGAAAATTGCAGTCATTTGGAAATGCAGGGTGAGTGTGGAAGAGGGACTGGGACTAGGCCGGAGCACCATCTCTGTAGAGGTGGAAAATGGAGTGCCAGGTGTCAGTGGACTTTCTGAGGGATAGCAAGAAGAACACTGAACAAAGATGGAACCTTGGGCAGCATCCGTGTCCTCAGGGCCATATTGGGAAACATAGTCACCAAGAGATGCAGTGTTAGTGGGAGGAAGAAAGTCAGGCTCATGCCGTATTGTAGCAGCTACAGCAACTACTTGAAGAAGCAGAAACTTTTCAAAACAGTCAAAAGCTGCAGAGAAATAAAAATAAGGAGAAAAGGAGTACTGGAATTAGAGATCAGAAATGCAGTGGTAATTTTCAAGCATGCAGTTTCAGGTGTGTGAGGGGTGGCAAGAGCAGAATAATGGATTCAAGAAGAATAGGTGGTGATGTGGAGTGGATAAGGGTGTATCACCCAAGAAGCCTGGTCATGAAAGGAAAGCCTAAATGAGAACTGTTTCGCTAGAGGGAGGCCATGGGGTTCAGTGCAGATAGTTTTAGATAGAGGATGGTATCTGTTAAAACATCTGGGAAGAAGGTGCTGGAGAGACAGGAGATGCTGGAGAAAGAAAGACTGGGTAATACAGGAGCTGATTCTGAGAGGGAACGATAGTGGAAAAGAAAGGAGGACACAGATGTAGCACACGGAGGTAAAGTCCTAGAGACACGGAATGTCTGCTTTGTTGTCCTCACACCCCCTGCTGCCTAGCGCCAACAGGTACTGGGAAATATTCATTGGATGGTAGGATGAATGGGTTCGTGATGGGCAGAAGAAAGGAAAGGAGCTTCATTTGTTGAATAGGCTGGAAGGTAAATGCTTTACATTACTTTTCTCAGTATTTACAACTACTCCGTGAAGTAGGTATTAAACAATGAGGTGAACCGTGGGCTTAAGCAGCCTCTTGGGCCTTCTGTTCATAAGTCCAGGTTTGTGGAATGCTCTATGCCTCATTGTCCTACCACCCTTGGAACTCATTCTTGTGAAGCTCATTATGGTAAAAGGCAGTGTTCTGTTAAAACTGAGTGGTAGCCTGAGGTTTGGAAGAGCTACGGAACTAGGACAGGAACAGTAAAGCTTTCGAGGCAAGGACTCATTTAAAGGTATAGAAGAGAATTTGAAAGGCATTTTCTCCAGAGACACTCAGAGATCCAGGGATAGCCCAGTACTCATGAGGACAGTTTCATTCCATCCCCATGTATCAGTACAGTAGGTACTGTGTTACAGTTTAGGAAATGTAGGCTGTGTAAGAGGCTGATGTAGGTTTTGAACCCATGTCTGTCTAGCCATTTTTAACCTCTGTGCTATAATGATTCATCTTTATGAAAAGAGAGCACAGTGCCTAGTCAATAGCAAATGCAGATGCTCAATCAATGCTAGTTAACAATATGTTTAATAGTGTTCCATTGTATGGATGGGCTGGAGGGGATTAACCAACTCTCTTATTTAGAAGCAGGATATTTCAAACTTTTCCTGTTAGTGTTAAGGATTAAATGAGTTAATACATGCAAACTGCTTAGGAGGTGTCCACACATACCACTCAATAAAGGTTAGTGTTAATGAAAGAAAAAGCTTTGCATATATTCTGACTTAGTTCCTTATGAGAAACTCCTAGGGGAGAATTGCTGGGTCAAGGAGTATATATATTTCAAGGCCCCTGATACAAATTACAGTGATCTTTCTGAAGCCTGATGATGACACTTCCATGCTGAAATCCTTCAGGGAGCCCCATGCCATGTATGGGAAAGCGGCCATACAGAGCTCTCCCAGAGCTAGCCGGCCTCTGCTTATGTCTCCAGCCTCATCTTTTCCCACAGCACTGCTCAGAGCCCAGATACCTGCCATTCTAAAGTAGCTACAGCAGTTAGTCCTTTCCATGTAAAGACCTGCCTCCTTGTTTGTGAAAACTTGGTGTTTTTCCTGTCTAGAATGTTCTGTCTTCCCCAAAATCACAACTTATCTTCAATCCCACTTCTGCCCAGAAACCTGCCCCATTCCTCCCCGCTCCCATCTGGGTCAGGTAAGCCTCTGAGGTGCTCTCAGATCTCTTTACAGCATGTATGCATCCTGCAGTGAAATACTATTTTGGTCACTTATTTGTCCTATGTGGTAAGCCATAAGCTTTTGGAGGACAAGGACAATGTGAAGTAGTTTTGGGGCTTGATAAATAGTTGGTGCTGAATAAATGTTGGTTGGAAAACGCGTGGATGAATAACGAGGATCAGAGACCATGTAGAAGAGCAGTCAGTGAGCCACGCCTCTCCCTCCCCGTGCCAAGGACCATACTCTCCCCGTCTCGCTCATGAATCCCAGCAATGCTTGATTTCACTCTGTCTTAATTAGACTCATGACTGTGAGACACTGAAACATATTCAGCTAACTTCAGTAAAGGGAGTTCAGTGATAAGGATTCATACAAAGCCTAAAAGGGTTAGAGTCTTATGGAAATCCAAGAATAAACAAGGCTGGTCTCTATGCAAATAGGAGTCCAGGGGTGGGACTGGGTGAATGAGGGACTTCAGGCCCAGGAATCCATAGGTCTTTGCTTCACCAGTGATGTGACCCTGCTGCCCACCCCCCACCCTCCCGCCTGTGTCTAGTCCCACCTTCCACATTCTCATGGGTTCCACCTGCGGGTAACTTTGCCTCCCTTGATCCTTGTGGCTACTTCCATCCTTCATGATGTCCTTTCAGCTCATCACCCACTTGTCCTGACATTTCTTAGTTCACAAGATATCATCTCTTGAAACCATGTCACATCTCTGTCTGCTGGTCAATTTGTGCATGGCCCCTGTGGCTTCATCAGTGTGGCTCCAGGAGTGAACAAAACATGGCTGTCCACAGACAGTCCTTAAGCAGAGAGTTATGAATGGGGCATTTTTCCTTTGAAGAGGCTTTGAGTCTCTATGTGACATGTCTTATCCATGTAGTCATTTATAAAATTTCTTATGCCTTTTATCCAGTAACAATTTAGGACAACAGTGAATGTGTGAATGTAAATTTATAAATACAGAATGAGGTTCAGAATGTTTCTGACTCCCAGGAAGAGAACTTTGCCTCCACGATCGTGGTAAAACAAGCCCCACGTTGGGTTCTGAATAGCACTGTCCATGCCTTTCGCACTAGTTCTGGGGTGGGGTGGGCTTGCCCCTGACCTTGCTTTCCTCTCCTTCCTTTGTGTAGGGTATTGAGTTGAGGATGGGCATATGACTCACTGGTATAAGGAAATATCCTGTCTCATGGGTCAGAAAATTACAAAACAAGACTGGTCTTTCTCATTCTTTCTTTCTTATCCCACACCTCTGCTTCATTAGGACTCTGCCCTTTTCTACAAGGAGAGCACACAGGAGGGCATGGCTGCCGGGCGTCCGACTGCCAGATGCCAGGTGAGGCAGACTTTCGTGTTTCTGAAATTCTCTTTTAGTCTCCAGAAGGTAACCCCTTTTCTTTCTCTGTCCTGGAGCTTCTTTGATTGGACCCAGCCAGGAGGATGGAGGGTTCCATAGGGAGTGCTTCCTTCCCACTTCCTTCCTCTCCTTGCCTTGAACATGTGTTCCCTAGACTGTCCCAGGCACACAGCCCCTGTGGCCTTTGCTCTGATTTTGCCTATGGTACAGGTCTGATTGGAAGGTTTAGGGAACTGCGGGCTGGCTGTAGTCCTGACCTCCCGTTAGTACATCCATGGACTGAGGGCAGGCCCCAGATACCCCAGGGAGCACTGGGTCAGGCTGTGAATGTAACACATGCTGAGAGCACCTGGTGAGCTCATGAGTCCTGAGGAGAGTCTGCTCACAGAGATGTGTGCTTGCACATTCCAGCCCAAAGGTGGAGGGTCTTGAATTCCATGCTCTGGCTTAGAACTCCTGCAGATACACTGGACACTTATGTGGGGTTTTCAGATGGGTTTAAAGATACAATCTTCTAGAATTGCAGAGCATTAGAATAAAATGAGAGGGATCCTAAAGATGATCAAATCAACATCATTATTTTAAGGATTTGTAAAAAAGCAATTAGTGAAATTTGAATAAGGTTGTAGGTTAGGTAATAGTAAAATATCAATGCTATTTTCTTGATTTTTATAATTATACTGTGATTATATTGGGTTGTAGGAAAAATCACAATGCATTTTTTGCAACGAAAAACATAGAAAAAATACGTCATGACTTTTCTGACAACCCCATACAAGAGAATATCCTTATTTTTTATAAAATATACACTAAAATATTTATAAGTAAAGGGACATCATGTTTGCAAGTTACTCTCAAGTTCAGGAAGAAGGTTGGAGAATGTATATATACTGAGAGAGGCAGAAAGATTAAGCTAATGTGGAAAATGTTAACATTTGGAGAAGGTGGGTGAAGGGTCTGTGGGAATTCTTTGTTCCTATTGTGCAAGTTTTTCCCTAAATCTGAAAAAAGAGCCCTGATATTCAGAGGCTCAGCTGTGAATATAGGGTGTGGGGTTGTGACCAAGGGGTCCATGCCACTTTCCCTGGGTGCATCAAAGGCCCACTTTCTCAGAACCATTTCCCTTCCCCTCCCTGCACACCCTCCAGGGCTGTCCTCTTTATGACGGTTGCATCTGGTCCATGTAGAGAAAGGTTGTAAGGGAAAGTGTGATTGTTTCCAGGGATCTGTGACGTTCGAGGATGTGGCCGTGATTTTCACAGATGAAGAGTGGAGGCATCTGGTCCCTCTTCAGAGGGACCTCTACAAGGAGGTGATGCTGGAGAACTATGAGAGCATTGTTTCACTGGGTAAGGAAGGCTTCCCATAGGAGGATTCTATTGTGTTAATGTGGGGTTGAGAGGCTGATAAATTGATACATCTTCTCCCTCCTGAGCTCTGAACCACTGAAACACAGTAGAAGGATGTGATTTAGGTGTACAGCAGCAGCGGGCTTCCTAATCCTGAGCCCCAGTATTGGGCAGATTTGCCCTCTGAGCTGTAGCAAATGGGACGACTACAGGCCCCCTTGTTCAACAGTCTGGCCCTGCAGCACGGAAGTGTGTTGCAGGGAGCTGGCTTTCCAGAAGGGCGAACGGAAGGGTTATATGTGCCCAGACCTTCCCCCAACTCCTCAGTCAGCTAACTTACTCAGCTCCATGCAGAGGACTAAGGGTGAGGCAAGGGGCCATCTTGTTGAGAAATTTTCTCAGAGAAGCAGAGAAAGGGGAAGAAGTGTCTCCTTTTCAAAGGGGAGTGTGGGGGTAGAATACAGGTCATACCTCAGAGCAGGTCACTAGAAATGTGTCTGATTTTGAATATTTGCCTTAAGTGCAGCCTTAGATGCCCGCAGGGGGCACTTTGCGATCAGACACTTGCGTGACAAAGGGAAAATTAAGAATTCCTGCTGATGTCAGGTATTTGTGAGAGATAAAGTTGAGTTCTGATAGGTAATGAGAACCTCTCAGGAGCTTCCAGAACAAGAGACTGTGAGAGTGCAGATTCACAAACAGGCTTAAAATAAGCAGCAGGAGGCAGTACAAGGAGTCACACAGCAGATCAGAAAAGCAAGTGTCACGCCCCCTGGGCTAGCTTAAATAGGCCAAATATGGAAAACCAAACAGAGTGTTCGGGGAGTATTAGGGAGGCTGCTGAGCCTTTCTCATAGTCTTTGGTGGAATGAAATACTGGAGATATAGATTTCCTCAGGAAGCCAGGGGGAGGTGTTTTGTCAGCAGAGAGTCAGCACACAACCGGATGGATGGTCCTCGGACCCAGTAGGAAAGTGTCTCTCTTTCCCAAGTAAGGGTGCAATTCAAGGGAAGCATAGACCTCAAGACTATTTCCAGGGGGAGAGTCTATTTATTTACATAACCAAAAAAAAAGGATAGGTTCATTTCCAGAAATGTGAAATGTGTCCCAAGGAGATAATAGGGTTAGCAGCCTGTGCTGTACACACCTGTCCATGATATCATTTGTTAACAGCAAAACATCAAACAGTCTGAAGTGTCTGTCAGCAGAAGATAGAAAAGATTATTCTATACAGAGAAATATGTAGCCATTAAAATGGTGAGATAGATCAGTGCTAATTGCAATGAAGTCGTATTTTTAATTTATTTTGTGAAAAAAATCAAGTTTACAAATCAACATTATTTCATTACCTAGTGTTTAACAGAATGTGTCTATAGGTTTCTTTCAGTATCAAAATGAATAGAAAGAAAAATGAACACTAAGTACAAAAGGTGATTTTTCTTTTGACTTGTACATACCTCTAATTTTCCTACAATGAACATGGCCCACTTTAAATAAAAGCATTAATACTAAAGGGTAAACAAACAAGCAAAAATGGGCACTTTCATTACAAGTTTTTACTCCAGATGATATTACTTCATTCTCCTTCCCTGAGCCAAGGACTCTTTTCCCCCATCCTACCAGCGCTAAAGCCAGGAGCATCCCCTCCGCCTCCAGGAGAAGAATAAACATGTGCATCCAAGGGGATCCTATCAACATCTTGACCTTGTGAGAAGCTCAGTGCCAACTCCCATCCAGATGTCTGAGCATCTTTGCGTTACTTTATCCCTGCACCCCTGGAGTGCCAGCTGCCTTCTGTTACTTCTTGCCAAAAGCCCTGGAGGCTTGGCGTAAGCTTTGGAGTGGTTGTGTGTTTTCATCACATGCCTGGCTTTTTCTTTTTCCATGAGTAGGGCTTCCAGTTCCTCAACCAGATATGATTTTCCAGTTGAAGAGAGCAGATGAGCCCTGGGTAGTTGACCTGCATGGTTCTGAGGACAGATATCCAGGAAGCATTTCTCCAGGTAACTGTGTATGAGCAGCGCAGGGCAGCTCTGTTTCGTGGCTATTATTTGGGGTTGGGTGGGATGGAGGATTGTCTGGCTCCCTTTTCTCCAATTCAAATCATCTGTTTTAGTACTGTTCTCTATCACCCACCAGCTTTTTTTTTTCTACACCTTAAAGTATTACTTGTCTTTGGGCCGGCCGAGTGGCGTGGTGGTTAAGCGCTGCCTTGGGAAGCCAGTGGCCCCGGTTCGGGTCCCACATATGAGGGCCAATCACACTGCCCTCAAAAAACAAAGCAAAAAAAGTATTACTCGTCTTTATTGACCAAATGCTACTCTCTCAGCTCTGTCATGTTGCCAATTCAGGTGGGTATTCTTACTCCTCACATTGCCACCCACTTCCCAAACTCTCCTAATTTTCCTGCTTATTCTCCCAAAGGACATTCTCCTCTTCTCTGAGATGTCCTCTGTCAGTTCTGGTCTTTGCCATCTTCTTTATTTACAAGGCTTGGTCTTTTCCCAAAGCATACAACTATTTGTGGGAATGCAGTGACCATATCTCTCTTCAGATTTATCATAGTAACCTCTGATTCCGCCTGCAACGTTTCCTATCCAGGTAAGAAACTGCATCTGTGTTTTCTGTCTATTCCAGACTGGAAGACTAAGCCTGAGATTCAAGGTGCTTCAGAAGAAGAACTGGAAGGAATGTCAAGTGGGAAGCGTGGAAGAAAAGGTCCTGTGTGTCCTAAGTCTGAAGTTCATGCACTGGAAGGTGGGTTAGAAACAGAGGAGGAAAGCCATACAGTGGAGACCTGCAAGAAATCCCTTTCCCAGGAGGAAAGCTTGCAGCAAGGGTCAGCTCCTTCCAGGAAAATTCTCACTAAAGACAGAGACCAGGAATGCAGCGACTGTGGGAAGACCTTTTTTGACCACTCATCTCTAATCCGCCATCAGAGGACTCACACGGGAGAGAAGCCGTATGACTGTCGTGAGTGTGGGAAAGCTTTTTTCAATCGTTCGTCCCTAACTGTACATCAGCGAATTCACACTGGAGAGAAGCCCTTCAAATGTGGCGAATGTGGGAAAGTCTTCAGTCACAGGTGCAGTCTCAGCAGACACCTGATGTCTCACACAGGGGAGAGCCCCTATGAATGCAGTGCGTGTGGGAAAGCCTTTTTTGACCGTTCGTCCCTAACTGTACATCAGCGAATTCACACTGGAGAGAAGCCCTTCAAATGCGGAGAGTGTGGAAAAGCCTTCTTTGACCGTTCATCCCTCACTCGACACCAGAGGATTCACACTGGAGAAAGTCCCTATGAGTGCAGTCAGTGTGGGAAAGCCTTCAGCCAGAAAAGCATTCTTACTCGACACCAGGTAATCCACACTGGTAGGAAACCTTATGAATGTAATGAGTGTGGGAAAGCCTTCTATGGTGTCTCATCACTAAATAGACATCAAAAAGCTCACGCTGGAGAGCCTCGCTACCAGTGTAGTGAGTGTGGGAAAGCGTTCTTTGACCGTTCATCACTCACGCAGCATCAGAAGATTCACACTGGAGACAAGCCCTATGAATGCAGTGAGTGTGGGAAAGCGTTTAGCCAGAGAAGCCGACTTACGCGGCATCAGAGGGTTCATACAGGAGAGAAACCTTTTGAGTGTAGCGTGTGTGGGAAAGTTTTTAGTTCTAAATCATCGGTTATTCAACACCAACGGCGCTATGCCAAACAGGGAATAGACTGAGTTGGGTGAAAGCTTTAGTCAAAGGACCTCCGTGTAAACTTAAAGTAGGTCTCACCCATTTAAACAAATCCATTGTATCTATTCTGGCTGTTACTGCCCTTTCCTGCCTCTGCTACCACAGTGTTTGAATAAAAACTCTCTCCACCTGCTGTGTCATGGGACTGAACTGGGATGCTAGAAATCAGGATGCAATTCTAAAGAGTCAACATATTGCAGAAGTTTGTCAGATGACAGGGTAAATGTTAGGAGGTGATCCTCAGGTATACCTCATGTCTGGGGCCCCAGGCGTCACTGCATTTTAAATAACTGGAGGTGACAACAGGAAGGGGAAAGCAAAATTATATCTGAGTGGGACTGATGTTTCCCAAATAGTTCTTTGGATAGGTTAGTCCCTGTCTCTCAAAGCATTTTTGGGCACTGACCTTGTTCTTTTGTGTCCCAGCTTTTAGATCTCTTAATACTGCTACTAATAGCTAGCATTTATTTTATGCTGATTATGGGGGAAGCACTCAGATTTCTGCAAGGACTAGACGCCATCTCAACAACCCAATGAAGTAGGTACTGCATTTTACAATGAGCAAACGAGTTTAGAGGGCTTACATAACTTGCCCAAGGTGAAACCAGGTCTTGAATATAGGTCTACCTTCAAAATCTGTTCCCTTTACTGTTATACTGTAAGGTTTGTTTTATAATTTATGTACTTGTATGGTCTCCTCAACTAGATTGTAAGCACTTGGAGGCATGACTTATATGTCTTTGTATCTCACACAGTGCCTTGCAAATAATAGGAGCTCAATAAATATTTATCTGAATTAATGAGTTCTTACCCAGTCTTCTGTAATTAAAACACCTCTTGGATTTACATCCTTTGTCTGAATTTTCAGTCTAACCTATACCTTTATCAGCTCAGGCTCCCATTACTACAGTACTTACTTTCTGATTTGAATTCTTCCCTCTTAATCATCGAAGAGGGGCATGCTCAGCTATGGTGCTGTAACAAGTAAACCCCCAAATAAACAAAGCTTTATTTCTCACATGACATCTGATGTGATTCAGTCTATCTTACTCCATCCTCACCTAAAACATGTTGCCTCCAAGGTCATCATGGAAGAGAAAACTGGAGGATTTTGTGGGATATTTTTAAGGGCCATCCATCACTTCTGTCCACATCTCATAACCAGATCCCAGCACAGAAGCCAGGAAAGTGAACAAGCACCTCAATATTCATTAGCATCAACAGTTTCTGTCAGTTATATTTTGCATATTACTGTTAGGCCAATCTTTCAAATGACCACTTCCTGTCCATCCTTGCCTTACTCAGGACCCAAATGGCTCAATTAATAAAGTCTCCTCTGAATATTTAACTTCTGCCTTGATGTGATCCCACACTACTGAACTTTAAATCCTGACTCTGAAACTTCTATTCCCTGGGCTCAGCTCGATATTTTTATTATATTAAAGGTCAGGTATTGGGCAACTTTTGACTCCAGACATCTGCTTAAAGTGAAGCACAGAGAGGACTTGATTCTGAATGGCTGTCTACAACCCAGATAGCCTCGCATGGGTCCCAGTGGACCAAGATGCATTTCTCCCAGGAGTTAACAGATTCAAGAAGTTGCACTGCCAGACAGGCCTTCCCTGCCATACCAGCATCCCTGTTGGTCTCAGTCCACTTTCCTTCCAGCAGGTGAGAGGTAGGGAAGATTCCATGTGTGGACTTTTGGAGCAACTTGAGTAAAAACAGAGTACAGAACCCACTGGAGTGGGTAATATCTGATGTTATTTAATGATGTTAAGTAGAAAATAAAAGACATTGTTGACTACCTTTTGTCTGATGACTGTCTTTGAGAGTTCTGAATCTTTCATTTACTGCCTTGTTAAATGCAAGGCAGATTGGATGATCAAATATTTCCCTAAGATTCTGGCATTGTCAGTAAGACAAGACTAGAATGAACCCAAAATTCCAACAGACTTGGTTACAGACCTAAATTAAAGAATGGGGATACAAACTTGAGAGTTCTTTGTGTCCTTTTTAAATTTGGTATTCTGCAGAGCATTTTTTAAAACGTGTTCTGCAGAGCATTTTTTAAAACGTGAAATACGGTTCCATCTGCTAAAAATTTGGAGGAAAGGGCCATTTTACCTTTTACTTGGTATCTCAAAGGCATTTGGCTGTGGTGAAAGCCTTAAATTTTGAGGTTTTAGCTTCACCTAATGGCCATTAGTGGAATCCAATATTGGAATCAGAAACAGGTCAAGTTGGAAGTATGCCAGCATTCTTAAAAGAGGTGAAAGACTTGGTAGTGGTTTAGCCTAAGACTTTAAAATTCATTTTGAGGAAATGAAATAATGTCTCTGGTGCTTCAACAAGCCCTACCTAAATTTTAAAAGAGAATTGAATACTTACAGCACAAATGAACAGAAGCACTACGTGAACCAGTTCTTCAAACAAAAGGGTCTGCAATGCTAGAGAACTTTGAAGTGAAGATATGGTAGAGAAAGTGCACATTGAATGGATTAAGACCCGCCTAGTCACGAGAATGTGAGTCCCAAATCAAATGCACTTTCTGAAGACTTCAGTAGAAAATAAACATGAAGCTAATCTCAACAGGACTGCAAACACCTTCATTGCTGTCATGCTATTAGCTCAGTCCACTCCTGGAGCTTCCCATAGCTCTGACTTGGGTCACATGCTCAGGACCCTGAGGTTCCCTGACCTTTGGCTCTTCCACCCTCTAACCTGTCCTCTGGGCTCTGGTGAACCAAATGTATCACCCAACTATCCTTGTTTCTAGGGTGGTGGTGATTTTTATCTTAGTTTTAATCTCACTGGTGATTGAGATTCCTTAGCTCAACCCTGCCATTCCATGCATACCCTGGACACAATGCTTTCCCCTTCTCACTTATACACTTATAGCTGCTGAAGGGAAAATATTCATACCAGCAAGTTCAAAGTGCAGTTGCAGCAGCCAGCTACAGCCATGGCAGCTTGGGTGAGGTCCCAAGCTGAAGAAGTCAGTCACAATTAACCAAGAGATGGGGCTATGTCTAATCTTTAAAAAAGTGCCAAGCCAGTTAACTCAGACATAGCTCACCCATGTGTGGTCATCCTTCAGTACAAAAGCAGCAGGTGTGAGGATGTAACTGAAAAGCCACCAAGTGCTATTAGACGTGATGGCTTTCTTGCCCTCAACAGCTGTATCTGTGAAACCTAAATGCAGACTGTCCTATCCACATCTGCACAGTAGACATGTAGATTGGCTTCCTACATCTCTGAGAATTCCTCCTTAAAGCAGTAATTCCAGAGAACAGCTGAGAGAGCATGGGCACCAAGATGAGAGCAAGGATGGGGTCTTCGTGTCCAGGTGTTCTTTAAAAAACAGAACTATTTTAATGTCTTCTTCCTTAATAACAGGAAATATGAATCCATTCTGAGCAGCAGTGCCCAACTATATTAGCCTCTTGCAGTGAGGTATCAGTCCAATGGTATATTGATGAAATTGGAATTTGTCGGGTAGCACTTCTGGAAAGGCACCTTAAAAGGCACAGGGACAACTCAGAAACTCCCTTTGCCCTTGCCGTTCCCTTCTACCTGGAATATGGATTTAATGACTGGAGATAAAAGTTGGGGGTTGATCACATTTGGATGGTACAGTTCCCCCTGCTATCTGTTGAGTCCTGGAACATTCCAACATTTAGTTGAGTCCCAAATGAGCAGCTTCAGCATCCCTTGGGAACCTGTTAGAAATGCAAATTCTCAGGCCCCACCCAGACATCCTGATGGGGTGGAGTTTTCAACAATATTTAACCAGGTGATTCTGATCACTTGACAGTTTGAGAACAACTGGTTTAGAGGCTGAGAAGAGGAGGAACTAGTTAAGGAGACTGATGAGGAGTGAGCAATCAAGGAGGCAAACCAGAATGTTTCCAGGAGGGGGGAGTAGTCAGTTTTATCAACTTTTGTTGGTAGGTTAATGAGAGGACTGAGAACTGACCATTGATTTGATAACAAAAGATGGGATTTCTGTGATGGGAATAGTTAATAAAAGAAGGGTATTTCCTGGTGTTGCAGACATAGCTGGTGGGGCCTTTCATACACACCACTTTTTGAAAGAAACTGCCCACTCCTTACCTCCTGCTGATGGAAGGATGGGGGGCATCCTCCAGCTGATCTCTGAGTTGGCAGGGCTGTTCTCCACATGTCCCCTCTCCTCCAGCCCTAGCCTACTGGACCCAAAGCAGCCAACCTTGGGAGCAGTTAGGAGCTAAATGTGGCTGTCTGTGTAGGCAGAAACCCCATATAATAGGAGCTTATACTAAATAGTTTACACCTCTCTCAGGTTAAAGCCCAAGCTGTTTCACCAAAGCGTCAGGGGCCCAGTTCCTGTCTTGTTGGTTCCCCATCCTAGGGTGTTAACCTGGTCGACATGCTTCATGATAACTCAACAGATAGCAGAGGGAACCTGTACTGTACAAATGCAAATCAACTCCACTTTATATCTCCAGTCATTAAATCCACATTCCAGGTCGACAGAAGGGAATGGCAACGGCAAAGGGAGTTTCCTAGCTGTCCCTCCGTGTTCCAGCCACCATGGAGCCTTCCCCTTCCCTTTAAGAATCACTTCTCCTTTCATCCCCCTGGCAAGAGGCAGGGGTGATGAGAAATGTAATCTTTATCCTGAGAAGCCCGAGGCCTTGCTAAAAATGGGGACTCTATTAGAGAAAGGACAGACGGACATCGTGCTTTGTATGCAAACACGGACGTCAGTCAAGCTAATTTTATTTCCTTTCTCGGGAATTTGAACTGGATAGATAAGTGAGCACACGCACTGGCATGAAGACTGCCCGCTGGCGGCTCTGAGCTCGCAGGGAGTGGACAGGACTTGCCGGTTCCAGTCTCTTTGAGGTCAGCCGGACCAGTGGCGACCTGGCCGTTTCTGGGTTGAGGTGATTTCCGGGAATGAGAGCCTACCTCTTACGAGGTGCAACCTGGAATAAACATCCCGGGCTACTTGGGGTTGTCTCTATCCCCGCCACAACTCCCTCAGGCCGGAGAGGCGCAGTACCGGGGACGCGATGCAGGCGCCGTCACCCCCTCCATCCCCGAAACGAGCGCAGCCGCGGCGAGGGAATCCTGGGGGTGGGGGCGCCACCCTCCGCGGAGTCAGCTGTGGGGAGTGAAAGTCCCAAACGAGGCGCGGCAGAGGCCTTCTTCCAGACCCAGAGCCCAGAGTCAGCCTCGAGGAAGTGGTGGCCTTTCGAGCGCCCAGAAAGGCGCTTTCCAAGGGGCCGACCACTCCCACAGGGCTGATCCTAGCAGGCCCCATCGCCAGAGACACAAACCCAGCTGCGGAAAGCTGCCAGACTGGCATGCCGCAGGGACCCCTGGGAAGTGGCGTGCGGTGACGCGCCGTGCTGCGCGGAGGGTTCTGGGAGTTGTAGTTCGACCTCGCTTTCAGACCGGGGCTACTTGGAGCCGCCGGCTCCTACTGCCTCTGTTGCTGCCTGGCCTGCCTTTCTCTGTATCTGGGGAGAGGTCGAGCCTGGGATCGAGGAGGACTGAGCGTGGGTCCTTCTAAGCCGGAGTGGCTGGAGGGAGGGCGGCAGGACGCCCCCCGGGTGCGGAGCGCCAGGTGGCCCGGGGAGAGTCGCGCGCGTCCCCGGGCCTCTGGGTGGATAGAGCAATGGACCCCCCGGTACCCCGGCTGGGGTCTCCTGTGCGGGTCAGGGAGGGAGTCGCCATGGAGCCTGGGGGCAGAGGTGAGAATTTGGAAGGGATGTGGCGCGGTGCCCGCTGGCGAGGTGGAAGGAGAAGGGCTGCCCTCTGGCTGGGGCCGGCTCAGGAAGAGGCAGCGGCCGTTTTCTCTGGGAGAGCCCTTTCCTGCAGGGAGAACCGCTACCTGCAGTGCCTGCTGGCCCATAGCCGGATATGTGCTTCCCTTGCCCCCACATCAACAGATCTGACAGTTTGACTTGTGGTAACGGCTTCCTTTTGTCCGCACAGGAACCCCAGAAGGCAGTAGGAAGGAGACTTTTAGACCCATTTGGCAGATAGGGAAATTAAGGGTTTGAGAAGTCACAGGATTTGTTTAGAATCCTGGATTTTTTTTCCCATAAGACCCATCGCTTTTCTGAGAAATCCAGTATTGTATATGAAAAACCAGTGTTCAAAAAGAATTTGGTCTTTCATCTAGTGGGTCTGGAATAGAACAGGAATGAAGCATTAAGAGAGGCACAAGCACCGATGGACACAGAGATTTTTTTACCATCACTCAGCATATGACAGATAGAAATATGTATTTAACTCAAGTGTGCAGATTCTCACATTAGAGTTCTACTGGAGTTTAAGGGCAGAGGAGATTGAAGGAAACAGGCAGCCATGCATGGGTCATGGTTATCTTGATTCAGGGATGCCGTGGGATTGTCCCTTGGTTCCCTGGGTTGACTCTTCCTAGGTGACAAATGGCTGTGTATGGCAGTTTCTGCAAGTTTCCTGCAAGGCAAGAGTACTCATCGTGCTATGTCCACTTGTAGGGTTACGTTCTGAGGCATCTGACCCACCTTACACTGGAAACCCAACAGAAAATGGCGTGACCGCTGTGCTGCTGACGCCTGCATCCCAGGTGGGTCTAGATTACTTTTTTTTTCTTTCTGATCTCAGAGCATGGATATGATTTCTTCCATTGCTATGGAATTGTTCAGCCCTGATTCCTGGACTACTGGATGCACTGGATAAACTGATACGTGGTGAACCCCAAGGTAAACACTCCTCATCTGTGCAGAACTCCACCCCTGCAGCCCCAGCATTACTTCTCTACCAGCTTAGTGCGTGATGCACACTTAGAGCATTTCAGTGCTGTGATCAGCGTCGTGTGAGATGCAAAGGAATAAAAGCCAGTTGCCCCTGGCTCATAAAGTGTACTGAGACAGTAAGACATAAATAAAATCATTCAACAGCAACAAGAAATTCATACATTTTAAAACACAGAAATGACTGGTACAGACAAGCCATAACAGATCACAAAAGAAGTTTTCCATCCTCGAGAGTATTTGGGGGGAAAACACTGGGATAAAAACTACATCTTTGAAAAACAGGAGTAGGTATTTGGAGAATAGAATATAGGAATATCCTGAGACAGAGAACAGCTTTGGCAAAAAAAAGTCTCCAAGTGACGAGAGAGTTGGATGGCTTCAAGGGGTGTGTGTGTCACTGTTCAGTGAGCTGGAATGTGCTAAAAAGCTGGGGCATGGTGTAGGCAGACCACAGGAAAATCTACACAGGGCTTACTCCAAAGGCAAGTAAGGACCACATTAACTTCTGCAGAGGCCCCGCAAGGTGAGATGTGCTTCATTTGCTCTTGTTGATCACTTCTGAGGCGTTTGACCTTTAAGGGACCATAAACTGAAATAAAAAGAGTAGAGATTTCATACTTCAAGTATTAGAATAAAGAGTTAAATTATTTGGAATAGGGATTTTCAAAGTAGGTAGCTCTTTTAACTTTATTATGTAAATCGTTTTACCCATTGTTTTTGAACAACTGTGTTGTAAACATTAGAATGCTGGGTATAAACAAATGTAACCATTATATTCATGCTTATGTTCAGGGGCTGTGGCAACAGTGGTGGTTCAAAGAGGGATAAGCCTGGTTCATTTGCTAGCATCCCAGGGACTCATTTAGTGGGTCTCATTTAAATTGAACTTGTGTAGACATGTTTTGATAGAATTAGAAAAATTATTAGACATTCGTCTTATCAGCAGTAAAGAGATTCAGCTACAGATTCAAAGGAACATCGTTCACTGGCTCTCACCCACATTTTAATAGACAGTCTAAACTCTGTGCCTTCCATCAATATCAAGGTTAGGCTGGAGTAAACATTTCTGCAGTGTTTTCAATGTTTGATACACTTCTGTCCCTCTCCCCATCTCTGTCCCCGTGCACACTTTTCCAGAACACCCCATTTCAGCTTTTGCTACTAATTCTTATTCAAGCATTCCTCAATTCCTTCACCTGCCTGACAAATGATTACAATGTCCCTGCTACATGCCAGGTGCTAGGGCTGCGTCAAGTGAGCAAAACCAGACGTGGCCTCTGCTCTTGAGCAGCTTACTGTGGGCGGGCCAGACATATGGTAACCAGAAAGTCCCTTCAGTGTGGAGGGCAACAGAGAGGCAGGGCAGGCTTCCCTGAGGAGGTAACGCCTGAGCTGACATCGGAGGCATGAGTAGGACTAAAATAGCTGAAAGGGTGAGCCAGAGGAGAGCATTCAGGAATAGGAGGCAGCATGTGGAAAGGGGCCAAAGGGAACATGGCACATGTGTCAGGCAGCCGAAAGGCAGCCGCCAGCTGGAGCACAAAGAATGCAGGGGGGCGAGTGTATAGTCGGGGTGAGTAGGGGTGGGGACCAGACCTATCAGGACCAGCAAGACAAATGGGAAGAACACTTGGTAGACTTCCCTAATAATTTGGGTTTGAATTACTGTTTTACAAATAAGTATTTCTGTGACACGTGTAGCAAATACCTTACTGTTTAATATATATTAGACTGATTTTGTTCTCAAAGGAAAACCAGAGAGAAAAATATTTCATATTTCTTGAACTTCTTATATTTTAAAACCATACCATAAGGAAAAGTCTATATTCATAGTTATATTTTTTCTACTTTCCCAGTCTGCATAGTAAGGATTTCTATATTCTGTAATTTAATTTATTGATACCTGAATTAAGAACTTGTTACCTTCCGATTTTACATCCAAGATGCTTCCCTTCACACTTGTAGGTAACATATAGTCAAATGCATGGAGGCATGGAGCGGGTCTGGGCTACAGATAACAGTAGGCCCCCATACCCGGTTTCCCCTTCTGCAGTTTCAGTTACCTGCATTCAACCGTGATCCAAAAATATTAAATGGAAAATCCCAGAAATAAACAATTCATCGATTTTAAATTGCATGCTGTTCAGTAGCGCGATGAAACCTCGTGCCATGCCGCCTGGAATGTGGCCCATCTCTTTGTCCAGTATCTCCAGGCTGTAAACACTCCCCTCCTGTTAATCACTCAGTAGCCATCTGGGTTATCAGATTGGCTGATTGACTGTCCCAGTACTTTAGTGCTTGTATTCAAGGCACCCTTATTTTACTTAATAATGGCCCCAAAGCCAAGAGGAGTGATGCTGGCCATTCAGATATGCCAAAGAAAAGCTGTAAAGTGCTTCCTTTAAGTGAAAAGGGATGTGTGCATAAAAAAATCACAGTATGTACAGGGTTTGATACTCTGCTGTTTCCGGCATCCATGGGCATCTTTGAAAGTGTCTCCCTTGGAGAACGGGGAACCACTGTATGCCAGAGAATCTGTGTTGGAAGGGGTGTTAGAGGTCATTTGGTCTAACCTTTCTATCCTTCCTGTCTTCCTTCTCCTATGCTGTGAGTTTGAGCCTTTCCCAGAGGCTTCTGGAGGGAGGTGCCTTGGTGAGCATGGCTGTGTTTGTGTTTTCAGGAGAAGGTGATCAGGGATGTGGCTGAGGCTGTCACCCAGTGGGGGCATCTGAACCCTCCACAGAGAGGTGTGCCCAAGAAGCACAGGGACCTGGTCTTGCTGGGTAAGGATGGCGCCCCCACCCCCTGAACTTGGTCCATGTGGTACCTTTGCTTCCGCAGTTCCTGGGAGCTCTGTGCTTCTCAGATTCAGAGTCTTAGTCCCTGCCCAAGACAGGAACTTTCTGCTTTCTGCATGTACTTTTGACACTCCTAGAGTTAGAAACAGACTCCTTTCTATTGAATAGGCCCAGGCAGTAGCATCTGTCTTTACTCCCTGACCACAGATGTGACAAACTTCTGGTAAAAACGCCTCTTAAGAAATGGTACGTGATGGAGAGAGACCTGACTCTGGGTGGTGAGCACACAGTGCAATATGTAGTTGATGTATTTCAGAATGGCACATTGGAAACCTATGTAATTTTACTAACCAATGTCCCTAATATATTTAATAGAAATTAAAAAAAAAAAAAAGAGAAAGACATGGGTGCTTATTCATTTAATGGGGAGAGGTAAAAACAAGCAACTAAACTGTTATGAATTCAGACAGATCCCATATCAACCTTCCTGCCTTCCTCTGAGCACTGGTGAGGGAGAAATCAGAACATATCTCTCCCTCTCTCCCTCTGTCTCCCTCCCTCCCTCCCTCCCTCCCTCCCTCTCCGTCTCTCTCTCCCTCTCTCCTTCCCTCTCCCTCCCCTTCCCTCTCACTCTCTCCCTCTCTCCCTCCCCTTCCTTCTCTCTCCCTCTCTCCCTCCCCTTCCCTTTCTCCCTCTCCCTCTCTCTCCCTCTCCCTCCCTCTCCCACTCCCTCCCTCTCTCCCCACTCTCTCTCCCTCTCTCTCCCTCCATTTCTCCCTCTTCCACTACCCCTCTCCCTCCCCTTCCCTCCCTCTCCCTTCCTCTCCTTCTCCCCCTCCCTCCCTCCCTCTCCCTCCTCTCTCTCTCTCTCCCTCCTTCCCTCTCCCTCCTCCCTCTCCCTCTCTCCCTCTCTCCCTCCCTCTCTCCCTCTCCTTTCCTCTCTCCCTCCCACTCCTTCCCTCCCTCTCTCCCTCCCCCACCCTCTCTTTCGCCCTCTCTCTCCCTCCCTCCCATTCCCTCTCTCTCTCCTTCTCCCCCTCCCCTCCCCTCTCTCCCTCTCCCTCCCTCCCATTCCCTCCCTCTCTCCCTCTCCCTCCCCCTTCCTCTCTCCCTCCCCTTCCCTCTCTCCCTCGCCTTCCCTCTCCCCCACCTCCACCCCTGTCCCCTCCCCCACCCCCTCCTCATCCCCCACCCCTCCCCCTCCTCCTCCCTCCTCTATCTCTCTCATGCTGTCTTCCCTAACAATCAAGGAGCTAACCCTGAGCTTTTTTACTAGACCCCATTTTTCTTTCCCCATGAACAGGGCTTCTGATTTCCAAGCCTGATGTAATCTCTCAGTTGGAGTGTGGGGAGGAGCTGGAGAGAGAAGTCTCGAAAGCAGCCTGTCCAGGTGAGTGAGTGTTGGAAATAGTGGACGTAAACCCAGATGGTCAGTGGAAAAGCATCTTTGAAACACTTGTGGGGGAGCCTTTCCGGGTTTTGCTAGACCACGGAAATGTTGAAGTCCCTTCCTCCTGTTTCACACTCCCCATCTATGGATGTCATAATTTTATTTTTCAGAAAGTAAACAATTTCCACTCCTGAAGTTAAATCAACATTTTAATGTTTGTTAGTAATTTGCTTGGGTGTGAGGCTTTAAACCAGGCTTTTTCATATAGGCTATTTGGTCTTTGCAGGATAATGTGGCTTTTTGTCTCAGAGCAATGAGTATAAATTAATCTCTGTGTTTCCTATGCAGAGGCACCATAGCATATGGTTACAAGGGCACTTTGGTACCAATCTTCCTGGTTCAAAACCAATCTCAGCTACTCACTAGCTTTGTGACCTTTAACAAGTGACCTTTGTGAGCAGTTAACAAGTCCTGGTAACTGCTCTGAACGATTCTGTGAATTTGATCCTATTGCTTCTGTCAGACTGCAGAACTGCAGTAGGCTAGCCGCTGGTCATACTTTCTTTAGTGTAATCTTGTCCAATTGAGGCAGCAGAATATGCCAGATTCCCCACCGTGGGTGGCTTACTTTACCAGTTCTGTATTCTCCACCTTCTTTCAAAGCCTTTGTTGGTCTACCTGCCTGACCATACTACCTCCTCTCTTCTCCAGCCTGAACCCCTAACCCGAGGCACATGTGTCTTACTCCCCTGCACTAACCACGTGTGTTCTGTGCACATTTGGTGCTTTAATTCTTCCCACTCCCTTCGCTGGAAATCCACTTGCCTTTAACCTATTTCTACATATTTGTCCTTTAACATCCCAGGCACTTCCCTGACTATGATATATAGTTGAGAACATGAGATCCTATTGATTTATTTCAGGTGAATCATGGTTGGAATGGACGTTAATGACCATTTATTTAAGCCTGGACATATTTAAATATTATTAGCAGTGAAACTTTTCCCCTTAAACTCTTACTAGGAAGGTGAGGATTTGGAGGGCAGGTGTCCCGACAGGTGGGGGACCAACCTAAGTATGTGAGGGTTTGGCCTTCCCCTCCCTACACGCTGATCATCAGAAAGAACTTGGTTCTGTATCACTCTTTCCAATTTTGGGGGGTATCAGAGGTGACCAGTTGCTTCTTAGTTACTCAGCTTTTTAAATTTTTGTATTGGGGAAGGGTAACAGTGTTGGGGAATTAGGAAAGGGAAACAGCCAAGATGTTGTCCTTCAGTCTTAGTTGTGGAGGACGCAGCTAGCTCAGCTTCAAGTCCAGTTGCCATCTGGTGGCCTGTCAGCAGCTTGTGGCTGCTCAACCCAAGGTGCCATGTTCAATTTTTGTTGTGGGTGAGCGTAGCCCACCATCCCATGCAGGAGTCGAACTGGAAACCTTGTTGTTAGGAGCATGTGCTCTCACCAGCTGAGCCATCCTGCCACCTGTTGGCAGCTCAGCTGCAGCTCAGCTGGGGCGCAGTATCACTGGCCCATGTGGGAATTAAACCAGTGACCCTGTTTCTCAGAGCTCACGCTCTTAACCAACTGAGCCATTCCACTTGTCCACTCAGCTTTGTGATGATTTGATTTTGTAGATTTGGACTACTTTGAATGCTAACTTCTAGAATTTGTGTGTCCTCTAGAGACAGTGGAACCAACAGATTTTTGTGTGAGAGGGATAGTTTTGGAAGGTTAGTCTGTTAGCAGTGATTGGATATTGTGGTAGATGCCATAACGATGCTGATGCTCCAGGTGTGAAGCAGTGAGGCTCTGGGAGGGGGTAGCAGTGGGTGGTCTGTTTCTCTGATCCCAGTCCTGTCTCCCCCGACACTGTTTTTTATCTGCCATTTCCCCACATCACCTCTGCTTAGTTTCCTTCTGTTGTTCTCTCCCCTTTCCTGGCCATCTGGACAGAGGGTTATGAGTGCCTGCTCGCCCTCCCCATGCGCAGCTGCACTTCTCTGCCCAGTCATCTTGCTTTTCTCATATCCTTTCAAATTGCAAGGGTGTTTTTGAGAGCTTTCAAGTTCATGTGTTCCTGGTGAGCATTTTTTGTTTCTTTGTTTGTTTAATTATTTTCCTACCACAGTGATTACTTTACTTTCAGTGTAGAAAATGATACATGTGCATTTTTGTTTCTGTCAGACTGGGAGACAATACCAGACAGCAAGGAGCTAATCGCAGAGCAGGACGTTTTGGGAGAAGAATCAGCCTCTGGGGTGTTAACAGAAAGATTTCCAAAGGAGAGTGCCAGCGGAAGTGAGGATTCTTTAGAGAGTCAGCAGGAAAACCATGAGAAATATTTACTACAAGAGGTTGTTGCTCAGAAGAAATCTTCTGGGGAGAGAAGATGTGATGAATTTGGAAGAAATTTTAATCGGAGGTCATTACTTGTTCAACAAGGAGAGAGACTACGTAATTGTGATTCATTTAAAAAGAATTTAAAGCAAAATGCAAATGTAATGCAACATGAGAAAATTTGTGCAGGAAAGAAACCTTGGAAGTGTAGTGAGTGTGAGAAAGCCTTTAGTTACTACTCAGCTTTTGTCTTGCATCAGAGAATTCACACAGGAGAAAAGCCCTACGAGTGTCACGAATGTGGCAAGGCCTTCAGCCAGAGCATACACCTGACTCTGCACCAGAGGATTCACACCGGAGAGAAGCCCTACAAATGTCACGAGTGTGGGAAAGCTTTCAGCCACCGCTCAGCCCTCATTCGACATCATATAATTCACACTGGAGAGAAGCCCTATGAATGCAGTGAGTGTGGGAAGGCCTTTAATCAGAGCTCATACCTTACTCAACACCAGCGAATTCACACCGGAGAGAAACCTTATGAGTGTAGTGAATGTGGGAAGGCTTTCAGCCAAAGCACATTCCTTACCCAACATCAAGTCATTCACACTGGAGAAAAACCCTACAAGTGTAATGAATGTGGGAAAGCTTTTAGTGATCGTTCAGGCCTCATCCAGCACCAGAGAACTCATACTGGGGAGAGGCCTTATGAGTGTAACGAATGTGGGAAAGCCTTCAGCTACTGTTCAGCCCTCACTCAACACCAGAGAACTCACACGGGGGAGAAACCCTACAAATGCAACGATTGTGCCAAAGCCTTCAGTGACCGCTCAGCCCTTATCCGTCATCAGAGAACACACACTGGAGAGAAACCTTACAAGTGTAAGGATTGTGGGAAAGCCTTCAGCCAGAGTTCGTCTCTCACAAAGCACCAAAAAACTCACACTGGGGAGAAACCTTACAAGTGTAAGGATTGTGGAAAAGCCTTCAGCCAGAGCTCATCTCTCACAAAGCACCAGAAAACTCATGCTGGAGGGAAAGTCAAGGAATACGGAAAAACCCTTAGTGGCAATTCAGCCTTTAGTCAACAAAAGAGAATTCATACTGGATAAAAACTGTAAACATGGTACATTCACAACATATTTATGGAACATTTACTATCCATGATGTGAGGGCTGCAAAGAACTTTAACTGTGTTACAAAAAATATGTTAATGAGTTGTCTTTGTTGATATGGGATGGAGCTTACTTAGAATGTGAATGAGGGGATTTACATTTTTTAAAAGTCCTAATGGAGGGCATTGTGAATTTCCCATGGGATAGAGGAAAATTATTTCTGACACCCTAATGTGTATGTAAGCTATTGAATCCTCGAGACAAGTAGGGTATGCCATGGCGGAAAGAGGGCATCTTGGCTGGGCTAGGCAGTCTCTTAGTGCCAAAGGCATGGACTTTTAAAGAGATCAGGCATTCATTTAGGGAAATAAGAGGTTGAGAATTTACAATGACTTTGTCTGGGGTCAGGAGTGATGGAGAAAGGAATTTGCCCTAGTCTAAGTGCAAGGCTACAAAGGAGGTAGATGGAAAACATAGAGAAAAGGCTGGGGGAATGAGCTCAAGGAATGTTGATAGAGACAATTACTTGGATGAGTGCTGACACCCAGGAAAAGCATGAGACCGTGAGTTGGTCAACTGCAGTTTCCACAAAGGCAGAATCCCCGAAGCCAGGGGACAATAGCCGGGCAATTCGCTTCTGCACTCTGTGCCTTGTAGACCTTGCTTACTGAGACATCTCCTACTTAGAATCATTAACTCCGAGGGTCAGGCCTGCAGCCTAGAAAGAGGGAGTACAGAGGGACCTTCGATGTTTTCCATCTGTTTGGAGCTGAGTTACCTGACAACGTGCTTATTTATGAAGATTTACCTCCATTGTATATAGTTTGTACCTTAGACCTTTTCATACCATGGTAACATTTTTCTGCAGACCTGAACTGCCACTGCATATTAGGTTGTGAAAAACTTGAAAAGACTTTGAAATCTTTACCTTTCACCATTTTACTCTTGGGTAGAGGCAGATGACATTTTTTCATCAAAACTTTGAAGGTTATTACTGGGAACGTTTTGAGTGCTGTATTTTTAGCTTCCATGTTTAACTGAGATGTGTCTTGTGTGGATTTCTTTCTTTCTTTTTTTAAATTGGGGAACAATGTGTTTTTCCCGGACCCATCAGCTCCAAGTCAAGTAGTTGTTTCAATCTAGTTGTGAAAGACACAGCTCAGTGGCCCATCGGGGATTCAAACCATCAACCTGTGCTCTAATCACCTGAGCTAACTGGCAACCCCCTGTATTTCTTTGAGTGTGCTGTTTGCTGAGCTTCTTGAATCTGTAGATTTATGCCTTTTGCCAAATTTGGGGGATTTTCAGCCATCATTTCTTAGAATACATTTTGAGCCCCTACTCCCACCCCTTCTCTCCTTGACGTTGATGACACAAATGTTAGGTGTTTGGTTTTCATTCCACAGGTTCCTGAGGTTTTGTTTGTTTGTTTGTTTTCCCCCAGTAACTTTTTCCTCTTAGTCTGTGCAAGCTGCCATAACAACATACCATAGACTGGATGGTTCAAACAGCAGAAATTCTCACAGTTCTGGAGGTTGGGAAGTCCAAGATGAAGGTATCAGCTCTGGTCTCTGGTGAGGCCTCAATTCCCAGCTTGCAGAGGGCCACCTTCTTGCCATGTCCTCACACAGCCTTTTCTTAGTGTGTACGTGGGAGCGAGGGAAGTAGAGAGAGACATTGAAGTTTTCCTTTTGTTTAAAGGCCACCAGCCCTATCAGATTAGGATCCCAGCCTTATGACTTCATTTAACTTTAATTATGTCCAAAAAGCCCCATCTCTAAATACAGTCACATTTGGAGGTAGCACTTCAACATATGAATTTGTGGGGAATACAGTTCAGTCCATAGCATTTTGCCTGTGCCCCTCCCAATTCATGTTCTTATTTGCAAAGTACATCCATTCCAACAACTCCCCAAAATCTTAACTTATTCCAGCATCAACTCTAAAGTCTCTTCCAAATACCACATAAGTCAGATATGAATGAAACTCAAGGTACGATTCATCCTGAGGTAGGATCCTCTCCAGCCAGCTGTGAACTGTGAAACCAGACAAGTTATGTACTTCCAAGCCACAGTGGTGGGGCTGGCACAGGACAGCATTCCCATTCCACAAGGGAGGAATAAGAAGGAAGGAAGGGGTGACAGGTCCCAGGCAAGTCCAAAGCCCAGTGAGGCAAATCCATTAGCTCTTACAGCAGGAGAACAATCGCTTGATGCCTCACCTTCCAGACCCACTGAGGCAGAGGTCCCACCACCAAGGCCAGCACTGGCCCCAAAGCTTCAGTCTGAGGTCACATGGCCCAACAACACAGAGGGGACATCCCCACCCTTTGAAACTGAGGAGGCAGCCCTATGATCTCTAATGGAGGCATCCTTCTGTTTTCTTGAAGCATAGACCACATGTGCACCTGAATAGCTTTATTGTCTGGTCCTATAGGATCTAGGAAGTCTGACAGCCTGCCTTCAGTTTGTCCAGTGTTTCTGTCCCCGTTAGTCCCAGCTGGCAGTGTTTCTGCTGGTATAATCCCTTTTCTATCCCTGGCATCAGCTGAGATGGATGATTAAGTCCAAGAGTTTCAGCCACAGCCTTAGGGTTCTGTTTAGAACAAGCTGTCTCATATTTTGCAATGGAGGGACAGACTTTCCCAAATCTCCAGGTTCTATCTTGCTTTTGCTTAATGATTCCTTCAGTTTATCTCTCACATTTTAATTGTAGTAGTGTGGAAGACCCCAGCAGCACTAATATTTTGCCTAAAAACCTCTTCTGCGTAGTTTCATTGCTCACAGGTTCACCTACAAAACAGTGGAACACAGTTCAGCCATGTCTGCTCCCCCTTTACAAGAGTCACCTTTCTTCCCGTTTCCAGTAATGTGTCCCCATTTCTGCTGAGACCTCACCTTTAATGCCCGTACTTCTGGCATACACCTCGAAACCTTTCCAGCCTCTCCCCTTTGGGGAGGATTCGGTTCCAATGTTTAGGTATTTGTTAAAGCAGCACCCCACTTCTCGGTACCAAAATGTGTCTTAGTCTGCTCAGGCTGTTATACCACAGACTGGGAACTCAAACCACAGATATTTGCTTCCCACAGTTCTGGAGGCTGGAAGACTGAGATCAAGGTGCCAGCCAGTTTGGTTTCTGAGAGAGCTCTCTTCCTGGTCACCTTTTTGCTGTGCCCTCACAAGCCTTCCTCAGTGTGTGTGTGTGGGGAGGGGGGAGAGGAGAGAGAGAGAGAGAATAGAGAGAAAAAGAGAGAGAGAGAGAGAGAGAGAGAGAGAGAGAGAGAGAGAGAGAGAGAGGCTACCAACCTCATCAGATTAGGACCCCACAGTCATGACCCTTTTTTTAACTTATGTACCTTCTAAACGCCCTAAATAAATACAGTCACATTGGGAGTTACGACTTCAACATAGGAATTTGGGGAGACACAATTCAGTCTATAGCAATTTTTTCTCTGGTTTTCATTGGTATTTTCTGTTCTATCTCTAAGTTCACTGATGCTTTTCTCTGTCTCTTCCATTCTGCATCATTGGGTTTTATTTCAGTTGTGTTTTTCAGTCCTGTTTGATTCTCTGTGTATTTTATTTCTTTGCTGAGACTTTCTTTTTTAAATTTTGTGTCAAGCGTGTTTGTAATTGCTCACTGAGGCATTTTTATCATGGCTGTTTTAATCTAATAGGTCATTCTAACATCTGGGTCTTCTCAGTGTTGGTGTCTGTGGCTTGCCTTTTCATTCAAGTTGAAAATTTCCTGGTTCTTGGGGTGATGGGTGATTTTCACTTGAAATCTGGCCATTTTAGGTATTATGTGACTACCGTCTCTAAATCTTCCGTCTGGATAGGCCTCCTTTGATATTGCGCTGGTGGAGAAAGGTTTAAGTTGGTGTTGGAAGTCCGGTTTCGTTTTGGCATCTATTGGAGCAGGGGCCCTCAGTACTGCTGGGCAGTGTGGCAGTTACAGCTCCCCACTAGGCTTCCACTGACCACCTGGCTGGGAGGGGCAGAGTGTCTCATTACTGCTCCCCAAATGGCCTCCACTGACACCATGGTGGGGTGAGATGGAGAGTGACCTCATGACTATTCATCATTTGTGGAGATCCTGAGTCCACTAGGCCTCCACTGAGCAAACCAGTAAGGAGAGGGAGCGATGTCGGGTCTCTTGGTAAGGGTGGAAGCTTAGTGTCCTCATGTAGTCTTTCATGACATTGCTGGGATGCAATGGAATGAAGGGTCAATTTTACAAATCCTGTCTCCCCACTTGACCTTCTCTGACTCCACTCCAGGGTAGGGTTACAGCCTGGTGAGGGTGGAGATGTGGGCTGCCCATTTGACCTTCGTTGGTGTGGAGAGAGCTGACGTTTTCTCCCACGGTCTTTGGCTACAGGAGAGTGCTTGTTGTCTAAAAGCTTTCTGTCTTGCCAGGCTGCTCCTCTCCTAGTGCGTTGACTGGAAAGAGCAGACTTTTCTTGGGCCTGTTTTTTTTTATCTGTGCCTGTGTATTTCTGGGTTGCCAGCTTCTTCAGAACCCAGCCTGGGATAGATGAGTCAGAAGGAAGACCCATGAGACTCAGTGCTGTGGCTCTCAGGCTCCGAGGCCCCTGCCAGCATCCTCCCCATCTTTCAGTCTTCTTCTGGTGTTTTATATCTGATGTCCAGGGTGTTAGCTGCACTTTGGGAAATAAGGAAGAGAACTCCTTCACTCTTCCCATGACACCCCCCTTTTTGGCACTGAAATGGCACATCAAGTTGTGTCAGAGTTGTGGAATACCTAGGTCATTTGTAACCAGTCAGGGTTAAGTACCAAGAGGAAAGCTCACTTGTTCCCCAGGAAATGACTAGGCTGCAAGCTTCATAGAAACTAGTTTTTAAGTGGGGGACATACCAATGTTTAACTGTAGATTACAAATTTGAGAAGAAAAGAGATATGACTAAGGATATGTAAACTACAGGGACAAACATTTTTATTTCTATCTTTGTTCCAAGAGCATATGGGAACCACTGGAAACCAGAATTTTAGTTTCTTTATGTATTATTTATATTTAGATATCTGTTATTTTTAATTTGATATATAAACAGGATATCAGAGAAACAACAAAATAAAGAATGAAAATAATTGGGATTTTAAAAAAATCTGTCCACTTCATCCTTTTTAATCTGTTTCCCAATTTATATATAAATTTTAAAAAATGCAATACCTACTTGAGAGTGGCAAGATTAGTCAGATAATGGAGGCAAAGTGATTTGTGAGCTATCAAGTGCTCTGTAACCATTAGGTATTGTTTTGTTTTGTTTTTGTTTTTATAAAAGGGGATTTTTTTTTTAAAAGATTTTATTGGGGAATTGGCAGAGGGGAACAGCGTTGGGGAATCGGGGAAGGGGAACAGACAAGTTGCTGTCTTTTTGTTCTTCAGTTTAGTTGCGGAGGATGTTGCTTCACTCTTGGTATCGTCATTGCGCTCTTCCCGGATAAGGCAGATCGGTCGCCGGCCTCTGGATGTCGCTCACCGCGGCTATTGGCAGCTCACGCTTGGCTGCCAGCCGCTCACGCTGGCTGCGGGCCACTCACTGCAGCCCGTGGCAGCCCACTGCAGCAGGGGCTGCAGCCCACACCATCACCGGGGCTCGCACAGCCCAGCTCCAGGTGGAGCTGTTGTTAGCTGTAGAGGGCAGTGTCACTGGCCCTCACGTGGGATCCGAACCGGGGCCGCTGGCATCCCAAAACCAGCGCTTAACCAATGCGCCACTCGGCCGGCCAGTTTGTTCTTTTTCTCCCTCCTTCCTGGAAGTGTAAAGTTAGGTTGTTGATTTGAGATCTTCCTTCTTTTCTAATGTGGGCACCTACTACTACAAACTTCCCTGTTAGCACTGCGTTTGCTATATCCTGTAGGTTTTGGTATGTTGTGGTTTTGGTTTCATTTATCTCAAGATTTTTTCTGGTTTTTCTTGTGATTTCTTCTTTAATCCACTGGTTGTTCCAGAGTGTGGTGTTTAATTTCCACATATATGTGAATTTTCCAGTTTCTTCCTTTTGTTATTGATTTCTAGTTTTAGTCCATTGTGGGGAAGATACTTAGTGTGATTTCAATCTTCTTAAGTTTGTTAAGACTTGTTTTGAGACCTAACATGTGATGCATCCTGGAGAAATGTTCCGTGTGCACTTCAGAAGGGAATTTGAATCTGAGTTTGTTTTATTTATTTACTTATTTATTTAGTTACCACTTTGTCCAGAAACATTAGGAGTAACCAGCCAACCTTGTTATACTCATTGGTGTTTTGTGTTGGTCTCACCCTATCAATGATGATATATTGACTAGGGATGCCTGACACTCTCCTGTGCCCATACTATTTGTGGGAGCCCCCGCAGACATTTCCCTACTGGAGTCAACGTTGTGGCTGGACCAGCCCTTGTGTTCTTATTATGATTGCATGACATACCTCAGCAACAACCATCAGAGAACTTTGAAAAAAATGATTCATTGAATCCTGGAGGGTACATGGTATACCCAGGGGCCATACAGCAAGGTCATGGGTAGAGAGAAATGGAGAGAGCCTGAACCTGGGGTTCTGCCTTTATTTGTGTCCAAAGGTGGGGTGCCTAGGCTTTCATGGGCTTACTATTTATTGGCAAATTTAAAACCCAAGAGCTGGAATTAGGATGCGGGAAGGGAAAAGTGGGGTTACTGAAGAGTCAGTTATCTAGGTTACCAAGGATTTTCTAAAAGGGAACTTCATGGTCTCAGTGGCCTGGCTCTTTGTCTGTGTAGCTGGTGATGTGTTTATTGGAGCTTGGTGCCTTGGCAATCACAAGCCTAAGGACAGGCACTTACATTATAATCAGAAAACCTAAGGACAGGCACTTACATTACAGTTAGTTTTCCAAAAATGTCCCTTCTAGCTCTGTGCTTCTTATAAATGGTTGATTAGGAAACTCCGATGCAGATAATTTTGTGTCTGTCTGTTGTCAGACATGTGTGGACACAGTGCTCTCCTTACTACTGGAGATAAGAGTCTTCAGTATCCTTAAATCTTAAACCAGATCAGACAGCCAATTCTAGGACCCCCCACAGCTCATTCAGAAAGCCATCCTTAAAATTCTGTTTTTCTAGAACCAAAAAATTTTTTGTTTGCTGTCCGTATTGGTCAGGGTTCTCCAGAGAGAAGCAGAAACCATAGGATTTAGGTTTTCGTTGAATGATGTCTTTATTTTTGCTGTGGTTCTTGATGTGGATTTTCACTATGTATGAACTTGTAGGCTGCTTGTTACTTTCTCTCAAAACTTTAATCTGGCCGACTTTCTCATGTTTCATAACCACGAGTTACCAGCCTAAGTTTTTCTGACCTTAATATGTGGGAATTCTGAAACACCTATGTTGTAGGCATTTCTCTCCAGAAAAAAAAATGAATAAATTTGGGGTTTGGATTGAGATTTCCTGGACCACACAGGAAATATTACCCCAAATGCCAAACCCTCCTTGGGACATGACTTACTGGGGAAAATCACTCCATCCCCAACTTCCATCACCAAATGTGATGGGGTTGCTAGACAGACAATTGTCCTTGTGGACTTTCCTTTTCGGTGGTTATTTTCTACCTCCCATTTCACGGAGGGTCCCTGTCATATGTGGTGGCCTAGGCCTACCTCACCACCCTGCTCCAGTCACATGCTGGTCTTCTGGCCTTGAGTGTTTGCTTTGTTTTCTGTTTGTTTGTTTTTTAATTGGGGAATTGGGGGAGGGAACCAATGTTGATGAATTGGGGAGGGGACCAGTCAAATTATTTTTCTTTAATCTTCGTTGTGGAGGGCGCCAGTCACCATCTGGCTGCCTGTCAACAGCTCATGGTCTCTAAGCTCAAGGTGCTGTGTTCAATTTTAGTTGCAGGCGGGTGTAGCCCACCATCGAACAGGCAATCTTGTTGTTAGGAGCATGTGCTCTCACCAGCTGAGCCATCTTACCACCTGTTGGCAGCTCAGCTTGGGCGCAACATCACTGGCCCATGTGGGAATCAAACTGGCGGCCCTGTTGCTCAGAGCTCATGTTCTTAAACCAACTGAGCCACTCGGCTGGCCCCTGAGTGGTTCTTCAATCCCAAAGTCCAACGGTTGTTAGGTTGGCACGTAAGGCAGGAAATTTCTGGCATCATGTGTCATTAAAAATGCAGCACTTGGGCCGGCTGTGTGGTGCGGTGGTTAAGCGCTGGCTTGGGAAGCCAGTGGCCCTGGTTCAGGTCCCACATAAAAGGGCCAGTGACACTGCCCTCAAAAAAAAAAAAAAAAATGCAGCACCTTATTAACCCAATTGTTTTCACAATGGAACAATTGCTGCCACAATTATTGATACTGAGGGCCCTCTGTCGGTTTTCTTTCCTTTCCCCCCTTCTATAATATTTGCTTTATCTTTGTCTAAGCATATTTTTCCTTTCTGAACTATTTAAAACTAAATTGTTGATGTTGTGACATTTCACCCGTAACGTCACATCTTATAAAAATGTGTATCAGCGTGTATCTTTTATGAGCAAGTACTTTTTCCAACTTGTTCAACCCAAGAAATCTAACATTTGTATAAAACTAACGTATAGTCAGTTTTAATTTCTCCACAGAGATCTCCAAATGTTATTTATAGCCCTGCTGTCCAGTGTCCAATCAGTGTTGCAATTACTTATCCAGCTTCTTAAGTCTCATGAAGATGATGCTAACATTTGAGGAGCCTAGACCAGTTTTGTTGAATCTCCCACAACTTGTATTTTCTGATTATTTTCTCATGGTGAGAGGCAGACTAAGCATTTTGGCAATAAATCTATATAGATGTTGTACAGTTCTCACTAAGAGACTCAGGATGCAGGGCCGGCCAGGTGGCTCAGTTGGTTAGAGTGTGAGCTCTGAGAAATAGGGTTGCTGGTTCGATTCCCACATGGGCCAGTGAGCTGCGCCTGAGCTGAGCTGCCTCTCAGTTGCCAACCGGAGGCTGGATAGCTCAGCTGGTGAAAGCACCTGCTCTTAACAACAAGGTTGCTGATTCCATTCCCGTATGGGATGGTGGGCTGTGCCCCACCCCCAGAACTAAGATTGAACACAGCACCTTGAGCTGAGCAGCCGCGAGTTGTCTATGGGCAGCCAGATGACAGTTGGTTAGAGTACGTGCTTTCAACAAAGGTTGCTGGTTTGACTCCCGCATGGGATGGTGGGCTGCGCCCTCCCACAACTAGATTGAAAGTGGTGACTGGACTTGGAGCTGAGCTGCACCCTCCACAACTAAGATTGGACAACAACTTGACTTGGAGCTGATGGGTCCTGGAAAAACACAATGTTCCCCTTCCCCAATTCCCCAATGCCGTTCCCTTCCCCAATTCCCCAATAAAATCTTCAAAAAAAAAAAAAAAGAGAGAGAGACTCAAGATGCCAGTTTGTCCTGTTTTTCCTAATGCTGAGCTTGAGTGCTTTGTTCACATTTTGTCCAGGGCCTTGCCTTGTAATTAACGACCTCTCCCTTTGGATGTAATAAGTAATGTATGAATAACTTGCTTCCCAGCAGCCTTTCATCTAGTGTTTCCAGACTCCACTGATGACCCTTTTCTGAATAATTAGTAAGTTGGCACTTACAAAATGGTGTTTTTCTCATTCTGTTATTCCTCCTACATTTGGTGGCTGACATTCTTATGTAAAGAAGAGCTTTCTGTCCCCACCTTTCACCTGAGGTGTTTTTTTTGTTGTTGTTGTTTGTGGTTTTTTTTTTTTTGTATCACTATAAGTTCATGGATTTCTTTTTAAATTTTATTTTAATTGAAATTTAACATCCCTGACATGTGTAAATCTTTAGTATACAATGTGATACATTTTTACATGTGCATAACCACCAACCAGCTGCAGGCTGAGAGACAAAATATTTCCATTGTTCCCAAAAGCTCCCCCAGGCCTTTCCCGGTCAATCTACCCCACAACCTCATCCTCCCCACCTCTCACCTCCCTGCCCTTCTAGTAACCACCTCTTTGTTTTCTGTCATCCTCAAAACTAGTTCTACTGTTCTTGGTCATCACTTAAATAAAATCATATCATATGTAGTATTCTTTTCTGTCTGGCTTCCTCACTCCATATTTTCTGTCATTGCACTATCTTGCATATATCAAGTATATACAAGTATAGTGTTCCACTATATGAATATGCTCCAGTTTGTTTATTTATTCTACTGTGGATGGATATTTGAGTTGTTTCCAATTTGGGCTATTCTGAATATACAAGGTCTGACAATTAAGATTGCGAACTTGTTGGAGTGATATTACTAACCTTTTGTGATATCAGAGGGATTATTCATTATGAATTTGTACCAACTGGACAAACAGTTAACCAGGTTTACTATGTGGAAGTGCTGAAAAGACTGCATGAAAAAGTTGACGACCTGAACTTTTTGCCAACAGTTCATGGCTCTTGCATCCCGACAATGCACCAGCTCACACAGCACTGTCTGTGAGGGAGTTTTTAGCCAGTAAACAAATAACTGTGTTGGAACATCCTCCTTACTCACCTGATCTGGCCCCCAATGACTTCTTTCTTCATCCAAAGATAAAGGAAATATGGAAAGGAGACATTTTGATGACATTCAGGACATCAAGGGTAATATGATCACAGATCTGATGGCCATTCCAGAAAAAGAGTTCCCAAATTGCTTTGAAGGGTGGACTAGGCACTGGCATCGGTGCATATCTTCCCAGGAGGAGTACTTTGAAGGAGACCATAGTGATATTCAGCAATGAGGTATGTGGCAATTTTTCTAGGACGAGTTCGCGACTTAATTGTCTGACCATGTAACTGTTATGAACATTCCTGCTTCTCATGTGCTTTTCTCTTGAGAATATGCCTTGGAGTGAAATTCCTGGGTCACATTGCAAGGCATATGTTACTCTTGAGAAGATAATGTCAGAGGGCTTTCAGCACCTCCCTCAGCGAAGCATCAGAGTTCCAGTTTATCAACCATCCTCCAAGGCCCCAACTTGGCTCCTTTGAGTGAGGAATGAGTCTTGTTCTGCTTGTTTATCTTGACCTCTGGAGGTAGCACTTGGGGTTTTCTTTAACTGAGATATAACTGACGCATAGCACTGTATTAGTGTTAGTGTCAACATATGATTTGATAGACGTATATAGTTAAGATGATCACCACAGTAGGGGTGGTCAACATCCATCTCCATACATAGTGAGGCATTTTTTTCTGGTGCTGAGAACTTGAATCTACTTGCTCAGCAACTTTCAGATATAGAGGATAGTATTGCTAACTGTAGTCACTGGGCTTTAAATTACACTCCCAGGACTTATTACCTAATAATAACTGGAAGTTTGTTCTTTTTGACCCAACTCACCCACTTCACCCACCCTCACCTCCCACCTCTAGCATCCACCAATCTGTTCTCTGTACCTATGAGTTCAGATTTTTGTTTTATAAATTCCACACATAAGTGACATCATGCATATTTGTCTTTCTCTGTCTGACTTATTTCACTTAGCATGAATCACTCAAGGTCCTTCCCCATTGTCACAACTGGTAAGATTTCCTTATTTTTCATGGCCAAGTAATATTCCATTGTGTATATGTACTACCTCTTCTTTATCCATTCTTCTATCGATGGACACCTAGGGTGCTTCCATATCTTGGCTATTGTAAATAATGCTGCAGTGAACATGGTGCAGATATTCTTTTGAGTTAGCATTTTTGTTTTCATCAGATAAATACCCAGAAGAGGGATTTCTGGGTCATAGGTAATTCTATTTTTAATTTTTTGAGGACTCTCCATACTGATTTCCATAGTGGCTGCACCAATTTGCAATCCCACCAACAGTACACAAGGGTTCTCTTTTCTCCACATCCTCACCTACACTGGTTATTTCTTGTTTTTTGTTTTTATAACAGCCATTCTAACAGGCATGAGGTGATAGCTCTTTGTTTTATGAGCAGAGATGATATTTTAATCCAGTAGTTCCATTTTAAAGTGTGGAGCATTCTATAGAATCCACCTCACCTAGCGCTGACATCATAGTTTATATGAATGCGTGTTCTTATCTTGCTGTCATGTCCTCCCAACTTTAGAAATAAAAGGAGATTCACGCCCTTCTGGTGGGAAGGTAAAAATACTACCACCACTTTGGAAAATGGTTTAGCGGTTTCTTATAAAGGTGAACACCCACCTACCCATTGACCTGGAAATCTGACTCCTGAATATTTACACAAGAGAAGTGAAGGATGTGTTCAAAAAACACTTACACAAAAACTTTCCTACTAGTGCTATTCTTTTTTTTTTTTTTGAGGGCAGTGTCACTGGCCCTCATATGTGGGACCCGAACCGGGGCTGCTGGCTTCCCAAGCCAGCGCTTAACTACCGTGCCACTCGGCCAGCCCAGTAGTGCTATTCTTAGTAGCCACAACTGGAAACAGTCTAGATGTCCATCAGCAGCATAACAGAAAAACAAATGATGGCATATTCACACAATGGACTACTTACTACCCAACATGAAAAGAATGAACTACGGATACCCCGACGGATTGCAACAGCATAGAGTGAAAGAAGTCAGGACACCCCAGTACAGCTATATGATTCCGCTTATATGAAACTCTAGAAAAGACAAAACCGATTCATGCTGACAGAAAACAGAAGTATCACTGCCTCTTAGAGGAGGACTGCTAGGGAGAGGCCCAAAGGATTGTCTGGGTGGTGAAAATGCTCCTTATCTCCAGGGGGTGTGGAGTACACAAGCGCGGGTCTGTTTGTCAAAGTTATACAATTAAGATTGATGCATGTAATGCATATAAAAGTTTTCTAAAACGGGTATAAATATATGTGAGTGAGTGTGCATGATCTATGTCTGCAAGTTTAAAAAGACATAAAGAGGGAAGGTAGGAAATATGAATTGCCTAGCAAAGACTTAGAGTTAGATGAGTAGATCGCATTGATTTAACTTCCAGGAACACTCTGGCTAAAGGGGAAAGCAGGGGATCTCTGCGCTGGCCCAGGACCTTCTGTTTTACATTTTTAAGGGTTTCTGCCCTTGTAAGAACTGCTCTGTAGTTCCCTTCAGCTTCACCAGGTGGCAGTGTTGTACCAGTCAGTCAGGGGCCTGGGCCGGCGGGGGGGCGGGGCCAGATCACAGGAGATAGGTAGATACCTGAGCAGTCTAGAGCCACCCACTAAAGAGGACTGGTTTCGTTGTCATCATTATCACTCGTTTTTTGAGCAGATAGTGTTACTCATCTCGATTACCTACTTAATTCACCGTGCTTAGCTGAAAACGACTTTTATCTTTTTCCAAAAATGATATCTGGTGCGTCAATGTGCCACCATTGCAGGTAATCAAGGCATTGTGCTTAAGGCCCCACGGAAAGATGGATGGAGGAGGAGTTCCCAAAATATCGGATTCCGTAGTGGCTTCACCAATTTGAAGTCCCATCGACAGTGCCATAAAAACAACCAGAGGGGCCAGCTGAGTGGCCCGTTCGTTAAGAATTGGCTTGGGATGCCAACTCTGAGTAGCAGGGCCCTGGTTCGGATCCCACATGAGGGCCAGTGACACTGCGCCCTCTACAACTAAGATGGTGAACAACAGCTCAGCCTGGAGCTGGGCTCCCGCATGAGCTACAGTGAGTAGCTGGCAGCCAGCAGCTGGCATGAGCTGCCGTGAGCCACCATGAGCGGCTGTCCCATGACCGACGACCGACGGCCTCAGCTGGGAAGAGCTCAATGATCACAATACCAACATGGGCCCATGAAGCGACGTCCTCCACAACTAGACTGAAGAACAAAAGAACAGCAACTTGTCTGTTCCCTGATTCCCCAATGCTGTTCCCCTCCCCCAATTCCCAAATAAAATCTTAAAAAAAAAAAAAGAGCAACCAGAGGACTTAGGCTTGGGGGGTGGGGCGGGGGGCAGGTCATGAGCTGTGGTGGGAAGGTGGCTCTGACCCCAGCCTGTCAGGTGGGAAGAAGGAACACCTGGAGGAAGGTTCCCTGGGGAAGGGGCTGTGGGACTCCTGGGACCCCAAAAAGGAGAGGCCTTGAGTTGAGCCTCCTTTCTCTTGCCTGGATGTGTGCTCTCCAGGGGGTTCTGTCCCAAGTGAGGACCTTGTACTTGAGAAAGGAGTAAAGAAATGAAGGGCATGACTATAGTCAAGCTGCTAAATTACTAAAATCCAGTAGGCTGAGCCACAGGGACAATATTCTACTCTTGTTTTAAGTAGCCTGGGAACTTGAACTTTTGAGATTTCCAGCTACACATGGAAATAGATGTATACATCCTGTAAATGACCCTCTGACCATCCCTAAAGAACTTAAAGAAGAATATTCCAGACCAGCTGGCTCCATCATCCAGTCTGCCTGACATTGAGCTGATTACCTTCTTGGACGACCCAAGGGCTCAGTGTGCAGACTGATTCCTCTCAATAGCCCAACACCTGCTGACTCCTGTGCTCCATCAACAAACAGAAAACCTGTTTTGAGCTGCATGCAGGCAAGCCTGCTCCAAGTTCTTCCAATGATGGAGACGCGATCTCAAGCTTCCAGTCAGAGGAAAGGTCTGGCCATGGAGACAGGCTGGGGCCTTGGAACCTGGGCCCAGCATGGAGGCACTGGGGAGGTCCTGCTGTATGGAACAGTGGGCGGCTTAATGGGCAGCTTAGTCCAGACAAGTATGCGAGAACCTTGGGTCAACACACAACATGTTCAATGGCAGAGAGATGGAGGCATGAAGGATTGACACATGGGCGCGGAGATGGCACTAGTGTGTCTGTGTCCTGGGATGGAGGGCTGTGGAAGATGTCACTGGAGATAACAGCTGATGGTGAGAGGTTTGAGCAGTGTGTGATGGTGCCCAGAGCGCCTGGTGCACACGTGGCTATGTTTAGTTAGGGCAGTCCAGGTGATGCCTCAGTGACAGGTGAGCCCCCAGATCTCAGAGCCTAGCCCACCAAGGACTGATTTCCACTCTGCAATGTCTGATGCTGGTAGGGCTAGTGTGCATGTATGGGGATGCAGGCTGAGTCGTTTGGCAGGACAGCTTTGCCAAGACCCAGGGAGCCAGGCTGTGGGAGATTTTATTAGGGGCATGAGTAGCCTGGAGGTATTTTAAGTTGGGGGGTGTTACAATCAGGTGGGTAACTGTGGGGGACCAGCCTCCGCTGACCAGGGTTTCCCTCAGGTGGAGACGGCGTTGGCAAGGGAGGAAAATAAGGGAGACAGTGGAGACACTGGGGGAGTTAAAGAAAAAAGGAAAAAAGTGTCACACTTTATTGCCAGAGTATGTTCTTTTTATAGGGATACTTGACCATTGTCTCAATCACAAGAGTTTGGTGGTTTCTAGTTCCCAGGATTTACTCAAGTCTTTACTTCCCTGTAATTGCTCTCTCCAGGATGTATTGTGACTTACTCTTCCGTTAAAGGATTACCTTGTCTTTATTATGATAATTGCCATGAAACCCAGACTCAGTTTCTGTATGTCACCTAAAGAATGTTTATCATGACTATATTACGTTAAGGATTGACATATATTGCCTAAAGAATGTTTACTAAAGCTATCTTGACTATCTAGAAATCATCCTAAATCCTAGCAGTTAAACACAACCATAAAACTCACAGTATACTTGAGCTATACTAAAAGACTAGGAGTGGCTGTGTTTAGGGCAAAAGCATCTAAAATCTATTCGTATGTAAATACAATACCTAGCAACCAAAAGGGTCTCACACCTCTCTTATCCTACAGAGGGCTGCATCAGTATCTGTTGCTGCAGCAAGGCACTGGGCAAAGGAATTCACACAAGGCTAATTAACAAACATGGTCAGCGGATGTCTTTGAGCTGCCTCTTACCCGGAACTCTCATGGCTTGAAGACTTTTAATCTTCAAGGAGACTATTCACAGTAGGGCCCTTAGGCAAGTGCATAAGCTTCTCACAGGCCTGAGTTTTCTGGCCTGAGTTTGTCAGAGGTCTGTGCCTCAGTTTCCAAGGGGCTTGAGTCCCCAATATCTCAGTTCAGGGGTCCCCTCAGGTTGTAGCCTGTTTTAGGGAGTTTCCTTCTCTTTAGGAAATCTTGCCCCGTCTCTGGCATACACAACCAGCTATCATCAGGGTACCACAAGAACTTGTCACAAATGCAGTGAATATATTGTCTCCTATAGGAAAGGCACATGGGTATCATAGAGGCGATATTACATGACCAACCATAAGGCAGCACTCCTAATATCCAGTGGTGAGCAGGGCAATGTGGCCTTGTCAGATGTCGGCTCCCGGCAGGTAACCTGTGTATGGGTCATTCTTTGTGACACTGTGGGCTCCGGGACAGGCAGGCCTGCCTTTGGCTGGTGTGAAGGTGCTGCTCCAGGGTGTGGCAGTTGTGGTCAAATTGTAGGATTTTCTGCCAGAGAGAAGGGGTTCCTGCTCTGTCTCCACTGTGACCTGAGCAAAGGCCACTTTTCTCTGAAAGCTTCCAGGGTGCTCCGATTGCCTGACCTCCACCCAGAGTAGCTGAGGGGCCCAGTGCGCTGCCCGCTGCCCTTCTCACATACACCCCAACCCTGTATTGATCCGGTCCCCAAAGCCACCTGGTGTGGTGAATAGATGAAGAAGGTGGGGGTGGAGATGGCCTCAGGCAAGAATGGAATCCTGATAACCCCTCCCGTACCTCATTCAGGGGTGTGGGAGGTAAGGACACCCCTGCCCTCCAGGATGAGACCTGCTCTCCTACATGGGTATTGGGCCTGCCCATGGCAGTGGCTCCCAGTCGACCAGGCCCATCAGAACCCCTGGGGAGCTGTACCACATGAACCCCAGCATGCACAGTCTGAACCCCATCCCTGGGGAGCTGCACCACCTGAACTCCACCCCTGGGGAGCTGCACCACCTGAGCCCCACCATGCACAGCCTGAACCCCACCCCTGGGGAGCTGCACCACCTGAACCCCACCATGCACAGCCTGAACCCCACCTCTGGGCAGCTGTACTGCCTGAACCCCACCATGCACCACCTGAACCCCACCATGCATAGCCTGAACCCCACCCCTGGGGAGCTGTACCTATTGAACTCCATCCCTGGAGATTCGCATTTAGTGGGGTGCAAGCAGGCATCTGTAGAGCAGCTCCGCACCCCTCAGCTGTATGGAGGCCTCCATTTCGCTCTTGCCCCATCCTTGCTGGCTGAGCAGCAGAATCCTTGCTCACGACAGCTCCCCACAGCCCCAGCAAAACCAGTTCTCCTGACAGTTGGGGACTTGCATCTTGTTGGGAAGAGAAGGTCTCTGGGTAATGAACAGTTTTGTCATTGTCCCCGTTCATTTCTTGGGATGAAGTCATGTAACTCAGAAGTCCCTCCTCCAACAGTTTATGTTGCTGCATGGTCTGGGAGGCACAGACTGTTGTGTAACCCCACATTGTCACTCCTCGGGGAGCATGTCCACGTTTTATGTTTTGTGACACCAGAGTTTCAACTAGCAGTAAGTAAGCGTGGCACACCCTGTCACAGTGGGGGCCTCATCTTGGAACCAGCCTCCTCTAGTAGAAGGGGATGACGGCAGAGTCCTCACTGCAGGTCACCCAGAAAGAAAATACCATCCCTTTCAAAGAGGCCCAGAAAAGTTACTATGCATTCCTTCCTGTGTACAGCGTCCTGCTTCCTGGGGGGATGCACTTCTGAGGGGCCTGCTGCAGGGTACCTGTGACCTCTTGGGTGTCAGGGTCCCTATGTCCTCTCCCTGGTCTAGGGAGACCCCAACACTCTTAGCCCCGTCCTTATCCTGGGGAATGCATCTGAGAAAGGGAAGTGCTGCTGGGAGTGGCTCGTGGAGAGGCTGACCTGCCATGTCCTCATCCTCGTCCTCATTCTCGAACCACGAGGCCATGCCCCAGGCGTGGGCGGCCAGGTCTGCAGGAGCACAGGGGATGCAGGTGAGGAGCACGGGCGTGGACAGGGCAGGGTAGGTCCTTGGCTGCTTCTGGCACGAAGACCAGAAAGCAGTGGGGTCTTGCCCTGACCTTCCTGTCCCCCGTCCTGACCCTTGGTGGCTCCTGGCCAAGGCTACTGGCCCTACCCAATCTGGCCATGGCTATCTCTAGAGGGAGGAAAGCTTCAGAGTGGGGCCGAGTAGCACAGGACAAGGACACTGGGCCTCTGCAGGGGGACCTTTGACCTCTGGAGTCACCTAGTATTACCAAGGCATCTTGGTGTCTGGCCTCATTACTGGCTCATGCTGACTTGTGGTCAGCTAATCCCTTATGTCTTTCTGTTTCCACAGGCAGCTACACATCTAGGAATCTGTGAATTGCCCATTGAACGCCTCCTGGCTCCATTGCCAGCTGTGGGTTCCAACCCACCTTCCAGTGGACCTGCTCTGTCACCAGGACTGGGCACCTCTCCTCTGGGTTGTGTGCAGTGGGCTGAACAGAAGACAGACTCTGGTCCAGAATATGCTGCTCGCCAGCTGAACCTCCGCTGTGGACTGCAGGCACCATTCTTTCACGCTTGGGCATCACCCATCTCAGCCTCCTGGTTAGGACTGCGTGGACTCCTCTTTCCAGCCTAATCGGTGTCTCCTAGCCTTCACTGAAAGGGGCCTCCATACCTGCATTCTGTGTCCCCCAACACTGCCTCAAGAGGACAAAGATGGGGGCCACTCTTTGTAGCTGCAGTGTAAGATCTAGCTAAGACTTTGGCATGGACATGCCCAGGAGGAGACTCGGGTTAGACCGAGTCCTGAGCGCCTCATCAGTGGTCCTGCCAGGAGCCCTCAAGAGGAAGAAAGGATCCCTGGCAGTTCCAAATAGGGACCGTCAGCAACGTCCCTTCCCACCTGTTCTGAGAGAAGACTGGACTAGGATGATCCAACGGGGCCAGTGGCTTATCTCCAGCTGTGATTGTTTCCTTCCAAAGTCAGGCTCTCCAGGGGCAGAGGCTGCCCCCAGGACGCTTACGGACAACAGGAGGCCCCAACTGCCCCAAGGCTTGGAAACCAGATTTCTTCCTGTCTCCCTAAAGCCTGCCACCGCAAACCAGAGCACAGCCATCCCTGTCTGTCTGGGCCCCTGCCCTCCCCACTCGGACCACTTCTGACAAAGGGGCCTGCCTGAGGTCCCGACAAGCCCGGGTGGCTCTGTGAGAACCACACCTGCCTGCAGTGGTTGTCAGGAACTCTTCAGCACGTTGCTGAAACCCCCGCGAAAGTCCTGTGGCCTCGCTTTGGGCTGCACCCATCCTTACTGCTTGGCAAGGCTCATGAAGAAGTTCCCACGGACATGCGTTGTTCTCTGTCCTGTCCTGCTCAGCCCCGCCCTGCCCTGCCCCTCCCATGCAGGTTTTGTCAGCACCGCACCCTCAGATTTCAGTCTGGAGATGCTTCCGTCCATCTTTGAGTCACATTCACTTTCAGATTCTCTGTTCATGAGAAAATGTTTGTCTTTCAATGTTTTGAAATCTGCTTTCCTCAAGCCAGGAAGACATTTATGGAAAATACTCTGGGTCTGTGGTCTGTGCTGGGGCTAAGGAGGGTGGATTCAGTGCAAGTCCATACCTATGGGCAGACAGACATGTGCACAGGTAACGTGAAGTGGCCCAAAGAGACCCCTCACTCCACTGAGAGGCCAGCGCCTCCTAGAGAAGATGGCCATGGGGACAAGTCTTAGAGGATGAGCAGAAAGGAGGTGCAAGAAGGCAGAATCACACTGGCAGGATAGGACGGAGGGGAGTGTGACAGTGAGGGAGCACTGCTGGAAACTGCCGGGTGACTGAGAGGATCCCAGTGGCGAAGGCCCGGGTGGGACAGATGACGGCTTTCACTCTTCTCCTAAGGCTGGTGCGGGAGCCACTGGAGGCCTTGAACCCAAGAGTCCCATGTCTGACCTGCATTTTCCATGGTCCATTCTAGAGATGTACCCAGGAGGGGGCACGGAAACACACAGTTGGATGCAGGAATGAGGGACAAGAGGTCTTGGCGCATGGTAGTGGAATTCTCCAAAACATTCCCACTAAGGCAGCCCTTCATCCCCTTTCATGTCTTCTCACCCAAAGCTTTTCAGAATGACACACGTTTAGTGAATGGCATGTGCGTTTGGTGGGTTTTTGGGACAAAAGTTCTGCTCCCATGAACTGTGACCAACACCTTTTAGGTGTCACCTCCTGCTCAGAGGACTGTCCCCACACACTTGCAGTCCACAGCGGTGGCCCCAGTAGCCTTGACTGCACCATGTAAGGCTGTTGCAGAGAGCTAGATCGTGGTGGCCTGGGCGACGCAGCCTCTGATTGGGGCCACCAGCTTTTTCTGCCAGGATTCAGTGGGCTGTTGCACTGTGGCTGTGGTAACAGTTGATCTGAGAGAATGGGTCAACCTGGACTGGCAGGAGGATGCTCTGCCCTACTGGGCACAGAGGACTCTGGACAGTGTGCAGTGCGGGAGCCTCGGCCCAGAGAGACTATCTGAGACAGAGCAATGGACACTGGATCAGGCTGCAGCACCCCAGCCCCAGCTCTACCTCCCAGGCTTGCACGCTTCAATGCTTCCTGTCCCGACGGTAACTTCTCTTTTTAGATCCTGCAGTGGCCTCCATGTTTGCTTCTTGCCATCAAAAGGGCCTTTGTCCCCTTGGGATGGTTTGCAACCTGTTCCCAGGGCACAGCGGAGACACCTGAGACCCCAAGAAGAGGGACCAGCCCTCTGGCTGGCATTTCCCTGAGGACAGCTGGACATTTCCAGCAGGTGGCCACACCTGGTATCCTCTGGCCCAACTGCTTCCTGAAGGGCAGAGTTCCTCCTCTAGAGCAGGTCTCCCCTCCCCCATTTCAGGGCTGTGGAGTTTGGGGACCATCAAACTTCTGAGAATGTGTGAGGCAGGGGTTGGGAAAGTGGCCCCAGGAAGTGTTCCCAAGGTAACCAGTATTAGATGATCCCAGGTCAACCAAAGTCAGAGGGCCTCAGGGGGTAGCAGGAGGAAGGGACATGCAGGTATGCCCAGAAAGGTATGAATAAAAGGAGAAGGCAGGACAGGACACTCTTGGAGCCCCTCCCCACTTCTAGAAGCCTCCAGCCCTGCTGCAGGGGCAGGGCTGCTATGAGCCAGCCCAGCCCCACAACCCACTTGCTCAGCCCTCCTCGGAATTCAGTTACGTGGGCAGTTAGTTTCCTCTCCACCTCTGCCCTGTGCCCAGGGCTGCCTCTGAGCCACACCTGCTCTCCCAGGTGGGGCTGGGGCAAGGGAGAAGTGGAGTGGTGGGGTGGAGGGTGGGGGCGACTGGCTAGTTTGATGATAGATTTTTTCATCAAGATCCTGCTTGGGAAAGGGGGTCTGGTGTGGCCACTGACTCAGGAAAGTGCCTTCTTTCCGTCTCACTTTGTCCACCTGTCCAGTCGGCAGATTCAGTGTCTTCATAAATTTTCCTATCCCTTGGCTAAGAAAGGCTTGGTATGTTTTCTTTTTTTCTTGGGGAAATCCAAGAAAAAGCACTTCCAGGTACAGTGCTTTTTTTTTTTTTTTTTTTTTTTTTTTTGAGGGCAGTGTCACTGGAGGGCAGTGTCACTGGCTCTCATATGTGGGACCCGAACCGGGGCCGCGGGCTTCCCAAGCCAGCGCTTAACCACCGCGCCACTTGGCCGGCCCTACAGTGCTTTTATTATAGACATTTATGAAAACAATAGCAGTGGCCACTGATTGGCTTAATTTTCCTAACTGAGAAGGGAGAGGGACAGACAGAGCCTAGGGGCCTGGGCTGCTTATGGCCCAAAGCCCCAAGGGTTTAGTCTCCTGGGGGGGGGCTGGGACCTAAACTCCTTGTCCCTAGTGCACCCAAATCAGAACATACAAAAAAGTCTAAGTGGCAGCTATCTATTGCACCATATGTGGATTCGATCTATCCGGGGAAAGGGCTATTATTTCCAGGCTCCCGGTGGCAGAACTGAAGTCAGAAAGCGATCCCCAGGCAGTAATTCTTTCTAACAGCTTGCACTGGACCAGGAGGAACAGGCAGGCTCTGGGAAGACCCGCCCTTCCTGATGGCAGGGGCCAGGGGTCCCTTCCAGGGGGCAGAGGCCCAGCACCAGTGGGCTCAGGGAAGGGTGAGAGCTGGGCACGGCCTGCGTTTGCAGGGGACCAGCCTCCGCTGACCAGGGTTCAAGAAGGTGGACACGGCGTCGGCGATACGAAAGACAGAAAATTTTTGTTACAGTAAAGGCAGAAAATGAGGGAGGAAACTAAAGAAGGGAGACAGTGGAGACACTGGAGGAGTTAAAGAGAAAAGTGTCACACTTTATTTGCAATAACATGTCCTTTTTATAAGGACTTTTGACCATTATCCAATCACAAGTTTAAGTTCCACATAGTCTTGATGTATTTTTCTCTTAGGTCTTTAGTCCCTATAATTGTTCTCCTTAGGGCACACTGTGACCTTTTCTATGTTTAAGGATAATCCCATCTATGATAATCTCTTTATGACCCAGACTCAGTTTCTACATAATCTGTAATCCTGGGTCTGAATACTAAAGAGAATCTCACTTTTGATATTTAAATTTAACTGATTAATTTTGGCTTAACTGTACCTAAAGTTCTCTCAAGACTTATCACAAACCTTAACAAAACATACACTTTGTAATAAATCACAGGCTTCAAGGGAATACAAAATTGAGGAACACATGTCTAATTAACAGTACTTTCAGATTCACCAAGCCCACTAAAGTCAGCCTGCATGCCCCTCAATAGTGGGCTACATGGCCCTCAACATGCGTTTAGCTTTCCGGCAGAGTAAAAGGGCAGAGCAGGCCCTCCCACCACATACTGGCATTGGGCCTTCAGGGGCGGTGCGGACCAGGACCCTCCCTGGTCCTGAGGAGCCAGGACAGCCCCAGCTCATTCCTCAGGGCAGCCCTGATCCTCATCTCTGAGTCACCCTTTGATGAGGTTCTGTTTCCTGTCTGCACCCTGTTATTAACTGGACTATTGCTTCTACAACTGTGCCTTTTATCCCCCAGCTCTGAAAACACCGTGGGGACAGTGATGAAAAGGTAAGGATTCTGTTGCAGGCCCTGCCCTGACTCAGACTTAAGTGACATCCCCCAGCCCCTCCCCCATGGCTCACCCCCGAGAGACACACACACACACACACACACACACACACACACACACACACACCCCAGGGTGACAGACCCAGCCCCTCCCTCCAGGGCTCCCATGGCATGGGCAGGTAGGAAACTGCAGGTGGCTGCCATGGAGACACAAAATCCTGTTACTTCTTTGAATACAAGTAACATGTTTATTGCAAAGAAATTATGCAGTAGGGGTGAGCAGAAGAGAATTAGAAATTCCCCATGATTTTAACCGGAGATGATCAGTTTCACGCCTTCACTCCATGTAGTTACTGGATCCGCCGTTTGCACTCATTAATGCACTGAGTATCTTTCTGGTCAAAAGAGCCATTTCCACAGCGTTTTCCTTAACAACTGCCCTGTATGTCATGCAAGATGCTCATTTCACCAACGCCTTCGTCGGGGTGGCCATCAGGACTGTTTCTGGTATCATGAATAATGCTGCCAGGGTCATCCCCATCATGTAGCAATATTCTCCCACCTGCTCAGCCTCGGGCGGCCTCTCGGTATTGGGCACACAGCCATTTATAAAACAGACCTGTGTAGACACATCTCTGGCATAGACCCCATCGGTTCTTTCAGCTGTGACTGGATGAGGCATTGCTGGGCCAAAGGGCCTGCTTTGGCCAGGATTCACCATCCCTTCTCCCCGCCCCTCCAAAGGCTGTGCCTGACTGAATAGCCCCTTGGAGAGCTGCTCTGCACATAGCCTGGTGGCCTCTCTGCTCCGTTGGCCCGGCAGTGGGTGCAGGCATGACCTGAGGGGACACAGCAGGCCCCAGAGAGAGTTGGGGGAGTAGACTAGTTCCTCGGCCGGTGAGGCTAATTTTGCCACCCATGAGTCAGAGCTCCCTGGGGGGCTGTTTTACCAGCCCCCAGGCTGGGCTGCTGGGTCTGGGCATGAAATATACTACTTGAAATTGGGCTATCCAAGATAATCCAGAGCCACTGAGTGCCTCCCTTACCCGTCTGGGAGGTAGCCCTCCCAGGGGGACCTGGGGAGGGGCGAGGACGCCCAGGCTCCCACCTCAGGCTGCTGAGGGCGGGTCTGACCAGGCCCTGCCCCCCTCCCTAGGCCTCCGCCCTGCCCTTCCAGCGCTCTGGGCTGGCGCCCAGGTAGCTCAAACCCGTCGGGCCAGTTTTGAGAGCACAGATTGGTGAAGGATGCACAGCTGGCCCCGCGCTGCGACCACACTCTCGGCTGCCTGAGCCCCTCGCCTGCCTGTCCCACAGTCACAGGCGACCCCATGGCAAGCGCACCGGGCCTCTTGGCGCCCCTGCTGGGCCTGGGCCTGGGCCTGAGCCTGATGCTGGCCCTGAGCCTGCCGGGATCGCGGGCAGCGGACTGCAGGTCCCTTGGCCCGGCTGCGCACCTGACCTTCGCGCCAGCAGCCAGGGCTCGGTGGCTGGCTCCTCGCGTGCGCTCGCCGGGCCCCCTGGACCACCTCTACGGCACCGTGCGCCGCTTCCTCTCGGCCGTGCAGCTCAACCCCTTCCCCGCTGGTGAGTGCGCCCTCCCCTGGCCGACCTCGGGAGGGACTGGGTCCTGGCCAGCACCCTTATCCCGCTCCACTGTGGAGCGTGGAGGGCAGGGTCCCCAGCATTCTCCACACCCATCTTCCTGCCCAGAGGCATCACCTGGAGACCCCTCCAGGAACTTCCTGTGCCACCTTGGGCAAGCCCCTTTCCCTCTCTGAGCCTGTTTCTCTGTCCTAAAGTAGAGGAAAATTTATTAGAAGTTCCCAAAGATCTGGCCAAGGTTTTCTCTGGGCCTAGTGGTGCTAGGGGTTAGGACCCTCTCAGCCTGTCCCCTGTCCGTTGACAGGAAGGGCTGCTGGGCCAGGCCTTTCTCTCTTTTAACCAGACTGGTGGCTTCCTGCTGCAGGACCCACCTGTAGGGAGGGCTCGGCCAGGCCTCCTCTCAGCCACAACCTCCTGTGGCAGCCCAGAGGCCTGGGCATGATGGCACCGGGTTTTCAGGGCAGGAGGAGCCCCTCTGGAATGCCCACCCTTGCCTGGCAGTGGGGTAGGGCACAGGGGCAGGGCAGTTGCTGTCTCCCAGCTCCCGCTTGTCTCTTTCCATAGAGCTGGTGAGGGCCCTGCTGAATGAACCTGCCTCCGTGAAGGTGGATGAGGTGAGGCGGGGGCCCGAGGGAATTCCAGGCTGAGCCTGAGGGATAGAAGTAGGAAGGCCCCCTCAGCTCAGTCTGCCTGGCTGGCTGCCACCCAGGGTGGGGTCTTGGGCATCCCTTCTCCTCTTCCATGAGTGCTGCAGTCGCAGACCTGATTTCAAACCACAGCTCTGCTGTTAACTGTTTGCAGTGAGCCCCGACTTCCTTGGAGGGCACTTTCCTCAGCTTTAAGTGGTTAACGACAATAAGGACACGTTCAGCTTGCATGGGTTCAAGGACATGCATGAAAGTGCCCATCTGTGTGCACCCCCTGCTTCTGGCTGCCCTCCGGTGTCTGGTGGGGTCAGCCAGCACCCTGGGCCCTGCTTCCCTGCCCAGGTAGTTCGGTACGAGGCAGGCTATGTGGTGTGTGCTGTCATCGCGGGCCTCTACCTCCTGGTGGTGCCCACTGCTGGGCTCTGTTTCTGGTGTTGCCGTGGTCAACGGGGCTGTGGGCGCCCAGTGAAGATGGAGCACAAGGAGCTGGCCTGTGAGCGTGGCACCTTCATGACCTTCCTGCTGCTGACCACCCTCGTGCTGCTGTAAGGGGCACCTGGGTCAGCGGGAGGGGTGGGCCAGGGCCGAGGTGCCCACGGCGTCCGGCGAGCCTCTTCCTCCACCCTGTCCCGCAGGATTGGTGGCGTCTGTGCCTTTGTAACCAACCAGCGCGTGCATGAGCAGACGGGCCCCAGTGCCAAGGCTGTGCCTGAGACGCTGCTCAGCCTCCGGGGTCTGGTCTCCAATGTCCCCCAGGTGAGCACCGGGTTACCCTTCACTCTCACATGCCACCATGAGCACCGGACCCAGGCAGAACAGAGTGCCCGAGGGCCTCCGGAAGAGCTGGGGAGGGACCAGAAGGGGCTGTCGGGTGACAAGATGACAGCCTCACGGCCCTGTGTGCCTAGGAGCTGCAAGCTGTGGCACAGCAGTTCTCCCTGCCCCAGAAACATGTCTTGAAGGACCTGGATGGTGAGGATTACAGCCCCAGGGGCCTCCTGCCCAGGCCTGTTTTGATGGTCCCTCTCATCCCCTCATCCTGGGCTCCATCTAGGACACTGTCACAGGGTGGGGGTCAGTCCCAGCTGGGTAGCACAGCAACCACCCTGGGCAGAGCCCTGTTCCTGGCCTGGGGAGGCCAGAGGGCTGCTGGCTCTTGGGGGCCACCCCGCAGCGTGCCCTGTGCTCTTCAGGCATTGCCACGAGTATCGGGAACACCATCCACAGCCAGCTCAGTGGCACAGTCTACGAGACGCTGGCCTCACTGCGCAGCCTGGGCCAGGGTGAGCGGGACCAGCATCCTGGGTGGTGTCTTGGGGGTGTGCCCCACCCTCGCTCAGCTCTGGATCTCTTTTGCTGCCTTAGCAAGCCCCACCCCTGGCTTTATCCGGAGATCCCCTTGGGTACCCTTGCCCACATCCTGCTGCAACACCGTGCCCTGGGGCCACTTACATTATGACCACAGAAGTTGAAGTGGGCAGGTCTCTGTGGCTGGGGGAGGGAGACCCTGGGGCTGCAGCGGCAGAGGGGACTGCTCAGTGCAGGTGTGGGTGGGGCCCCAGCCCTGCAGGTCTCCGTGGACCACCTCCGGGCCCTGAACGCCACCCTGCTGGAGCTGCAGGACAGGCAGCAGGACCTGGGGCGGGCTGTCTCATTGCGCCGCGAGCGACTCCATGACCTGCTACAGGAGCCGGGCTGCCGAGGCTGCACAGAAAGCCTGCGCCGGGCGGGTGACCTGGAGCTGGGAGCTGATTTTGGCCAGGTGTAGGCCGGACAGAGGCCATTAGAGCAAGGGGGTGGTTGTGCCTGAGGCTCCGAGGGGCCCCGAGCAGCCTGGGTTCCCATGTTCCCTGAGGCACACCCCACCCCCTCCATACACCCAGGGCTAATGATAGCCATCCTGGCACAGGGGCAACCGCGTTCCTGGGCCATGCACTGCGCCATGACTGTCTGTGTATCAGCTCATTGAGTTCTCACTGCCACCATGGCAGGAGAGCTATGCTGGTCCCCATTTTGCACACAAGGACACTGAGGGTTCAGCGACCTCTGCCCTTCATCCTCCCTCAGGGATCCCTAGCAGGCCTTCGTCATTACCACCCCTTTACTTTCAGGTGCCCCATGTGGACGATGCCCTTCGTAGACTGAAGGGCATCCCGGAGGCCAACTTCTCCAGCATGGTCCAGGAGGTGAGTGCTTCCCTCAGTCTACCTGACTTCTCCTCGACCTGCTTGGGAACTTGAGTGAGGGGCCTCAGTTCCCCCCTTTTGGGGTGGAGACCCAGTTAAAACTGACACTTGGGTCAAATCAAGACCTCACCTACACGTGGCACCCTGGGCTGGAATCTCATGATGCTGGTTCTCAAGTACACACAGACTGGTGGGGGAGGCAGGCCTGGAACTCAGAAGCAAGATCCAGGACCCTCGGGGTAGGGGGCTAGGGTGACAAGGGGTTGAGTAGGCAGCTGAGCCCCGGAGGGCAGGCAGACTCTCTGAAGTGGAGATGGACGGGGGAGGGTGCAGCGTGAGTCAACACCTGAAAAATGCCCAAGTTAAGGAAGTAATGAGTCAGCTGTGCTGGGAGGCTGGAGCAGAAAGTTTCAGGAGGCAGGAAGTGGGAGCTGAGGCTGGAAGAGTAGGGAAATAGATCCGGCAGTCGTGTGTAGGATGAATGGGAGAGATGAGAGGATGGCTGGAAGTCTACTACAATGGTCTGAGCAAGAGGGCTGGGGATGAAAAGGAGGGCTCTTCGAGGAGCACCGTTTGAGGAGGTGAGTCAGGCTAGGCCCAGGGAAGAGAGAAGCGAGAAGAAGCCATCGACCCAGAGGACAAAGAGGAGCCTGTTTCCTGACTCCCAGCTGAGCTGGGAGCCCTAAGGGGGAAGCTCTCCTTGGGGGCCTGATGACGTCAGGGTCCCCAAGCTGGGACACCAGGCAGAGAGTGGGAGGCACAGCTGTCTTTTGTTCTGGCAGGAGAACAACACCTTCAATGCTCTCCCACTCCTGGCTTCCTTGCAGATGGCCGACGTGGTCAAAGGTAAGCACCTGCCCAGGGGCCAGGCTGGCTGCCCAGAATGCCACCCCCACCCCACCCCTACCAAGAGGCTTGTTGGGAGGAGTGGGCAGTGGGGGTAGTGAAGACTGTCTTCTTGGCTGGGCCTGGATGGAGAGTGGGCCCTCTCTGTGAGCACCAGGGGTTCTTCCTGCCCCTCCTTCTCCCTGGGCCCCTGGTGCCTTTGCCATCCCATAAGCCCCCTCTGCTTTGGGCAGAGCTGAAGAAGGCAGTAGCCCAGCAGCCTAGAGGGCTGAAGACACTGGCCAAAGCGTTCCCAGACTGGGAGGCAGCCTATCGCTGGAGCCAGGCACTGGAGAAGGTGGAAAACAGTAGTCGCCCCTACCTGAAGGAGGTGCAGAGATACGAGAAATACAGGTACTCGGGACCCTCGGGGTGGGGGTGGGCAGCTCAGCCTCTTGGCCACTAGGCCAATTCCAGCCCCTGTCAACCCCTGGCTGTACTAAGCCTCTGCCTCCTCTAAGCCAAGACCCCACACTCCTTGGGCCCCTGGGTCCCCACCTTGGCTGTGTGCCCTTGAGATCCGAGCCTGGGGACCCTATAGGAGCAGGGGGGGCTTTAGGAGGTGTCCACATCTACACATCTATAGCCCCAGCCTTGGGTTTAGTGGCCCCACCCAGCCACTAGGTCTTCCGGCAGCCTATCCCTCCCCAGTGACACCCTCACCTTCTCTGTGGCAGGTGGATTCTGGGCTGCGGGCTGTGCTCCATGGTCCTGCTTGTGGTGGTCTGTAATCTGGTGGGCCTCAACCTAGGCATCTGGGGGCTGTCTGCCCGGGAGGACCCTAGCCACTCAGAAGCCAAGGGCAGGGCTGGAGCCCGCGTCCTCAACGTGTAAGAAGGGCTGCCGAGAGGGGTGGGTCTCCCTTTCCCACCAGGCACCAGGTGCCTCTATGCTCACAGACAGCTCCATATAGCTACAGGAGCGAGTCCTGGGCATCGAGAGATGGGGCTTAGCTACTGGTTCTGGTGCTGACTGGGCGGGTGGCCCAGGGTGAGTTGCTAACCCACCTGAGCTCAGTGTGCTCATCTGGAGAGCCATGGCTAGCCATGCCAGGTGGCCCTGTTGAGCTCCAAGCTCCAGAGCTCTTCACTTCTATGTGCCCTGGGCCCAGAGGGAGGCAGTGCTCTCTCTGTGAGCAAAACAGCTACCCATCCTCTCCTCTAGGCTTCCAGGGCCAGCCAGGACACTGGCAATAGGGTGGGGATGGAGGCAGACCTGGTGGGGACAGTCAACAGTTCCGATTCCTGACCTAGGTGGCAGAGTCCTCCAAGTTTCTCTCCCCAGAGGTTACTGCGCTGGAGCCAACTCACTCACCACCCTGGCCCAAGGTGTGGGTGGGAACAGAGGGTCTCCCATCTCACCCCTGCCCCTCCACCTTTCCCAGGGGGGTGTGCCTCAGCTTCCTCATCGCTGCACCCCTCATCCTCCTTGTCTTCTCCACCTTCCTGGTGGGTGGAAATGTGCAAACACTGGTGTGCCGGAGCTGGGAGAGCGGGGAGCTGTACAAGGTGGGCCTGCCCCGCCCTGCGTCCCACAGGAAGTAGGGGGACATGTGAGCAGGGCAAGAGGGTTAGAAGGAAGTGGGCACCAAAGGGGCAAGAGGAAGGGAGGGACGGGGGAATGATAGACATAGCCCAGGGAAGACAGAAAACCACCAATGGGTGAGGAGTGGGAGACAGCCTGTGAGTCCCTGGGGCCATGCCCAGCCCCAGGGGCAGCACCTCTGTTCTGCTTCCCCAGTGCTTCTGGGGGGTGACCCCAGATTGTCTGCTGCAGCCCAGGCTGCCCCCATCCCTGAGATCCACGGGAAGCATCCCTGCTGGGGGTTAGGGCCCAGGGTGATTTGAGGGGCTGCAGTTGCAGGGGTATGGTCTCTGCTGAGCCAGGCTGGCACAGGAGGCCCTCCTTGCTCCAGGCTTACTTCTCCCTGACCCATCTCCAGTTTGCTGACACCCCAGGGAACTTGCCCTCGTCCATGAACTTGTCCTACCTTCTTGGCCTGAAGAAGAACATCAGCATTCTCCTGGCCTATCAGTGAGTGGGAAGCCTGGGCTGGGGCCAGGGTGTGAGGCGGGGCCGAGGTGGGCATCCCATCCAGGTGATGTCAGCCCCCGCCAGCCATCCCTTCTCTGTCTTCGATGCCTATTGCTCCTCCCCAGGCAGTGCAGGGAAGGCGCTGCACTCTGGAGGGTCCTGCAGCTCAATGACTCCTATGACCTGGAGGCATACCTGGATATGAGCCAGGTAAGAGAGCTTCCCAGAAGGCTGTGGGGACCCCTCCCGCAGATCCCTCTCCTCTCGCCTTGTTTCTGTGGTAGGACCATCTTGACCCCGAGAAGCAATTGAGGTGCCTCAGGGGCAGAGGCCCCAGGTACCAGCTCAGGGCCTGGTCCAGGGCCCAAGCCCAGGAGGCCTCTGGGGTTCCCAGGTGGACGGGTGAGTGCCTGGAGGCTGTGACCAGCTCTGAGCCTTGTGCTCTGAGAAAACAGGACACAGCTTAGGTGCTGGTGACAGTGAGTGAGAAACGGAGGAGGTGTGTGTCCTGACTGGGATAGGCATTGGTTGGGATGTGGCAGTCAGGATGGGGTGACAGTGAGAACAATGGTGACAACATTGGGTATCATGGGGGGAGGGCTCTCACGACCCCTTGCTGAGCTCACACAGCCAGTGTGTGTTGGCAGGATGGGATCCCTTAGCCCTGGATTTTGCCAGGATGTGGTGTGTAGAGCAGAAGTGGATCCATGCTGATGAGAGCTCTGGGACACAGAAGGAAGAGCTAGTTCACGCGAGGGCACATACTTGGAGAATGGGTTCTCTTGAGGGTGTGCATCCCTCCTTTTCTCTTTCCACGCCTAAGGGAGATGCAGGAGAGGTGCCTGGAGGGCCCTTGGGGAGGCCTCCCCAAGCACATCCCGGGAAAACCCCGCATTCCCCTCCCCACCCTCAGCATGCTGCCTCCGGATTCTCCATCCTCTCTGAAACCCTTCCAACTCCTCTCCAACCCACCAGCCATTCTCAGGCCGCTTAGCCATGTGGTCCAGATGTCAGTGCAAAGTGCATGCCTTAAACTCTATAACCGGAGGCAGTTTGAGTGAGGCCTCAGCTTCCTCCTCTTCCAGCATGTCTGAGCAGAGGAGAGGCCCATGAAGCAGGCGATATCTGGTGCTAGGCCATAGATGCTGCCTGCAGCTGAAGGCTGCCCAGGGAGGGCTGCAGCATGGCCTGGGCAGAGGGGTGAAGGTCATGGCTCTCGTGGGGAGTGGTCCCAGCCCTGATCCTGGAGAGGAGAGGTCCAGCTCATGCAAGAGTCTGGACAGATGCAGCTTCAGGTTCAGGGGGACCAGGCAGTCTTCAGGGACCATGTGGCAACATATCAAATGTGACCTCAGAGATGATAACAAGTTGATGAGGCAGATGAGTGTGAGAGGTGTGCTTTCCAACGCACCAGGAGAGCTCTTCCCGCCTTCAGACATACCGGTCTATTACTGATGCTTCTGAGAAAGGATTAGGCCTTTGTTCCCTGGGGAAAGCAGGGTGGTGGGGTGGGGACAAGATCAGAGCTGAGCTCCTTCCTCTGACCTGCCGTGAAATTTCAAGCAGGTAACACTCCTGTCTGGCCTCAGTTTCTCTTCTGTTAGACACCAGGGCTGGATGTCATGCCCTCTAAATCTCCTCCAGCGATGGCTGGAAAATGCTAAGCATCCCTTTTTAAACTGTCTTGGAAATGTGATTGTCAATTCTCCCTTCCTTCCTCCCCTCCCTCTTTCTTTTTCTTTTTCCCACACTCAACATTGTCATATGCCCACCCCATGTGAGCCTTTTCTCGAGACACGAAGGGTTTCATTCAGAATGGATGGAGCTGATGGCCATAGACAAGTGCACACATAAATAATCACATAGGGTGATGTGCTAAAGACAGGTTTGGGGAGCTGTTTTGTCCTGGGTGGTCAGGAAATGTCTGTGCTGCTGTCTCTGGCAGTGGCCAGAGAGGTGATGAGGAGGGCTGAGTCTTGGTGGAGTGGGTTGGAGAAAGGGACAAGGAGAAAGCAGAGGCCTGCTGGGGCCAGTCTGGGGCTGGGCCCCTGGATACCCAGAAGGTCTGGTGACGCCTCACCCAGGACAGTAGTGCTGGGGTCCTGGCTCAACAGCTGGGCATGCCCCCACCCTGCCCCCTCCCTCCTAGTACACGGCCAGCTTGGAGCAGGAGTTACAGAACCTGAAAGTGAACCTGGAGAACGTGGACCTGCTGAGCCCAGCCGGCCACCGGGACCTGCAGGCCCTGCAGAGCAGTGGGCTCGGGAGCCTCCAGTACCCTGACTTCCTCATCCAGGTCAGCAGTGGGTCCCCCTGGCCAGACCACCGCACAACACAGGTCCGCAGAGGAACTGGGGGTGCGTCTCACCTTGTTCTGGCCCTCTTGACTCCCTTGACTCCCCCACATGTCCCTGGGCAGTGTCCCCAGACTATGTGCCCCAGGCCTGTCCTAGTGCCCACCCCCACATCCTGATGGAGGGGAGTGAATGCCTCCCCACCCACAGAGTGTGTTGCTGTTCGTGGTCCTGAACCCATTGCTGTGGCAAACGCTGGTGTGAAGTCACCTCTTGGGTTACACTAGAGGGCACCTCTTTTTTTTCTTGTATCCTAAGGGAAAATGTCTGGTTCATGCAAAACCCACTGTGGCAGATGTGTCCCAGTACGCTATCTGGTGTGCGGTTCCTTTGAAAAGGCTGGGAACTCGGGGCTGGGAGCTGGGGTTCATTCTCTCTTGGCCCCCCATCTGCCTGCAGATCCAGAAGCCCGTGGTGAACACCGACATGGAGAAGCTGGCCCAGGAGCTGGAAGGACTGGCCCAGTCCCAGGTGAAAAGGGAGCAGGGACCCCACTGGGCAGGCAGCAGTCAGGGCGAGGCCTTGGCTGTGGGAGAGGGTGGGAGTGGCTGGACTGCGGAGGGGGTGAGGGCAGAGGCAGGGGATTGAGGGTCCCCACCAGTGAGGCTTGGGGCCCCCAGCAGGGCTGAAGTGCAGGTCATTTAATGTCCCTGGGCCTCGGTCTCTTCATCTGTAAAGATCAGATGAAGTAACTGGTCTGACATCACTCAGTGAGACAGTCATTTCTGAGCGCTCATTGCTTGTGGGATGGAGTCCCCACCAGGACCTTGAACTCTACTGGGAAAAAATGGCATTTTGTATTTATAAATATTTGGAGTTTGAAAAGTTTTTCCCCAGACATCATATAGACAGCACCTGTTTCAGTGGATGCCACTGCTGCTCAGACAGGTTCTGTGGCTGACTCAGGGGCACCTGGTGAGCTGACGGTGATCCTAGACCTTGGGCTTGGGCCCCTGAAACCCAGCTCAGGCCCAGGAAGCCTGTTCTCCACCTCTGAGCCGGTACTTTGACATCGCTCAGTGTATCTGCTTGAATGGTTCGGTAAAGGATATGCTGGCAAAGGCTGTCCTGTCCTGGGCACAGGGCCATCTGTCTCCTTCCCCCTCAGGGCAGTTCTCAGCTGGGTAAGCAGCTGCAGGAGGAGGCCCATAGGCTCAGAAACCTCTACCAGGAGAAGGTCCTCCCTCAGCAGAGCCTTGTGGTAAGTCTGGAGGTCCCAGGAGCATGGGGCCTGGGGGAGAGGAGACGCAGGGAGGGGGCACGAAAGAGGAGGCAGGCGCCTGAACACTCTCATCCCCTCACCAGCCCTCATCTCTGCTCCACAGGCCAAGCTCAACATCAGTGTCAGGGTGCTGGCATCTTCCACACCTAAGCTCCAGGTGGCTTCTGGGATGGGAGGGTGAGGTGCAGCAGGTGGGCAGCCGAGGGTGGGAAGAAGAGGCCCAGCTGGTTTGGGACTTCCCCTGCTCTTCCCAGTCCCACCCGAGGTGGAGGGTTGAGGTGGGAAGAATTCGGGGTGAGTGGGCAGGTTTTTGAGGACTACTGTTCTGGGCCTCTGTGTCCTTGTGGCCAAGCTCAGTAGTTGTGTGTTATGTGTTGAATTAATGAATGAGCGGCTGTTCCCTGACTGAGCAGGACACTGAGCTGAGCCCCTCTTCTCTCCCCCAGCTGGAGACCTCAAGTGTCCTGGACAGGATCACTCACCTAAAAGGAACGCTGCCTACCTGGGCCACTCGTATCCTGAGGAATGTGAGTGGGCTGGGGGAACAGGGGGCTGCCTCAGAGCCAGAGGTGGATAGAAAGGCTGAGGTGAAAGGCTAAGGCACACAGGGCTCACACCCCAGGCCTCTCCTCCAGCCTTGTCCCCTCAGTTGGGCCCCCAGGAGAGCCAGCTCAGCCTGTCCAGATGGTGCCAGGCATAGGGGGGTGGGGTGCTGGTTCCTGGGCCTCCTGCCATCCCAGGGCTCCCCTCTTTCCTGCAGGAAAGTGAGTGCTTCCTGACCCGGGAGATGGGCTACTTCTCCCAGTACACGGCCTGGGTGAGAGAGGAGGTGAGTGGGGCACACACCCCCCTGGCCTCAGAGCCACTACTCACCACTCACTCCCAGCTGTACCAGCCATTCCTCCTGCTGTGCCCCTCTGCCCCCTGGAGCCCTGGGCCTTCGGGATGGAGCCTAGACTCCCAAACCTGGCATCCACGCCCCCTGCTTGCTGGCTGGGCTCTGCCCACCCACCACCCGGCAGCGCTTCTCTGAGTCCTGAGTGTGAGTGGTGCTAGCCATGACCCCAGGACGTGCTGTCCACGCTTTGCCCCCACACACTTCTTGTCCCGGCCCTTTGCCCAGCCTGTCTGAGGGCAACCCAGCCCTCAAGCCTATCTGCTCCTGCAGGCGCTCGCTAAACCCAGCCTTTGCAAACTGTTGGGGTGTCACATGAAGCCGACAGGGGTTTGCTTGACCCTGAGTGTATGTGTGCATGCACACACATGTTGCCTCTCAGTGAGAGCGTGACTGAAACCGGTGTCAGGCGCACAGCAGGGGCTTAACATAGCCTGATGTAGAAGTTCAGCCTGTCAGTGTGTCCTCACATCTCTGTTCCTGCATCTGTGTGTCTGTGTACAGCTGTGCCCCTGGGCCTAGCTGTGTCCCTGTCAACCTCTGTCTCTGACCATGGGGTATGCACCTATGGGCCTGGGTGTATACCTGCCTCATGTTGACGCCACAGGTGACTCAGCACATCGCCACCTGTCAGCCCCTCTCTGGAGCCCTGGACAATGGCCGTGTGGTCCTGTGTGACATGATGGCTGACCCCTGGGTGAGTGGCCCCAGCTCATCCGGGCTCCTGGGAGGTGCTTGTGAGCAGGGCATGAGGCGAGGTGAGGCAGAGCCCATGCCCCCAGGCCCGCTCCCCATCTCTTCCCCTTAGCCCTGAGAACACCTCCCTATGCCCCTCACTGACTCAGTGGGGTGCTTGGGTGCAGAGCAGGGTGGGAAGAAGTCACTGCCCAGCCCTGTAAGCTAACCCCCCATCCTGTTCCCAGAATGCCTTCTGGTTCTGCCTGGGGTGGTGCACCTTCTTCCTGGTCCCCAGCATCATCTTTGCTATCAAGACCTCCAAATACTGCCATCCCATCTGGAAACGCCTCAGGTGAGGGGCCTGCCAGGACTGTGGGCAGCAGGGGCCCAGGGAGGCGTCCTTCCATCCACTGAGCCCCAGCTCCCTGCTGTACCCCTCTGGAGACACCCCAGCCCAAGGAAGCTCATGTAGAGTCCCAGGGTCAGAAAGTGCCTCCGTGTCCTGCCCCATACCCACCAGGACCCTGCCACTCCCGGAGAGCCTCTGAGGCGGGGAGATCGGGGCTCCAGGTTCATTCCTGTGTGGGGCTGAGGGTCTGTGCCTGGGCCACACACATTCTTTCTGCGACCCCACAGCTCCAGCAGCTCTGAGGAGACTCAGCTCTTCCACATTCCCCGGGTCACCTCCCTGAAGCTGTAGGACCCCTGTAGGTGAGTCCCCCCTTAATTCTTTGGTGCCAGGGGTGGAGGCGTGGGTGAGGAGGAAGGCACGGAGCTGGATCTGGGGTCTCAACAGCCCAGGAGGACAGGAGGGCTGGAGGACTTGGTGGGGTCTGGATGCTGGGTCTGGTCCATCCGGCAGCAGGACCGACAGGCTCAGCTCTGCTCCCTCTCCCACCCCCTTACCTGTCTCGTTCTGAATCCATAACAGGGGTTTTCTAGCTGCACGCTGATGCCCAGGGCTGCCTGCCTTCCCCGTTTGACTTGGCCCGGACTAGAGGATTTTTCTTGCCCTCTGAGCCCAGGCCGGTGTCCTCCAATTCCAACTTCTTGACCTCATCGCATCCCCTGTCTGCTCACGAGCCCCTTCTTTCCTTCTCAAAACCACACGTAATTGTTGCCAAGCTACAGAGCCAGCAGGCCCTTCCTCACTGTAATATGTCAGCACTGGGAAGACGCTATTCTCCACCTATCAGAACTTTCCTCAGCTCCTTGGGAGGACCGACCTGCCCACCCTGCTCTGTCACCTCCTGCCCCTCCTCCTGCACCTGCCTGCCCACTCCTCCCCCACCCTCACCTGCCCTCCCTACTTGCCCCAGCTTCATTCTGCCCCCTCCCCCCAGGGAAGCTCTTTCCCCTTTTCCTTCCATTACCTTATCTCACTACCTGCCAGCCCCCAGGGATCCTCTCCTGCCTGACCAATCTAATCAGGTAAAGCCACCAAGCAGGCAAGGGGCCACCACTGCCTCCACCTGGACCCTCCACAGGCTCCAGCCTGGATTTCCTGGCCCCCTGGCCTGTCTGAAGGCTGAGTCCCTTGCCTGCACCCTGGGTTGGAAACAGGGCCTCTGATCCTCAGCTCCTCTCTGAGCACGGCTCCTAAGGAAGGGACCTGCGATCTGGGCTGCAGTGGGGACTCCCCTCAGCTCCCCAGAAGGTAGTCCTACCCAGAGGGATCTGGCGGCCACAGCAGGCTTTGTGCTGTGGCCTTTACTCCTTCTCCTGTGCATGTGGCCTGGGTCATCCCTGGTCTATCTCTGTGCCCTCTCTGCATGCTGAACCCTGAGGAGAGAGAGAAGGAGGCAGACAGGCCCTCCCATCCATGATAGTGCTGTCACTACCTATGCCTTGGCCCTAGGTCCTTAACAGTAGGTCTCCCAGGTTAGGGCCCTGTATGCAGTCAGTGTTTAGTGAGTGTGGAAAGGAGAACCCAAGGCCTCCTCTGGCCATAGGCATCCAGGGATCCCCCAGCAATTAGCAAGTGGGGAGGGGCCCACTCCAGGAGCAGGCAGACCTGGGTCTGCGTGCCTGTTAGTGGGGGTACCTTGAACATGTTACATGGCCTCTGGGCCTCAGTTTATCCATTCATAAAATAGGGAGAAAAGTCATAGCCTCCTCACAGGGCTGTGAAAAATGTGGCAATGCATGGGAAGCCCTTGGCCAGGGCCTGGCTCAGAACACATGCTCAAATGCTGCTACTTCGTGCCACAACTGCTCTGGGCCAGGAGCTGAGGGCCAGGGGTCCCTGTGCAAAGGACCAGCAGATCATGGTGTGCCGAGTTTCAGGAGTGTCTGTATTTAATTGCTTCTTACAAACCAGCAACAGGTTTGCTGCTAGGAAGTAGGATGGCGTGTACATGTTGTACTGACTGTCACTTGCAGACACGCTCGCACCGGCTTCCCTGAATATACAATTGTCTTTTTTGGCTCTGCCCACAGGCTTCTTATTTCTCATCTGTTGCCCTGTGCAGCGAAGCTGTAGCATCCTGCATTTTAAGAATGAAATTGATTAAAAAATCATTTCCAGCTCTCTATCAAAACTGCCTTTTGTCTTTGATATATTTCAGTATATGAAGCATGGTTACTTTAAAGTGTAATAATTCCTACCTTGGAGCCTCCGTGAGTCTGTTTCCAGTGTCTGTTGTTTCTCTTGGTTTTTGTCTCGTGTGACTTTTTTTTCTCGAGGGCAGTGTCACTGGCCCTCATTTGTGGGACCCGAACTGGGGCCGCTGGCTTCCCAAGCCAGCGCTTAACTACCGCGCCATTCGGCTGGCCCTTCGTGTGGTTTTTGATCGAGTCCCATACATTATATCTGACCCCTGTAGAAATAATTAGAGTTGTAAGATGAAGTTATTTCCCTCCACAAGGGTCATGTTGACATCTGGCACATGGCTTGGGATCTAGCAGATGGCTTTCACCTACTTCCCAGGGCTGAGATGACTGCTTCCATCTGTATTCTGGGGGCCAAGCATTTGGGAGTCCCAACCCCCAAACGCGAAAGGTTTGCAGGCACCCCTCCTCTCGATTGGCTGAGTTTTTACCTCCTGAGCTCCAGAAGCTGTTAACACCTCTGCTCAGCAGCTTTTTGCATCTCTGGGACCAGCGGGACCCTGGGAAGAATAGCCCCACATGCCAGGCACACATCTCTGGGTTCCTTCCTTTCCCAGACCTTGGCCCTGGGATTCCTCACTGGCTTGTTTGTTCCCCAGCGCCCCTAGGCAGATATATTAATTTTTTGGAGCAGCTTTTGACTTGTCCTCAGTTAGGGCTGTGTCCACATGGCCTAGCCTTCCGTGATCAGAAGTATTACTCTTGAAAAATGACCCCATCCCCTGTGAAGAAGGAAAAGGCTGCCTGTCTTTGAACTTAGTCCATAAACCTTGCCCCTGCCAGCTGAACACTGACTTTTCCAAGAAGCTTACTTTGGAGAGTATTGCCGTCAGCTACCCGGGACTGGCGGTGGCACTGGGCAGGTGACAGAGAGACAGAAATAGCCACAGAAAAAAATATATGACATATTTCCCTGATTCTAAAATGTTGGGATCTTAAAATATGACTCCTACTGTATGTGTGAAACAAAGCCCCTTGGTGGTCATGGCCTCATCTGTTACCACGACATCCCCTGAAGGGGTTGGGGACGGTCCTTGTCACACATAGAGCTGAGAAACCACAGAGCTGGTTCAAGGTCTCACAGGTTGAAGCCCAGTCAGGTTTTAGAATCGGGGCCCCTGGTCCGGTGGCCCTGGAGGTTCCTTCCTGGCCGCACGGCCAGTTCCCATTCCCTGTGGGTGTGTGGGAGGGAGGCCCTTATCCAAGGAAGTCTGACACAAGTGTCCTTGCTGTCCCTGTGGCAGGACAGAGGATCAATTGGAGGCCCTGGGAGTTATGCCCAGTGTCCAGCCCAGCCATCCCAGAGCAAAGGTCCTGTTGGCCCTGAGTGGCAGGCTCTGCTAAAGGAAGGCCACGTAAGCCAGGACGTCTGAGATCCCACCTGGTTCTGAGGACGCAGGCAGCAGGCAGTTCTGTCTGGCTCAGGTGTTCAAAGGAAGGGCCACATGGCTGGGGGCCTGCTTGGGCTACCTGAGGGACAGAGCTAACATTTATGGAACTATGAGTGGAAACCAGAAAGCACCTCACACAAATCCACTAAGACACTGGCACTGCTATTTACCTATTTACGCTGAGGAAACTCAGGCACTGAGACTGATGGCAGGCTGAGTAGACACTTCCCCAAGGAATCAACTGATAATCGGGGCATTTCTGGCGACACGGAATTCCCTGGGTCAGCCTGAGGCCCTGCTCTGGATGGTCATGGACCGCGTCCCTCTCCACCGTCCTGGAGCCAGGCCGTCCCCATGCTCAGCTCCAGTGCCCTGTCTCCAGGCCTGAGTACCAGGGGCCAAGCCTGAAGGCTGGTGGCCAGCCTGGTCCACACACCCCACTGCTGCTGGAATGAAACCCCTTCCCCGTGGTCCCCAATCCTTTCAGTGCCTGGACGTGCCTCTCTGAGAGCAGTTAGCATTCACCTATTGTACAAACATGGACTAAGCACTGGGTGGGCAAAAGTGGGCATGGGCGGAGACGCAAGCTCACCCAGCCCTGACCTCTGCCACAAGCTGCAGAATTTGGGTGCTGGAACCCCCACCACATTGAGGGAACCCAGGAGTCAGGTGTTGAGGTTAGAGGAGAGGGTTTGGGGGAGGTAAGCTGAACCCAAGGAAAGGGACAGGTGTCCTGTCTTCACTTCAAGCCAGAGGGAAGGAGGCTTTAAAGAGCTCCCAGAGAGCTTCATAGTGTGCGTCCCTGAGGGGTAAGAAAGCCCCTCAGGACTGACTGATGTCTCACATCCCCCCACAAAGTCTACAGGGCAGGAGGTAGGCTGGCTGCTCTGTGGCCCAGAGGAGGGCCTCATATGAGGGACGGTCCCAGAGGCCCTCAGGCCCAGCCCCAGGAGGCTGCCTGGAGGGTGAGCAGACCTCAGTGAGACATGGAGCTGTGTAGGGGGCGGGCTCCTGGCTCCCTTGAGGTCCCTTTGAGAAACCCTAGCTGGGGTGGGGGAAGTGCCCACAATGGCCAGGACCTGAAGACCCATGGGGATGCCCACAGGAGGGGAGATACAGCTTTAAACCTCCGCCAACCCAGAGCATAGTTCCAGGGGCTAAGGCCAGCTCCACAGCAGCCCCTGCCACTGCAGGCCCCTGCCCCACCTGAGGTGGCCAGGACCCGGACCAGACTGTGCCGTGAAGTGACAGAACAATTAGGAGTGTCTCCTTCCTGAGTAGAATCCAGAGTCTGCCAGGTTCCACCCAGCTACGGTGGTGGTGGTGGTGGTGGGGGGGTGAGGAAGGCACTGACGGCTGGTGATGGGCAGCAGGAGAGATTTCGAGGGCCGGTGGGAAACAGATAAGGCTGCATCTGGTGGGTTTCCAGTTCACAGCTGTGCTGCCTTATGGTGACACCAAGGGCTGCAGCGTCCAAGGAAAGGCTGAGTTTCAGCAACAGACATTTGTTGAGATCTGTATGTGGGGTGAGACCTGCCTCCATCCAGAGGGGCTTTCTTCACAGGCAGGGGCTCTTCTGGCGAGGGCCCAAACCCTGAAACAGTACTGAGCACCTCTCTCTCTCTCTCTCTTTCCCTCCCTCCCTCCCTCCCTCCCTCCCTCCCTCCCTCCCGCCCTCCCTCCCTCCCTCCCTCCTTCTCTCCCTCCCTCCCTCCGTCCCTCTTTTCCTCCCTCTCTCTCACTCCTTTGACCAGGGACAGGCAGAGCCAGGGCCTGGGAGAAAGGTACAGAGGTCCATGGAGCCAGGTTTGGTGGAGGAGGTTTGGCTTGGGTCTGGGTGGAGGGGATTGTAAGTAGCAATGGAGGAAGTCCCAAAAGACCCCAAGACCTGTGGGTGGGGGTGCTGTGAGCCCCTCGCCAAGGTAGGATGAGATTAAGGGCCCCAGCCAGCTGAGATGGCTCACCACTGCCTCCTCTCAAAGGCAACGTGCTCAAATATAACATAAGGAAACTCGGCCTTTCTCCAGGCTTGGATCAACCCCTTCCTTTTCCCCTCTGAAGTCCCCATTCTCACCCCCATTCCCAGTGTGAGGAGACCACAGCTGAAACCCTTCGGGGGAAGTGTCCACATGGACCAGGCGGGTCCTCTGGCAGCCTGCCTGCCTTCACCTTTTTTGGGTCTGACACACTACCAGGGAATCTTTGGGGAACCCCATGCCCTCTGGGGGAAAGCCTACCCATCCCACATGCCCACAGCACTGTTGGCACTCTCAGGGGTGGCCTCCAGCTCCATTCCCACCTGCCCAGGGGAGGAAGGGGGTTGGAGATGGGCCAGGGTCACGGCAGGTCACACATGCCCTAAATCTGTGTTTTATGAGGGGCAACCCCTTGGTGGCAGCCCTAGTGGAAGGTTCCCAAGGTCCAAGGGCATGGGGGCCTCCACAGCTCAAGGCTCTTGAACTGGAAGGAAACATCTCTGAGTCGTGGAAGTTCAGTGGGCATGCCAAGTGGTGAGTGGGCACCTATGGAGGGCTGCACTGGTCTGAGGGTGGGCCTTTTGGTCCTGCCTCCTCAGGCCAGGCCAGCATAAGGCCAGGCTCATGGCCTGATGGGAAGTTTCCAAGCTGGTGTGTGGAAACTGGGAGGTGGGGCAAGATTCAGCCGTGCAACGAAAGAAACCGGCTTTGTCACTTTCTAGCCTATGACCCTGGGTATGTCCTTTAACTTGCTTTGGTCTCACTTTCATCATCGCACAATGAGATGGCGACACTTTCCTCCCAAGGCAGTGCACTGTGAAAACTTAAGTGCTCTGTGAGTCCCTTGTGGGAGTGTGCTCGGAGCCCAAGGCTGCCGGGCAGAAGGCCTCTGATAACAGCTGCACAAGGTGCTTCCTGCACCTCCTCCCAGGGCCCAGCCTGGCCTGGAAGTCCAGTGTGCCCAGACAGCTGGACTGCCTCCTGCCTCAGTGGGTTAGCAGCTCCAGGCCATTCTCCTCCTCCGAGGGTTGGAGCACTCTGGCTAGCTAAAAAAAAAAAAAAAAGAAGGGCGTGCCAGCGTCTGGTGCCCACTGCAGAAGAGGGTGTCGTAGGTCTCTGTTTCCATGGGAACCACTGGAACAGGCTGGCCCTGAGTGCAGAAAAGGGAAACTTGGCAGAGATTTTGGGCACCTGGCTCCTGGGTGGTTTCCCTGGAGGCTGAGCGAATGACCAAGAGTCCGTCCCCCTCCCAAGGACACCCAGGGGCCCTCACCCCTTTCCTCCATCCCCCAGGAGATCTGGCAAGGTCCATCAGCCACCCGAGGGGGTCCTAACCTGGGACTCAGGCAGGGGCAGATGACGGGCTACCTGGGAGGGCCACCACATAGCAAGACCCCACATGGGGTAAAAAGGAGGTAATTAAAGGGGGGCAGGTGAAAGGTGGAAGGACCCCTGTGTGTGACCCATGTGCTGTGTCCCTGGTAGCTGTCACCATCTCTGTGTGGTGAGCCCCCATCTGTGAGGCCATTGAGGACCAGAATGATGTCCCCTCAAGGAGTGTGCTTCCGATGCCAGGAGCAGCTGAGGTGGCACCAAGGTCTTGGCTGTAGCCCCCCCCACACACACACAACGTGTCTGTGAAGAGGGTCAGCAGGACCAGAGAGAGGGCAGCAGGGAGAGGAGGGCTGCCTCTTCCTGCCCCACTCCCACCCCCATTGAGGCAGAAACATCAGACCTCCCTTCCCCCAAGCTCAGGCTTTCTGGACCGCCCCCCCCAACGCACCCTCCCCTTTCCATAACCAAGGTCAGGGGGCAGGGAGTGTGTGTGTTAGTAAAAGAGACAGTGAGGATGGCACTGGGCGAGACACCCGGTGGCAGGTAGAGACGACACCGAGGGAGCCAAACAGGTGGGACTTTGGTACTTCTTCACAGGCTGACAGGGCAGGATTAGGAACCAAGAATACAGAGTGGGACAGTGCCTGGGTGAGGGAGAGAGAGGAGGGGAGAGAGAGAGAGACAGAGGGGGGTGGCCAGAAAAGAGAGAGAGAAAAAGAGGGAAGGAGAGGAGGGAGGGAGGGAAGAGGAGAGAGGAGGGAAGGGGGAGGAGAGAGAGAGAGAGAGAGAGAGAGAGAGAGAGAGAGAGAGAGAGAGAGAGAGAGAGAGAGAAGGCAGAGCAGAAGGGGTGGAGCAGGTAGAGGCAGGCAGGCGGGGAGGAGGGTGGGCATGGGGCGGGCGAGGAGCCGCCAGTCCAAGCAAACATGAGGCAGCTGCCAGCCCTGCCTGGCAGTCCTTATCCCCTTGGCTGCGAGGAGGGGAGCCCAGCAACAATTTCCTTCAGCGCCCAGGATGCAGCAGGCCAAGGTAAGTACCAACACGGCCAGGGCTCGAGGGGTGGGGCTGGAGCTTCTGGGGGTGCCCAGGACCAGGGAGCCTTGTTGTGCTCATTCCCTGCTGTCCCCTGTAGGGTTGCTTTGAGGAAAGTAAGTGTTGGGGTATCTTGACTCCTGGGACCCCCTCTGAATGGGAGAGGCTTTAAATGTTTGTGGGATAGAAGCTGGATAGAGGAGGAGCCTGGGTTAGCTATGAGATGGTCCTGCTCTGTTAGATCCCTGGGGGCAGCTGCCCTGAACTGGCCCCACAGCCCCAGAGCCAGGGCCAGGCTGTGTGCTGAGAGGGGATGTCTTATGCTCCACGAATACACCTCTTAATTATTCAAGTAATTAATGAATGTCCGCTCCCTAACAGGCCCTGAGACCTAACAAGTACACTAATTGCTCCCACTCTGGGGGCTTTTGGGAGGTTGGAGAGAGAATCAAGGGAAACGCCTGGGGTAGAGTTCAAGAAATAGTGGCAAGGTGTTGGAAGGAGGGAGGGTGAGTAGTTAAATGAAGAAGAATGAGGGAATGAAACATGAGCTGACCCCCAGAATACTGTTGACACTCGGAAAATGGATCCTGAGGCTGTGCAGCCCCTCTCATGTTTGGGACAGTCTTGCTCTGGAAGGAAGAAGCACAGACACCAGGTCTGGCTGTTCACAGCAGGACACCCCAAGTAACAACGGTTTGAACAAGGCTGGTTGCCTTTCTCTCTCATGCAGAAGGCCAGAGGGAGGCAACAGAGGGCTGGCACCGAAGCCCCGTGGTCAGCAGGGACCCGGGCTCCATTGGTGTCCCTGGCTTCCATTCTTGACGTTACCTTAAGGGTCGACATGGCTGCAGGAGCTCCAGCTAGCATAAGCAGGCAGCAGGAAGGAGACAGAAGGAAAGGCAAAAAGATCCAAAGACAACCAGGGTTTTGTGAGTAAGGAAGAATGGTTGCCAGACTGGCATCTCGCAGTCTTCCTGCATCTCCACACCTGCCCTGTCCCAGGAGATGGTTTCCTGTGTTTCTTTCACCCGTGAGGACAAACGGCCAAGAGTGAGCTTGTGGCTGCCTTCAGGCCACACTGCCCAGAGCCCGGGAGCCCCATCTCCCAGGGTGCCCGGAGGTGGTGACATGAAACTCTTGCATGGCAATGGGTACGTTGAAAAGGTGCTTTCGTTCCTGTTACCTCATGTCTCCCCAGGCAGGGGACAGTCCCCCTTCTCTTGCCTTCCTCTGCTGGCCCTAACTGCCAGGAGCTCACCCTGGGAAACTGGCCACCCTTACCCCTGCCCAATGGATGGAGCAAGTGGCTAGAGTCCTGTGGGTATACCTGGCTTTCCCTTGGCCACTGTGGCCCTTCACTGCCGTCTGCCCACCCCCACAACAGGCTCCCTGGGCCTTCCACCTGCCAGGGTACTTCCTGTGGCCAGAGACTGGAGCAGGTCCCTCACCTGCCGGGCCTGGGCCAGGCAGGGACAGCAGTCCTCGGGGAAGCAGCCCCTTGGTGGCTCACCAAAGTCAGCCAGGGCACTGGCTGTGAAAAATCACCTTCTTGGCTAGTGGAAGCAGGGACTGCAGGTGAGGGCACAGGCTGGGGGTTGGCCAGACTCGGCTGTCCTCAGCTGTCTGTCACTGTCACGGTCAGCAACTGGGCCCTGGGTGTCCAGTCCTCAGCCTCCTGCATATACCCCCAGTCATTCATGGGTCCTCACACCCTCTGAATACTGCTGTGAGTGCACACAAGCCAGACCCCACCCCGCCATGCAACCTTGAGCCCCTTTTTGGGCTGCGGATCGAGCTGCAAAGGAAAAGATCCCAGGGTTTTTAAATTCAGGATCCCTTTTTTTCAAACCTTCGCAAGAGCAGGGGCTGCTTTGTGGACTCCAGCTGGCTTGAGGCCATCTGCTGTTTCTGCTCCCATCCTGAGGTGCCCCTGGTAAGGCTCATACAGCTGCAGAGCCCTGAATGCAGCCTCTGTGGGGGACAAGGGCAGCCTTGGTTTCCCAGACACAGAAGGGAAGAGGACAGGCCTTGGCAGGTCTTCACTGGTCCCAGACCTAGGGCAGGAAGGAGGATGGAATGTGGAGTGAGTCACTGTGCTGCCCCCCACACCGCCAGCTTCCCATCCCCAGCTGACTGATGTTCCCATCAACAGGTACATCTGTCAGCTGTGATCAGCCCACGTCCTAGAACCTCAGAGCAGACATATGACAGGGACAGAAGATGGCCAGGGGCCCTGAAGATGCCAGAGTGGGAGTTGGTGCTGAGCTGAGCTGAGCTGAGGCAGGACAGCTGAGAGGGAGCTTGTCCCACGTCCCAGCTGGACCAGCCTCCCCGCTCAGATCTGCTGCCTCAAGTCCCTGCGCAGACCCCCTCTATCGTGCTGCTCCATGACTGTGACACCACGGCTGGTCCTCACCGGCATCCTCCCCAGCGTCACCCTTCACCCTCCCCCACCTCCTGCACATGGACACCTCCAGAGCAGGCAAGAGTCCCTCTCTCAAGATGGGCGTTCTGGGCAGAGACCCCAGAGAGCTACTTCTAGCCCCAGTTCTGCCCCGTTGACTGAGTTTGGGCAGGGCCCATCCCCTCCGTTAGTCTCCCCACGTGGACTTCAGATACCCTCGTCACCTCTGCTCAGCCCTCACTTAACCAGCGGGGGCGGGGGTTGAGTTCAGGCCACCGCCCAAAGTGCCAAGATGCAGATCCCCGCCCACATGCGCCACCTATGCCCCTGGCCTGTCACAGCGCCTCATCCCCACCATCTGGGGTCCTTCAACAGGACCCTGGCCAGGAGAGGAAGGTGGCTTGGAGAGGTGATATGGCTGCACTTCGTGGGCTGTTAACCTGCCTGGGCATCAGGCAGCCAGGCGTCCCCTCCAGCCCCTTCATGTGCTGGCTGTGTGTCCTCAGACAAGTTACGCAGTTCCTCTGTGCCAAGGTCTCATTTTCCTGAGGACATAACACAAACCTCCTAGACAAACAATCCCCTCGACATGGCCCCAGCATACAATGAGAGGCCTTACTGTAGACAGTGTTGATGCTGCTGTTTTCTGATGACTGAATGGAGCATGGAAAAGGCTCTGACAGGAGACTATTGTCAGTGAGCTGCTCAAGTGGACTTGGGTTAGTGGGACACCCTCTCTATTACCCTGGGTAATCAGGGTTGGGGGCCTTGTGACCTGGCTGAGGTGGCAGCTATTAGAGGCAGGGCAGGGACAACCCAGTTCTCCCTTGTCCTGCTCCAGTGCTCTGAGAGGGTGGCACCCTGGTGTGTGTGTGTGTGTGTGTGTGTGTGTGTGTGTGTGTGTGTGTGTGCTCACACATGTGCCATGTGAGTATCTGCAGGGACTCATGACAAACCTAACACCCCTCACCAGGCAAGCTGCCTGCCCCACATCTGTCGCTGTTCAGGGGTGGGTGGAGAATCAAGAAGCCCAGAAGCCTCCCCATCCCAAATCCTCAGGGCCGCATGCCTGCAACGCCCACTGCCACTTCCTGCCACCTGTCCCAAGTGATGAAAATAGAGCAAGCGACGAGTGGGTGCTCTGTGAGCCAGCCTGCACTGCAGGGTCCCGTGCACAGAGATCGGGCAGCCCCCGCTCTGAGCCTACATCCCCAGCTGGTCCTGGCTCTGGCTCCCAGGCAGCCCTCCTGGGGGAGGGAGTCTGAGCCTCCTTCCTGGAGACCAAGCCCAGCATTTCCTGTCTAGAGGGATAAGATCTCTAAGCTGAGCAGCACTTTCCGATAAACTGAGCAGTGCGGCCCCAGTGAGTCAGACAAAGCAGCCCCAGGCAGGCAGATGGTAGGGAATCCCAGGTGATTCTGAGCAGAGCAAGCTGGGCCTTCCTGCCAGATGTCACGGGGTGGGACTGTGGGCATCAGGAGGGTGAAAAATAGGGATAATTGCTCCTGCCGGGGGGAATTTTGTATGTCACCTCAGTCAACTTTCCCCACAGGGCTGTGAGGGCACATTATCATCCCCATTTCACAGATGAGGGTCAGAGTAGTCAAACACTTTTTCCAGGGTTGCCCAGCCAGGGGTCAATGGCCCAGAATTCAAGCCCCTATCTGACTGGCTCAGACCTCTTCCTGCTGTACTTGGCCCCGGGAAGTAATGCTGACCTCTGAAACCCACCCCAGCACTGGCTACGTGCACCTTCTGAACCAGCATCCAGCGGGTTCTGTTCGTGCTGCTTCAAGTCCATACACATCTGTGAACACATGGGAGATGTTACCCTTGCCTTCCACCTAGGCATTTACTCACGTGACATTACCTCTGGGGGAGGAGCCTGGAAACGCAACTCAGGTGGTCAGGACCCTCCATGGCCTCCAGCCGTGTACCCCCTTCCTCCCTGGACTTGGGCAGCCCCCCAAGTCAGCCTGCTGTCCCACTGTTTCTAAGACCCCCTTCACACTCCACCAGGCACAGGCCCTTTAAGAGGAGCGCCTGGGACTCCAGCCGCCCTTCATCCCACTCAGCCACCATCCCTGCTGGTTTTCCCAGCCTTAAGTTGTGGGGACTTAATCTCCCCAGCACTGGAATCCTGAGTTTGGTGTGGTGCTGGGACCCCTCGTTCCTTAGGGGGGCCCTCCCAATTTTTAATGGTCACACACAGGTGTGGGACCAGCACATTCTGTGTCTCTGCCCCTCCTATCAGTCTTCTTCTGTATGTCTGTAGTTGTAGGCCTTTGGTTCAGCTAGACTTCAGGTTATTCTCAATGATAGTCGTTCTGTAGTTTAGTTGTCATTTTGATGTGATCATGAGAGAAGGTGAGCACAGCATTTACCTGCTCTGCCATCTTGATCAGAAACCTCACACAGGAGCCATTTTAAATGTTCAGATAGGCACATTAAATAAAGTTTTTTTAAAAGTAATTATTATATTCAACCCACTGTAAATATCATTTCAATGTGTAATCTATATAAAAAATTGTTCATGAGCCATTTTACATTCTAGTAAGTAAGGACTTGAAATCCGGTGCGTTTGCACTGACAGTACATCTCAGTGTGAGTAGCCACTTTTTGAGGAGTGGCCGCTGTATGGGGCAGCTCAGAACCAAGGGCTCAGCCCAGCTGAGTTGCGCAGGCCCCTCAGCCTCCAAGCTTCCTAGCTGTTTGTACTCTGCCATCACTGATTTTTGCCTTATCTGTGCTATTGTTTCTTGTTTTTTCTTTAAATTAACTCACATTTTAAACTTTACTAGGTTCACTTAAAACGGAATCTTTAAATCTTTATTGTAAATGGAGAGCTGGTAGCAGTTGCTGAAGTAGAAGGTGTCAACTGAGAGGGAATGAATCAGGCTTTGTCTAGAAATAAATGATTTACTTAAAGGTCATAGGATTTGCGAACCAGAACCACTTAAGCAATGGCCAGGGCATTCCGAAGGAGAAAGAAAAGTTGAGTTCTTAGAGGAAAACGTTCATTCTTGAGAAGAATCAGTCCTGCATTCTTAACTTCTGGATTGGTCCGAGATGATAATCTCCCAGGTGTCTGGCAGTCTGCTTGATGGATGTCAGACATCTGGACATGTGAGCATTCTTTCCTAAGTCTTTCAGGGGTGATCACAGGGTCATCTATAGGATTTATATGTGTAGCTGGAAAGTTCAAAAGTTAAAGTTCAGGCTACTTAATCATAGAACTGTTTCCTCATGCCCCATTTTACTGGATTTTAGTAATTTAGCAGCTTGACTATAGTGACTCCGTTTTATTTGTTCACTCTTTTCTCAGTGGCAACCCCAAGAATGCCACAAAAACAAAACAACCATGTTAAAAATTCCTGTCCTCCGCTCCATGTTGCTGTTGAGGCCCCACACCCAGTCTTTGTAAAAGAGGGTGGTCTTTGGGAATTAGAGGGGTGCTAAGTCACCTCCTGTACCAGGCAAGGGCAGCTCCCAGGTGCCCAATAGCCCGGCTCCACTTCCTGGAGCCAATGATCCCCAGCCAAGCCCGCCAGGGCACACCTGAAGTTGAGCAAGTTGGGCTGATTTCTCACTGACCTTGAGTGAGTGAGAACACACAGCATGCCTGGGGGAGCTTGGTGAGACGGTGTGAGAAAGAACCTAATGCAGAGCCTGGGCTTTGGTTAGATGATTTGGAGGCAGGTCTAAGGGACCCCAAAAGGTTGGCATGAGCATGAAATAAGGCAGCTTCTCCAAACACCTAACTGGATGCCTGGCACACAGTAGTGGCATCCCTTTGCCGGGCAGGAGCTGTCTAGGCTGTGGGGTGTGTCAAGGCATGGCCCTGACTACCCGCAGTGTCTGCCCTGGGGGAGGCTTGTGGGACTCAGAGGAGACTGCGGATCCTAGGATGCCCCCACTGCTGCATGTGCCACTGGGGACTTGGAGTGACCTCAGGACCCAGATCTTCTATATAAGTACTGCACGCTAACCAATTGTGCCACTGGAGCTCCAGGGCTCAGATCTTCTGGCTTCACTGGTCTCTGTCACCCAACCCTGGCCATCCCCACGGAGGACAGACAGCTTTGTCCTCTGTTATAATGACACTGGCATCCAGCAGGAGTGAAAGGACAAAAATGTTTGGGTGAATTATGGGGAATATCAGGGGTATTGAACCTGGTCACTTGTGAATGTTTATTGAGGGCTTTGTGTATGTGTGTGTTTTTTAATACTCTCTTTGTGTGTAAGAGAATTTTTCTGAATTTAAACTTTATTGAGATAATTGTAGATCCATATGCAATTGTAAGAAATAACACAGAGATCCTACATATCCTTCCCATAGCATCTTGCAAAACCACACTATGAGGTCACAGTGGGATATCGACAATGAGGCAGCCCACCAACCTCATTCCGATCTTCCTAGTTTTACACATGCGTGTGTGTGTTTGTGTGTGTGTGTTTAGTGCTATGCAATTTTATCACATATGTAACTTTGTTTCCATCACCACAGCCATAGTACAGCATAGTTCTGTAACCGAGAGGAGTCTGGGTGCTGCCCTTGTGTAGCCACACACACCTCCCTCCCTCCCGCCTCTGCCCCCATTATTAATCCCTGACCCATTAATTGGCTTCATCTCCAACATTTTGTCATTTTGAAGTGTTACACAAATAGAATCCTACAGTACGTGACCTTCTGAGATTGGTTCCTTTCATTCGTCATAATTCCCCAGAGACTCACCCAGTTTGTTGAGTGTATGAATAGTCTGTTCCTTTTGATAGCTGTATAGTATTCCACGATGTGGATGACCAGTTTGTTTAAAGCCACCAGGGATGTTTCCAGTGTGGGGCTTTTGGAAGTAGAGCTGCTGTGAACATTCATGACTAGGTTTTGTTTGTCGGGAGGAATCCTCAAATGGAAAATTGGTGGGTGAGATGGCAGTTGCATGATTTTTGTTTTTTTTTAAGAAGCTACCCACTGTTTTCCAGAATGGCTAAAGCATTTCCCGTCCCCATCAGCAATGTCAGAGGGGGGCGTTTCTCTCATCAGTGCCAGCATTTGGTACTGTCACTGTTTCCCATTTTAGCCATTCTGATAGGCACGAACCACATCTCATGAGAGTTTTCGTCTGCATCTCTGATGACTGATGGTGTTGAGCATCTTCTCAGGTGCTTCTTGGCCACCTGTGCATCCTCCTGGGAGGAAATGCCTGTGCATGGCTTTGCCACCTTCTAACGGATGCTTTGTTCTTTTATTGCTGGGTATTGGAGGTAAAGGCCTCCTGAGTGCTGGGTGTTTGATGTGGAAAAGTGGTTCACACAACAGGTCAGATGCAACTCGCAGAGCTAACATGGGGAGTAGGGGGCAGACAAAAAATGCACCAGAAAACAAATACACAGGATAAAAACAGGTGCATACATGATGGAGCGTACACAAAGGAGGGCAACCAAGAGAGAGGGGCCAGGAATCTGCCAGTACCTGACCTGAAGGAGGCCTGAAGAGAGAAAGGGTCAGCCTTGAACATCCTAGGTAGTAGGTGTGCAGGTAGAGGGAGGAAGAAGTGTGCAATTGTGTGGGGGGAAGAGTTCACTGGTGTGTGGGGAAGTGTGCAGGTGTGTGTGTGGGAAGTGTGCAGGTGTGTATGGGGAAGTGTGCAGGTGTGTGTGAGGAAGTGTGCAGGTGTGTGTGGGGAAGTGTGCAGGTGTGTGTGTGGGAAGTGTGCAGGTGTGTGGGGGAGTGTGCAGGTGTGTGCAGGTGTGTGTGGGGGAGTGTGCAGGTGTGTGCAGGGGAGTGTGCAGGTGTGTGTGGGGGGAGTGTGCAGGTATGTGTGGGGGAAGTGTGCAGGTGTGTGTGTGGGAGTGTGCAGGTGTGTGCGGGGGAGTGTGCAAGTGTGTGTGTGGGGAGTGTGCAGGTGTATGTAGAGGAGTGTGTAGGTGGATGTGGGGGAGTGTGCATGTGTGTGTGTGGGAAGTGTGCAGGTGTGTGTGGGAAGTGTGCAGGTGTGTGTGTGGGAGTGTGCAAGTGTGTGTGTGGGGAGTGTGCAGTTGTGTGGGGGAGTGTGCAGTTATGTGTGTGGGGGAGTGTGCAGGTGTTTGGGGTGGAGTGTGCATGGGTGTGAAGGGCAGTATGCAGCGGAGGGCATGTGTTAAGCAGGTGAAGAGCAGAGTGAGGTGGGGGCGGTGGAGAGGTGAGACCAACAGGCTCAGGCTGGGCTTGAGTGGAGTGGGGCTTTGCAGAGGACAGGGACACAGGGGTTTTATCTTAAAGGTGGTGGGGAGCCTCTGGGGGTTGTAAGCAGGAGTGGGAGGGGGTTTAATTTGTGGGGAGTCTTCTCACTGGCCCAGCTCTCTTCCCAGCACAGAGGCCCCATGGGGTGAGGAGGTGAAGTGTCACCCTCCCTTTGCTCTCTGAGAGCCTCCCAGTTCAGGGGAGGGAGCCGGAGTGTCTATTAACAGTCCCTGACACCGCCAGTCAGACCCTCTCCCAGACAGACAAGTGTCAAATATTCATGAGGATGAGAAGCAGTCACTCCACCTGCCCTCCCCCATCTGAGGGGCCCAGTCCACAGGACTCATCCCCTCTTGGTAGTGTTGTGACCCTGCCCTCCTCACTGTAAGAACCCCTCACTCACTTCACAGAGGGCTTGCTCAGCAGAACATTTGGAAACAGTGACTGTGACATGATTAGGGGGCTAGGGAACCCCCCCCAACTTTTCAGGCCTCTCCAGCCATGCAGCCCGTGGCCAAGACTGCCTAAACTGTGGAACCAGGAGACTGTGAGCACAGTGTGGCCTGGCATGAAAATCCTGTCAGGGACTTATTTCCTCATCTTGAATCAGGGTTGGTGTTGCTGACCTCTGGGGTTGTCATGACGATGAGATGACATTAAGACCCAAAATAGAATGGGAAGGAGCTCTCAGCCCTGCCCTGGGGCCCTCCCAGCCTTCCCAGGACTATACCCAGGGCCACCAGCCTCTCCCATCAGCTCAGGCCCAGGCTGCAGCAGCTGCAGAATGGACTTTCCATGACCAGCCGAGGGCTCTGCCAGGCACCCCTGCCAGCCAGCGCCAGCACTGTCCTGATGGGTGGGGTCCTGCTGAGGCTCCAGGGGCCTACCTCAGGTTCTCCTTCTGATAGTCTCCACTAACCCAGGTGCAGAACGCACAGAAGGAATTCATGCAATAATGAAGCATCAGCTGCCTGTCTCCCCCCTGTCCTTCTTACACACTCCACCCTGGACCGAAATAAAGACTATTCATCGAGGTCATTTATCTCCTGAATAAGATCGTTAATAATGGAGAAGGTGCCTGGCTGACAGCCAGGCAGGAGCTGTGTGTACGTGTGTACGTGTGTGAGTGTATATGTGTGTGTAAGGGCCTCCCTCAGCATCCCTGCCTCCCAGGACCATGTCCACTCCCACTTGCCCCCTTTTTCTGCCCCATTGGATGGCGTGTGCCCACCCCCACCTCATTCCTCGGGTGAGCCTGGGAGGAGGGGAGGAATGTGAAGGGTATTACTGAGGAGGGTGTGTGTTAGGAGCTAGCCTAGGTGATGACTATGAGAGGAATACCTGGCAGCTGGCACCAGGTTGGCAAATGCCCTGAAGGTCAGAATAAGGGATTTGGACATGCCCTGTCTAGGCAGACACTTAAACCGAAAACTAATCAGGCGTGCCAGACCCCAAATGTGAACAGGCCTCATGGGGTTCTCCTGCCCAATGGTAGCTGGCAGGGTGAACAGACCAGCTTTCCTTCACCGAGGCATTTGCACAAATTCCCCATTTTAGGGATGGTTATAGGGTGCTTCTTAGTTCCCATGTTCAGGAAAGCCCCCACCAAGAGCATGATGAGAGAGTCTAACAGGTCAGACACTGCTTTCCCCATTCCCCTTGCAGCCAGGGACTGGGCATGTGGCCTAGGCTGAGACAAGAGGCTCCTCAACTCTTGACCTTGAACCTGGAGTTAGTGACTCAACTGAGACAGCCACAGCCTCCAGGTTCCAGGGCCATGAGGCCAGTGGGTCTCATGCCTGGAACAGGCCCAGTGTTGCCCAGCAGCACAGGTGCTAGCGGGCCTCTTCTGTGGGGTGATCGTGGCTGCAACCTGGCTGTTCAGCACCTACACTTTGCTCTGGTCTGTCTGCCTGGCTGTCTGTCTTCCCTGAGGAGGCTAGGACTGGCCCAGGCTGACCACTGCTCCTTCCTTTCTGGTTAAAATCAGCCTGGGCCAGTCTCTGCTCATTGCATCTGAGAATCTGACTGAGGCAGGGCTACATCTGAGGTTTTGCCTCTGCAGAAGCCATCCGCTTACACAGCTGCCTGTTATTTGTTTTGGACAATCAACCATTTTTCAGGGCTGTGTAAATGTAGCACGCCAACCTAGGACATCACCTGCCCACCGCCCCAGTGGCCTTCGTTCTCGCACACCAACCCACCCACATGGGGGCGCTGTTGTTCCCAGGGCAGGAACTCATGGATAGAAGGAACCTGGGGGCTGCCTGTGGCCATGACCCAGTCCGCCAGGCCACGCCTGTAGACAGCTGTCTCCAGCAGGACAACAAGGCACAAGGCCACAAACTACACTCTTCAGATGCCCAAGTGGCTACTGTAGCTGCTGTGGCTGGCTGCACACGCTCCTCCCTGGCCTCACCCTTGAAGGGCCATTGTGGGCACAGAGGACGGTGGGTGCTTTGGGAGCCAGGGTGCAGGGAGACTCAAAATATTGTAGAAAAACAAATCTCGCTAACTTGGGGCCTCCTCCATGACCTCAGGCTGTCTGTCTACACCACTGGAACTCATATCCAGTGTCTCTGAATAATCCCTCATGGCCTCTTCTCCAAGACTCCTCCAGTCTGTTGTTTGAGCTGTTCATTCGGATCATTGTACAGCTCAGGACAGTAGGTCCTATCAGTGTGCCCCTCTGGGGAAGGCTGGGGGTCTCTTATGCAGCCCCAACTTGCCCCAGTGGAAAAAGATGGAGGGTGCGGAAATGACATGAGGAAGCCCAGCTTTGCTGTGTGATCCTATGTGGATCCACTGCCCTCTCTGGGCTTTAGTCAGGGGAAGGGTTGTGATCTCTAAGGGACCCTCCAGGGTGAGGGTTTGGTGAGCAAGTCTGGACCTCCCCTTGCTTCTTCCAGGGGCCCCATCATGTGCCCGACCAGGGTGCAGAGTGGGGAGCCCACAGGCCCTGCCCTCAGCCAGGAAACCCACTGCTTAGCCCATGCTGTTGTGGGACTGTGGACACATGGGCAGACCCAACTGCCTCAGCCAAGAAGCCGGGAGGCCTCATGGGAGAGGTGACTTGTAGCTGGGTCTTAAAGCACATGTAGGGATCACCAGGCCACACAAGGGAGGCTTTCCACAGCTGGGCAAAGAGCACAAACGGGAAAGAGTGGAGGGGAGTATGTGTGGGCGGCATGGGTGGCTTTCCTGTCACTCCTCCGTCTTGAGGCACTGGGCAGCTTTTCTAGTGGACACTGTCTTTACCTGCAAGGTGTCCCTTACCAGGTAGACCGGGGGCTCTTGGAGAGAGAGAGTTGGGCTGGTGAGACACTGGGCAGGAGATGACCCGTGTCATGGGCAACAGGGCCCTGGAATTCTCCGGCCAGGTTGGGAGGTCTTGGCATGCAGCCCTGGAGGGTGAGGCCCTGCACAGAGTTAAGGACAGCCTTGCCTGGGAGGTCAGGTGGCCCGGAGAATAGGACAATCTTCAGGTCCCTTCTGTGAGCACAGGCTCAGCGCCACTCTCCCTGTTTCTGCTATAGGAGGCAATGAAGGTGTCAGACGGCAGCCTCTTGGGGGACCTCGGGCACACACCGCTAAGCAAGAAGCAGGGCGTCAAGTGGCAGAGGCCGCGGCTCACCCGCCAGGCCCTGACGCAGTGCTGCCTGGTCAAGTGGATCCTGTCCAGCGCTGCCCCTCAGGGCTCAGGTATGGGCTGGGGCGGGCAGGCTGAGAGCAGGGCGGGGGATCTGTTCTGAGCTCTGTCCTATTTGGGGTCTCAGAGACCACCCTGGAACCCCAGCCCAGACCACACCACCTCTGCCTCCATTGGGAGATGTGCTTTCATTCACACCCATCTTCAGTCATCCACGCAGGGCACTGAGCTCAAGGCAGGGCCCACAAGGGTGGAGACAAGAGGACTGGGACCATGCTGGGAGTTCCACGTGAGTAGCTGGGAGGTAGAGCCCAGCTTCAGAGCCTGACATGCTGGGCTCGCTGTGCCCACCTCACCTGCTGGGTAACCTCAGGCTGGAACTCACCCTTTCTCAGTGCTCTGTAAAAGGGGCTGGTGCTCACCTGCAGGGCACATGTGAAGAAGGGTGACAATGTGTGCAGGGGCCTGGGGAGGGGGAGGCTCTGCCCAGTGCACTCAAGGCTGGTGTTGGCTCTTTACCTCACCTGCGTTCTGGGTGTTTGTGAGGCACTGAAAGAAGTGGTGGCTGTCAGCAATATTTGGTGTTTGTGCATACGACACAGCAGGAGGTACAGAGGTGACCTCCTGCAGCCCCACCCCACACTCTCACACTTGCATACACTATGCACTCACCCCTTGTCACACCTACCACACACACCTGTGCATCCCCCACACACATGTGCACACCTGTCCACCATGCACATGTGGGTACACACATGCACATACACATATCACACACAGGTATCCATGCCACACAGGTACATACACCAGTGTGCATGAGACTCTGCCTGTCTGACTTCAAGGAAAAGCTGCAAATGTGGCCCCGACAGCTGTCTTGTTTGTTGTGTCAGACACTCTCTGTGTGATTTCCGGGGTGGCCTCAGTCCCCTTGACTGGAGAATGGGTACAATCATGGCTCCGGTCTCCCAGACCTGATAAGGTAGGGTAAGGAGGGGATTGGGCACAGAGGCTGGCAGCCACCTCCAGCCTTGAGTGAGGGGAAGCGGCTGACTGCCAAGGCCCTGTCCTTTACACAAGACCCCACTCGAGGTGCTCCCAGCCCGACACTAGTCCCTCCTCTGCTTCCTCTGAGGCCCCAGTTCCCTCCATGCTGCTCTGTCCCCCGCAGATGACATTTGCTCTGGGCCATCCCCACAGCAGCCTCCACACTACTGCCCTTGAATATCGTGTGGGGTCTGTGCATACTCCCCCACTTCTGGGTGGGGATAGATTTTCATGTGGCAGAAACGTGATGTCACTACAAGTCCAGGAAGACAGCTTAGCCAGGAAGCTCCTACCGGATACTCAGGGTTCCCCAGCAAGATGAGAACAGCTCAGTCCTGATCAGGGAGGAGGCAGAGTGGAGGGGAGCCAGGCACTCTGGGTGGCACAGCTCTGTCTCATGCTCAATGCCCAAATTCCTCTGCAGTCGCTCAGGGTTCCCTCCCTTCCTTCCTGGAGAGCATGCAGCCCCTCGGCCTGGCCTCAGTGTGTTTGTGTCCCCCTCCCTGACTTGCTCCATGCAGCACCCACCCCACCTTAGGCCCCGCCCAGCTTTAGTTTTGGCTTTCAAGCCAGGGCTGAGCATGCCCCCCTCTTACTGGGGCTGTTTGCACACCTGAGTGTGGGTGGACACGGAGGAAGGCGAGCCGGGGGCAGGCTTGCTGTGTTCAAGTTCCCAACAATGGGGGCCAAAGGGACCACACTCACATGTCCTGCCCTCAGCTCAGAGTGGTCTTCTAGAGGGCAGGGCCTTTCACATTCAGCTCCTACCAAGCTGCCAGGATGCATCTACTGAAGGATTTGTCGCTTGTCATAGCAGCTGTGCAGACAGAAGAAAGGGGGCAGCCCCAGGATGCTATCAGTGGCTCTGGCCCAGCCCCTAGACGGACTTCTTTACCAGGCACCCTGAGCGAAGTTTGTGAACACAGGAAAACCAAGTCCTATTTAGCTGTGGGAGGCAGGCAGTGCAGGTCACTCTATTTTACTAAAGAGTTGATGCAAGGTCACATGACTCAGTGGGCCATATGGCATCAGGGGCCCAGTGGGCTCTGACTTGGAGCCTCTACCATGTGCTCTGGGCAGGGCCCCCACCCTGACGTGTGTTTCCCATGTGTTCTCTCTTGGGGTGCTGAGGAGAGTAGGGTCTGTGCAGGCAGCAGCCACCCTCACAGACTGTACCCCTTGTCTCCTCCATCCAACACGTGCCGTGTGTGTCCCTCAAGGATGGCACTGCTGGTCATATAAAGGGCTGTGCCCACGTGAAATGCTGAACTGTGTGCAGATGAGATGGCCCAGCTCCCCCAGGAACTCCCGTGGGCTCTGGGCATAGGGAACAATGGGTGCCATTCAGTGCGGCTCCATCATGCCCAGTTCAGTGGCCTGAGCAGCAGATACATGGGGCAGATGGCAGGCGGCCGAGACACTGCACCCTTGTTGTCAGGGGTTTTTCCATTCATAGAAGCGGGACAGAGAGGCAGATTTCTGGAATGGCTGGAGCTGAAGTCAAAGCCCAGGAAACTGCACAGTGTCCCTAAGCTCGGGCCACTTCAACCAAGAGTGGGTGGGACTCAGGGGCCAGAGTCGCGAGGGCCAGAGCAGGACCAGCTGCCATTGTACACTGGCATCACTCCTGGGCTGTGAAGGCCTCAACATGGAGTTGGGAGCTGGTCAGCAGTAGTGGCCTCTAGGATGGTTGTGCCCAGGAAAAGGGGAGCACAGAGCAGGGAGCACGTCCCCAGCCCACCCAGGAGGAGCGCCCATCCTTGGCCGAGCAGTGCACCTGTCCCCAACAGGGGCCATCCTCAGTAACCCAGAGACATCTCCCCTCTGGGGGAGCATCCTTCTTTGGGGTTGAAAACCTGTAATGTGGAGCCCATTGTCATCTCCACTGCCCTTGGGCCCTGGACCCACTATTCTGGCCGGAGGAGGAACAGCATCAGCCTCCCACAGGATGGTACCTGAAACTCCCTGCTGGTGCTGGAACCAGCCGGCAGGGGGCTCTCCCCCTGCACTGTAAGGCCAGGGGCTGCTGGGCATCGACACCAGGACACGGTGAGGCCAGGGGTCCTTGTAAGCGCTGGCCTTTGGCCACACTTCCTTGTTGTAAAATGAGTCCCTTGGTGAGTGACGGTGATGTGTGGATACTGTGATGGGTGGTGACATTGGCAGAAGCAGGGCAGGCAGCAAGGAAGTTTCATGTGCAGAACGGGTGTCAAGTCCAGAGAGGAAAAATGGTCCCTGCCAGATGGAAGGGATAAAGTGTAGCTGACCTGCCACCTGCTGGTTGCCTGGGCATTTGACAACAGCTGCTGCCCTGTCAGCTCAGGGAGGGAAGGTTCTTTTATGAAACCCATAGGGAGCCTTCGTTCACCGAGTGGCCAGTACAGGCTGACTGACGTGTGCACACAGGCTGTCCTATCCACTGAGTGGACAGGTGCCCTTTGGAGAGCATCACAAAGGCTCCGATGTCCCCGCGCCTCCTGGTGGCCAGTCCTCCAGCCTTGTTCCATCTGCAGCCCTGACCCCTGAACGAACGGTCCAGGACAGGGGTCAACAAACTTTTGAGACAGAAGAGCCAATCCTGTCCCTCACAACAATTTAAAAATTATTTGGGAGCCATAAAACAAATGAAATCACCCTTGTGTGAATAATAGCCTTTAAAAATTTTATAAATGGAACTATGATAGTTTTATTTTCATTTTCAATTTTACTTCAGAGCCACACATACATACCCAAAGAGCCGCATGTGGTTCGGGAGCCGCAGTTTGCTGACCCGTGGCAGACAATGGAAATCTGTACTCTAGGCCATCTCTTCTGCCAGGCCACGTGGGCAAGCAAATGTACTCATACCCACATGGATGACATCTCTTCTCCTTGTCCTTCCACCTGAGTGGGTCCCCATATCTACCTAGACTTGGTGCCAACATTTCTTACAGCTCTGTCTGTAAATTACACACAAAGGCTTTTCCTCCTCAAGCATCTCAGGGACTCCCTGCGGGCTACAGGTGTGGGCTGAGGGGAAGGTAGCAATGCAGCTGTTACCATGGAGGGGCTGAGGCCCTGCCTACACACCTGAGCCTTCTGGGCACCTCCCCCAAGCCCACACGACACACCTGTGTTTGATGATGGGATGCCATACACGCGCCTTTAGAGCTGGGGGTCAGGTGAACACCAGTTTCTGGCTGGCATCCCAGGTTTCAGGGCCACCTGTGTCCCACAGTCAGGCATCTCCTCCAGGAGAGTCCAGTAGGCAGATCTTTGCCAAAGATAAGCCTGGCTTTGCCCCAACCTGAAGAGACCCTGGAATGCTGCATTAAGGCCTGCCATGGGCGCGAGTGTCCTCACTCACCTTAGGCACACCGCGTGCCATTAAGTGAGCGTGGTCACCAGGCCCCAGGCACACAGCTGCTTGTACACATCCTCACCTGCTGCACAGCCTTTGCTGGAACAGGAAACAGCCTGGAGCCGCCTGTTTAACTGTGGTACATAGGAGGGCCATCAAGCACTGTGCTTACTTGCACAAAACAAAAAACCCAAATAAAATGGGCTTCATTTAGACAGAGGCATGCATCTCCTAAGTGAAGAATCTGGGCAAGGCAGTGGCTGGCAGCAGTCTAGCAGCTTGGAGATGTCAGAGCCAGGCTCTTTGGGGTTTTTGCCCTTTCCTTCATAGCTGCAAGGTGGTTGTTTGGCTCCAGCCCTTTTGGCTTTGTTCCAGGCAAGAGGAAGGAGAGAGCAGGTGGAAGGAAGAAGTGATAGGGTCTACACCAGGAAAGCAACTCTCTTACAGAAATCTCTTGAAGATTTATGCCTACGTTTCATTGGCCAGAACAGAGCCACCCTGACTGCAAGGAATTCAGGGAAACGGCAGCTTTTTAAGCTGGACACATTTTCACCTCCAATCTGAATTCTGTGGATAAAAAGTAGAGGAGAATGAATACTGCAGTGGCATTCTCTGCCATGTGGGAATGAATACCAAAGCGGCATTCTCTGCCACTCGTGCCTCGTAGGATTTCGATGACTGAATGTACCAGTGCCCAAAAGGACCTGGGCATGCTGCCTGCACATACTAGGTGCTCAATAAATGTGGGGGCGGGGAAGGGGTAGTCAGCACTTCCTGCTCCAGTCACACATTTGGTTTTCCCCTATCCTTCTCATCAGAGGGACCCCTTCCTGTCCCCCATGCTCCAGTCTGTAGACGCACCAGCAGGCCTGGGTGATGGGTCAGTGAGCAAAGGCCAGGGCTCCACCTGTCCCTCAGCCCTGTCCAGGGTCCCTGGCCTCTGAGCGTCCTTGGCCAGGGCTGGATGAGAGCAGGGCTGCTCTGCTTCTGGCTGTTGTGAACCCTGGGGCCTGGATGAGGCCCCTTTGCAGGGATTTCACACCCTCAGCTGAAAATCACATGCTGGCACCTCCTCATTGGTGTTGGGAGCTCAGGCGAGAGGCCCACCTCCCAGCCCAGGGAGTGGAGGGGGCCCTTCGGCCTCCAGAGAGTCAGCTTCAGGTCCCAGGAGCCAGAGCCAGGCACAAGGTGACGGAGCCAGGCGAGCCCTGGGTGGGAGCAGAGCCTGCTGCAGGAGCCTGACCCCTGGCAGTGGGGCTGGGAAAGGCCCAGAGAGCAAGAGGTGAGGACAGAGAACAGAAGAGGGCTGGACAGTCCAGAGCTGCAGAGACACCAGGGGACAGGCTGAGTGAGGCCCACAGGAGACATGCTGAGACTGACAGACAGAGGAAGGTGGGAGAGAGTGTTCTAGTACAAAGGCTCTGAGTGTCCAGTTGGGGACAGGCAGGCAGAAGAGGGACAGAGCAGGCTGGGATTGCTGAGTGAGAGTGAAGGCAGGACAGGGGCCCCTGGGACTGGGCCGGGCCCAGGGATGGTGGGGCACAGCGAGGCCCCTGGCCCAGCCCGGGGGGGCTGCACCGAGGCTGCAGGAGTGCCGTCATGGCTGCAAGAAGCTCCTGGGTGACGTCATCAGCTTCTTCCGCTTCTTCTCCGGGGACCTGGCTCGAGGTGAGGACTGCTCAGCAGGACCTGGGATGAGGGTATAGAAGGGGCAGGTTGGGGCTCCGAGCAGCTTCCTTCTTGAACAGGGCAGGATGACTGGGGCACAGTGGCCCTGACTGCAGCCTTGGAGTGCTGCCCTGTGACCTGTGAGCACAGAGGGCCAGGCCAGGCCCCCCACTCAGGAGCCTAGGGAGGGGGTTTCCTTCTCCAGGGCCACAGACTCAGGCCCGCCCACTCGCACACTAACCCCATTGCCCTGCTGCTCTCCCTGCCTACCTCCTTCCCTGGAGACCCTTCACCTCCCCATCAAAGACAGATATGACAATTGTAGCAAGAGTTAAATAAAATGAGCAAGTATGTAGAAGGACTCACATAGAACTTACTTAGTCAGTGATAGCCATCTTCCCAAAATCTATGAAAATCAGCCAACCTGGCAGGGACACCCAGGGGTTCCCTGAAGCCTGTGCTCTCAGGCTCAGGCCTGGAGGAGCCTGAGGCCAGAGTGACTCCACAGCAGGCCAGGCCACACTGCCACTGGGCCTCCTCTGCCCCTCACCTGCAGGTACGCCAAGACTGAGCAAGACCAGGACAGAGATGAAGCCATGGGGCCCAGGAGGCAGGCACAGCAAGAGGAACTCCTGTGTGCAGGGACCCCCTGTTTCCATGCCAGGGTACCCAGAAGGGTAGTGTCAGGAGTTTTAGACCCTGAAAGGGAGAGACCCCAGCAGCTTCAGGGCCCTTTTGTTCCATTATTGGAGGGATGGGAAGGGAAGGAGACTGAAGAAATCATGTGATTCCCCAAGTTGCTATCAGAGTAAACCTCTAACACGGGAAGATGAGTCAGTGTGACATGTGACATGTTGGATCTTCAGCCAAAGCTAAAAGCTGCTTCTGCTGCCCAAATATGCTCATAGACACCGAGAGACAATATGCCAATGCTGAGCAGGGCTGGGCTGGGCTGGAAAAGCTTTTGTCCCCTCCCCAGTGGTGGGGCCTCATTCCCTATCTTGTTCCCTGCCCTGTCCTGAGTGCCTGGAGCCCTCAATACTTGTCAGGTTAATGAGTAATATTTTAAGAAATACTAAAAACATAAAATCGAATATATGATCAATCATCTCAAAATTGGTGGAATAATAATGGTTTAAAAATACTCAAAAGCAGTAACAAACCTCTAAAAATAAGACAAGGTTCTGATGTAGTGAAGGCTGGCTGAGGAAGCTCAGATGCAGGTGTGGTTCTGAAGCAGGGGTGCAACCTCAGGGCCTCTGGGGGGCCTCAGGCTGCAGGGAAAAGGCCCAGGGTTACCTGGGGTCAGTGACGGCATGCTTATTGGAGTCTCAGTGACTGGGAGTCTTCTACTAGCTTCATGCACCTTTCTAGAACCTTTTTCCCTGCCTGATGTGCTTGCATGCTCGGGGTACTTTTTTCTCGCCCCCCCTCTGTGTTTCTCTGTCTCAGTCTGTCTTGACAGGGAGGGAGGGCACTGCAGGTCCCGGTCACCTAAGGGTGCAATCTGCCTCCCTGGGCCTCAGCTCCCTCACCTGACAAAAAAAACACTGGCACGGGCTTGCTGGCTCACCTCCGAGCTCCTTCCAGCTCTGGGGGACACTGGCTCTGGGAGACTCCTTGGAGCAGGGAGCTGAGGGGCTGAGAGCAGGCTGGGTGTGAACCCTAAGATGGGCTGAGAACCACTTGGATAGCTGCTGAAAACACAAACATTGGGTGTCCAGGTAGGAACATGCTGGAGGAAGTGCGACTCTGTCACTGTGATCCTTTCAGTCTGCCATTCTCGCCCTGTGGACGATGTTTGTGCAGATCCTGTGATCATCTTTCAGGTCAGCGAATACTCAAGGGCTCCTTTCTGGGCAACACTGACATTCCAGACCCTCAGCCACTTGGGGTTCCCCTCCCCGTGACTGTCCCAGGCCTACAACTGGAGAAGGAAGGCAGAGTATGGGCAGGTTCCTGACATCCTCACTCCTTCGCTCGGCTCCAAATTGGTTCTGGAGCCAGGCCAGGGCCACCTCCCATCAGTGCCCATGGTGCCCCTTGGATTCGTACCCCCTGTCTTTCCTGGAGAAGGATGGAACTTTAAAGACGGATTCCCCAGCTTTCTTCCACAGGGTCCAAGGGAGTTCTGCAGAAAGGCACCCTCTGCTTCCATGACCATCGCTGGGGGTGTCCAGGTCCCTCCACTCACCTGGCGGCGTCTGGCCAGTGTAGCCAACGGCCGTCATCCTGACTCCTCCAGCAGTAGGTCAGACCCACCTGGCCTTGCATCCCCCAACTCCAGGGACATGTGCCCAGGTTCCCACAGGCTTCCCGGAGCCCCTCAACTGGGTGGAGGACAGATGTCCCCTGGGTGAAGGAGGAGGGGACACTCCCCAGAACACCAGCCTGCCCTTTCAAAGACCTGCCCTTCCTCACCTCACCAGCCTTCTTCTTCTCTACCCCAAGAGGGATGAGGAGAGGTGAGTCACAGAGTCATTTTCCCAGTCCCTTAATGCAACATTGGAACCTCTGCCCATTTCAACAGAAAAAGTCACATTTAACACCTGGATGTGAGACAGAGAGTCCACATCAAGATAGGGGAAAGCCTGTCTTCTGGGCCACTTATCCCACCCTGCAGCAGGGGTCCCGGGACAAGGCAGGCCTGGGGCAGAGGCAGGGAGGGGCCAGGACCTAGGAGAGAGAGCTCAGGCTTCAGATTGAGGTGGCAGAGACCAAAGGTTACAGGAAAAGGTGGGCACAGATGGCTTGAATTGTCAAAGCATCATTCTCGATGTCTTAAAAATATCATTCTCCTACAAATAGACAGTGGATGTGTATGTCAAGGTTCTACTGAAGTCCTTAATGAGGGAACCAGCAGAATGACAAAGCTGATTCAAAAGAAAAAACACACAGGGAGTTTTAGAGAGGGTGGAAATAAAAGGAACACTGAGATCCAAGTGCCCAGTTAGATATGAAAGTTAGGAAGATCCAGGGCAGAGAGGCCACCTGTGGGGTCATTGCCTGCCTGGGAAAAGAGGAAACCGTCTCATCTTGTCTGTTTCACAGGCTTGTAAAGCGTCTGGGCCCTCGTCAACAATTCAGCTTAGTTCTGCTCCCCTGGACAGTCAGGTTCATAAAAACCTGCCCTTTTTTACCTTCTCTACCTTCCCACCATTCTGGACTCCTGTATCAGCTTGCTTTATGTTGCTGTATGACTTTGGACAAGTTACTTGGTCTCTTTGAACCTCAGTTTCCTCATCCATTGAATGGGTATAATGGAGGGTGGTTTTGAGAATTCTACCAGAGTCTGTGAAGGACTAGGGCAGTGCTAACCCTCGTGGTTTCAGTGGCAGGGCTGATGGTAATGGGGACTCTGAGCTGGGGTACCTCCTTTCTGGGCCTCAGTTTCCTTATCTGTGAAATTAGAGCTGGAGAGGGCAATCTTCAAGGTCAAGGACAGCTCTGAATCCTGAAATTTTTTCCCCTCTGCCCTTTGAACTAGCCACAGGGGCCTGGGAGCTTGGGGTGTGTTTGTGGCTCCTGGCCTCTGGGACAGAGCCTGCCCTTCGAGCCAGTACTGCCCACTCCTGCATCTCCCTGGCTTCTCCTTAGATGCTCTTTCTGCCCTTTCACCACTCAGAGTGCCTCCCAAACCTCTCCCCAGGGCCTTGCTAACGATGTAAAGTTCATTAAAAGCCAACTGTAAGCAGCTTCACATCCTACGGAGAGGCTGGGGTTCTCCAGACAGAATAATGGGCTGCTGCGGCCCCCACCCCTCCAGTAAGCTTCTGCCCCCACAGCCTCCCCCATTGCCCGTTCAGAATAGGTAGAAGAGGGGTGGAGGGGGGGTGCAGACGGAGGGTCAGTGAGAAGGCTTGCTGGGCACTGACTGGAAGAGTGGGCAGAGGAGCCCCTAGAAAGGTGTTTGGAAGCCACCAGCCCAGACACAGGGAGGCAGACGTGTTGGCCCTTGTTGCCCCCTGGTGGGCAGACAGGGGAATGCCTGTCAAGAGAGACCCTTCCGCAAGCAGACAAAGTGGGGGGGAAGGGGGGTTGCCACCTTCCTGTGCCAGCTCTCTTCCCTAGTGGTGTGTGTGTGTGTGTGTGTGTGTGTGTGTGTGTGTGTGTGTGTGTATTCCTGCTGCTGTGGGGCCCAGTCCCTGCCTTCTAGGCTGGAGGGCTTTGGGTTACTTGATGTAATGTGGAAGGAAACAGAAATAGCTTCCAGATAGATGCTCGGGGTGGGAGGAAATGTCTCTGGGCCACGATTGGGGCTGCTCAGGGAAAAGGGGAACCTTGGTGACTGAGCCATTGGGGCTCCCGGGCAGATACTCACTGGCTGGCCAGCCTGGTGTTCATTGGCATACCCCCCCTCCTGCCCCCTCCCCTGCTTACAGAAGGGTCTCTGTTGACAGGCATTCCTCCATCTGCCCACCAGGGGGCAACAGGGCCAGTGCGTCTGCCATCCCTGACCATTTTAATTTGAAGTCACAGCTCCACATTTTCTAATATCAACCTTCCCCTCTACCCCGACCCCAACCTCTTCACACATTTGGGGCTTAGGACACAGATATATGGTGTTCCCACGCTGCCACCTCTCTTCCAGGGTGCACCCTTGCATCCTGGCCCCTGACGCCCTGAGTTAAGCTTAGAACAGACGGGAACCCTCCCTACAGCAGGCCTCCCCTCCCCTCTGCTGCGCACTAAGTGCCTTCCCCAGGCACGGGCTCAGTGTATCCTTGGGTGGCAGTGGCGCATTCTCTGGTCACCCTGAAGGCCTCAAGAGGGTGGGGTGAACCCTAGAGTGTGACCCAGGAAGATCTTCTTTAGCTGTCCTCCTCGGGTGTGGATGAAGGGACAGGCTCCAACAGGGGCCATGTCCATGCCCTGGCTTGTGCCTGGCCTGGGGTGGTGGTGGGGGGGCCTATAATGATCTGATACGAATGCTCCCCAAAATGGGCAGACCAGGTGGTGGGGAAGGACAGCAGTAGCCTGACTGTCAGACAACTAGACATACTCCCTGCCAGGGGTTCACATCTCCCTTCTCTTTGCAATAATGCTGAAGATAGAGAGTAGGTAGGTTTTTTATTTGTTTGCTTTTAGTGCCCTTGTATTGCAAAATAAAAGATAAAACTTTTATGGACTCTTCCAAATTTAAGGGGTAATATGAGGGGTCTATAAAAGCCTGAAGACAACAGCCACAGACCCTTGCCTGGTTAAGGCTGGGCTGGAAGGTTGGAAAGGGGCAGTGAAAGGAGTGAGAGGCAAAAGTCAGGGACAGATGGAGAGGGCAGGTGTTCTGGCCGGGCCCCTGGGAGGACATTCTTCCCCACATCCCTTCAGAGCAACAGTGATCATGCTGGTGGGGTCCACAGGCTAGGGCCTCCCACTCTGGTGGCTGAGAGCTGTCCCTATCAGAGAAGGACAAGCTGAGGATTAGGCTTGAGAAGTGGCCAGAATCTGGGGACTGGAGTGGGAAGTGACTGAGGCCGCATGAGCCCCGGAACAGAGTGTAACCAAGAGTAGATGACTGACTGACTGACTGAATGAATGAATGAATGAATGAGGGAGGAAGGGCGTAAAAGGCAGAGCAGGAGGGGAGGGCTCACAGAGCGTGGGGTCTGGCTAACAGCAAGGTGATTGCCTGTAGAGGGTCCCCCAGCCAGGCGAGAGGCAGCCAGCATCCCCTCCCCTCAAGAGGGGAGCGAGGAGCCTGGGGGGAAAGATTGGTGAGGCAGGTCGGTGGGGCTGATGGACAGGGCCAGGAGCCCTGGGCTGGAGGGTTTGGGTGTCCCTCCCTCCAGCTCTGCCCCATTGGCCATGGCCCTTTAGGTTGTTCCACCCCTATGGGCCTTGGGCGCATGTCAGATGGTGGAAAGCAGCGGAGAACTGCTCCTCACCCATCATTCCTTGCTCCTTTTATCATCCCAGCCTCGTCTGCTGTGGTTGGGCTGTTGGGTGCCAGGCCTGACTCCCAGCCTGTGCTGGGACCTGCTGCCAGCCTGTGCTGGACAAACCTGGGGTTCCCTGTGCCCTGCACCTTCTGGGGGGATTGGAACAGAGGCAAGGGTATGGGTGCAGTTTATTCTTGCCTCCCCGCCCCCCCATCTTCCCTGGGCCTGGAATAATGGCAGCCTCCGTCCCTCCTCCAATCTCATGGCCTCCCTCTTGGACCTGCTCAGTTCTTACAGCACAAACAGGGAAAAAGAATGGGAGCTGTGCAAGGCACGTGTCTGGGAACTCCCAGGACGGTACTCCTTCCTCCATTCCCCACAGCTGTCTCAGCTTCAGTGCCCCAACAGAACAGCTGAAGACTCCATCCCAGCACTTGGAGGAGGGCGGTGGGCACCTGAGCTATTTCCAAGCAGCAGTCTCCCAAGGAAAGTGGTTGAGGGGTCAGTGGGGAGGCCGGAAGCCACCACGTGCTGGCTTGGCTGTCTGTGTGTGCACGTGTATGTGTGTGTGTGTGTGTGTGTGTGTGTGTGTGTAAACTTGTGTGCATATGTGTGCATACATGCTTATCGTTTGCACGTCCTCTGTGATCAACGTGGCCTGAGACTGCCTGTTGCGGGGAAGAGACCAGGTTCTTGCAGCAACATCCTCATTCACGGTCAGACAACCCTCAGAGACTGGCTGACTGACCACTAGGACAGCGTGGCCGGTGCAGCCCCCTTAGAGCCAGGATCTCAGGGTGCAAGAACTGCTGGGCGGAATGAACCCTAGCAGAGGAGTAAACAAGTTGGGTGCCCTTTTGGCTGTGGCCTTTGCCAACCCTTAGACATGGCCTCAAGCATGTGGGCTGCTGACTGGGGTCTGGGGCACCTCTTAGTGGCCTATGGAAGGAAGAGGGGGTACCACAGAGGAGGAGGAGAAGGCAGAGATTGGGTGGGGGTGGGGTGGGGTCTAAGTGTAACCCAGGGCTTCCTAGAAAGGGTGGGAGGGGCCTGGGCTGTAGTCCTGGCTCTGCGACTTACCAGCTGTGTGATTTTGGGCAAGTCACTCCACCTCTCTGAGCCTCACTTTCCTCATGTGTGAAATGGGGAGTGATATGGAAGAACTCTCTTTGCTGGGCTGCTGCAAGAATGAAATGAGATGCAGCACTAGCCCAGGGCCCAGTGAGTACACAGTGAATTCTCTGGTTCCCAGCTCCCAGCCTCGCAGCATCAGGGCTCCTACAGAGGGCACCCCCCGATCTGAGGCTCAAGCTCTGGTTCTGTATTCTACCTCAGCAAGGTCAGGAGTGAGACCAGAGCCCCAGGCATCTGCCCTCAGGTAGGCCTCACTACTTCCCCCAGGTCCAGGCCAATAGAACCCACATTTGCCAAGTGCCCACCACACGGGGGCTGCACTGGGGGTACTCCATGCACGAAGGTGGACATCCCCAGCCCATTTTACAGATGAGTCCTGAGGTCCAGGGAAGTTGAGCAGCCAGCCAGGTGACCAAGATAGGAGGGCCCTGTGGTACCTGACTCCAAAGCCCATAGGGGCCCTCACTGCCAGTCACAGACCTGGTTGTTGGTGGGGACCCAGCGGAGGGCTGAAGCTGCACTTCTCTGGACAGCCTGACAGGGTCTGCTGGGCATGGACCCCTGTTGGGTACGTGCTAGCCCACATCCACACGAGCCAAGTAAATATTTGCAGCCATTATGGCAATTGATCGCTTCGATCCTGTGCATTGCTGGGCGAGCCCTGCTTACTAATGCTTCCTAAAAAACAGCTTCTGCTCTCTCCTGGCTTAAATAATTCAGCTCCTAATTGTCTCCAAAAGCAAATCAGAAAATGCCAGCTCAGAGCCTTCCTCCCACTCTGGCCCTCCTCTTGTCCTCCCTGCTAGAGGTGGGGGGCTTACCCCACTCCAGGCCCACCTGTGACCACTTCCAGGAGAGGCTGGGCCTGGGGAGCTCCAGTGTTTCCCCAGCAGCAGCAGGATGGGGGAGCCTAGAGTAATTGAGTTGCAGGGTTGAGGGAAGTGGAGACAGGGGCAGGGAAGTCTGGCCGCTCCCCTCAGGAAGCCCTACAGTGCTGAAGGATGGGGAGGGAAGGGTGAGGACATGGGGACATCTTGAGGTAACAGGAGAGGTGATCCTGAATGAGCCCCTAGACAAGGCCCCAGGCCAGAAATCACTGCTGCCATGGGCTCGGGGGTGGAGTGGAAACAAGTCAATGTGTACTTACTTATAGCGGCTCCTCTGGGTGCAGGGTGTGCATGCTGGGCTTCCTGGCTGGCGGTGCTCCCTGGCGCCCTCTGGGGGCTGCCTACCAACGGGTGTGTCTGGGGTACTGCCCAGATCAGGGGCCACCAACAGCACCACGCTGAGCTTTACTTCCTTATTTCTCAAGGCCCAGGGGTGACCAGGGGTATAGGGAACAGTCCCCCGAGCTCCCAAATGGAGCATCTGCCCAGGGAAATCCTCATGGTCAGTGGAGGCGGACACTATGGCAGCAAGGAGGGAACCAGTGGGTGACAGATGGCCCATTGTGGGCCAGCGGCCACCACTGCAGAAGGACCAGTGGGCCAGGGCACTGGGGCTATTGCTCCCAGTCCCTGTGAGGTCACCAGGCTGGAGCTGGATCCATGGAAACTTCTAGGGCCCCTCTGCCCTCTGCCTCAGGCCAGGCCACGAGCATCCAGTTACATCCACTCAACAAATAAAGGAGGTTGTTTGTCTGCCAGGTGCTGCCCTGTGCCCAGGACACAGCAGGGACCTGGATAGATCAAGATCCGTTTAACGTTTACAGGCCATGAAATGAAATGGATCAATAAATTAAACATTAGAAAGGGCTACAGAAATTACACAGGGCAGGGAAGAGGGGCAGGGGCACTCAGGGTGGAGCTTGGAGGGAACATGACATTTGAATAAAGTCCTGAGCGGGGAGAAGAGCCAAAGGGAACAGCAAGGGCCAAAGCCCAGAGGTGGGTGAGCTGGTGCATCCGGGGGACGAGCAGTGGCCCTCATGGAGATGCTCAGAGCTGTCACAGTGTGGGGGCGGAGGGACAAGGGCCTGGGGGCCACAGTGGGGGCCTCAGCTGCTCATGGAAGTGGGGCAGACACAGGGCTTTGAGCAGAGGGGTGCTTGGGGCTGCCTGCTGCCTGAGCTGCTGGTGGAGAGGAAGCCTCAGGGGCTAGCAAGGTGGCAGGCTGCTGTGGTCACCACAGGCTGGGGCAGGCGGTAAGAAGCAGGGGTTCTGGAGGCGTTCCAATGGTGAGGCTGAAAGGATTTGCTGATGGGCCAGATTGGGGTGTAAGAGAAAGAGAGAAGTTGAGAGTAAAGATAGGCAGGGGGCGGGGGGAGCTGAGCTGTGGCAGGAGACGTCTGAAGTCACCCTAGAGGAGTTCTGAGCAGGCAGTTGGCAGTGGGGATGTGGAGACAAAACTGCACGTCATTAGCACCTCAATGGAATTTAAAGCCAGAAGGCAACAGAAGTGGTTCAGGGCCCAGTTGGGCATGCACACAGATGTTTAAAGTGCTCACTCCCTGAGCTTGGCCCCTGACATCTGCAGGTTTCTAGTGTTTATTCTACCCAGAAAAGCACTTACCCATGTTCCAGAAAGTGGCTTCATCCTGCTCTAACCGTTGGTTGGGATGAGGGTGCCCTGTGTTTCATATGCCTGTTGATTTAGAGATGGGCCCCTGACCCAGCTGAACCAATGAAACCCTTCCCAGACCTTTGACAGTGAGTGGCTCTACATCTGGAGAAGAGAGGCTGTGACATGCAGGCCTGGTGGCTTCTAGAAGCCAAGATTCCAGCCATGTGGAACAAGGCATTTGGGGAGAATGAGGCTGACACACACAGTGGGGCCATATAAGGTGAGGACAGTTGAGCTCAGATTTCTGGTCATTCCTGTCCCTTCTCTTCCTGTGGTTTAGGTTGAAGGCTGATAAATCCCTCTGCCTCAGCAAGTTCAGTCCAGTGGCCCTGAGACAGCACCTCAGCTATCCGATGGAGCAGGGGATGGACAGGGAGCTGGGGAGGCCCAGAGCACAAGGGCTGTCTCATTCTCCTGGGCCCTGGATAGCTGCTGGGAGCCAGGCTCTGGTGGGCATGTGATACACAGCGGTCACTGAAGCTGGGGCCGATGCAGTGCTGCTTGGAGGGTCTGCTCTGAGGCCACTGTGGGAAGATGTGTATAAGGCTTATTTTGGCTCCTTTGGGTTTGATGCAAGTTTACTGCTTGTTTCCTCCACTGACCATCTCAGGTTTGCTCTGTGATTCAGAGGAATGATGAATATATGGGTTAGATTCGTCAGCAGTCAATGGAGTGGCCTTGGGGCGCGTAGCTCAGGGGTAGCCCCTCCCCACTGGCTCCTGGGTGCAGCCTCTGTGCCCTCCTGTGCTTGGCACTGAACAGCATCCCCACTGTGCGCAGCTGTGGGCAGGATCCAGTGGGGCTTGCTTCTCTTTGCTTTTCCTTTTTCTTTGCTGTGTGATTACTTCTCACACCCACCAGCCATGCAGGACAGCATCTGTTTCTCCACTCTTCTCTAAACATGGCTTTTACTGCTATTTTTAGCTTTTGACGTTCTGGGTGAAAAAGGAGAGCTCAATAGTATCTTTATTTTTTATTTCCTGACTAGTTAAGGTATTAAAGTATAGATATTTACATTTTGCTTCCTACTAAATATCCATTATATTGTCTGTTGTTCCGGTTGGCGGTACTAGTATTTATTAAGTGGTCTAAGTTCATGGTTAAGAGTGTCAAGGGCTGGCTTGAGAAGCCAGCAGCCTTGGTTCGGTCCCACATATGAGGGCCAGTAACACTGCCCTCAAAAAAAAAAAAAAAAAGAAAGAAAGAAAGAGTGTCAAGGGCTGTGAAGATCGGAGGTCTTACCCTACTTGCAAGCTAACAGTCTGCTCTAGTTCTGTGCCTGCTGCTCAGGGTCCAGGACACACCTGGGCTGGGCAAGCATCACCTTCACGAGGGTCTACTGCACGCCTCCTGGAAGAGGAAGGGCTAGCCAGGCTGAGTTCCAGGGGCACTTGGCATGTGTTAGGACACCCTGTCAAGTGCACACCTGCCTGCAGCTCCCCAGAAAACAATGAAGCAGGGCTGCCCTCACCCGGCCAGAAACGATGTGGAAGCCCCAGGAGGCGGAAGGCAGGAGCCCACACCCCGGCAGAAGCCAGGCGCGGAGGTGCGCAGCCCGCCACAGCTTCCGGACTCGGGGGTGGGGGCACAGAGAGCAGCGGGGATGGGGACATAGGCACCCTTCGGGGTGAGGCTGCCCGCCGCCAGCCTGGGCATGAAGGTGCCCACACCAGACCAGAGCTAATATAGGCACATGGACCTGAGAGGGGCGGCAGTGCCCTGGGTGACCGGCTAGGCCCAAGAAGCACAGGGCGCCTTGTCCCAGAGGGCGAGTCCTGGGCACACCACATGCACCGCCCAGCCCACCCACTCCATGAGGACAGACCCCATGCACGGCACATGCAGACATGGACACCTGCCCAAGCACCACCCAGAGTTTGGGGAAACAAGACCAAAGAGAGACATTAGGCTCAATAAAATGAAGGCATAACAACAAATCAACAGAGTTACTAAGACAAAAGAGAAAGTATAGAATAGAACACATATGATTAATATCTTCTGAGATCCAAGAGGGTATTATATGCATTCAAAAGAGCGAACAACATTAAAAGTGAAAGTGCAATTTCACACAGGTTGAAAAGCAGCATGATCACCTAAGAGGCAAATTAGTGAGCTTGACTCCGTAGCCTAGAGTTTCCATCAAGTTACATAAACAAAAAGATTAAGAAATGGAAATATGAAGAAGAATTAAGAGCCATGGAGGAGAGTTTCAACTTTATCTATAAGGAATCCCAGAGAGCAGGTATTCAGAGACCAGAGGGGAGGAAATGGTCATTAATGGAAATTTGTGCCATTGTGTCGAACCTTCCCAGCAATGCAGTGCAGGAGCCACACTCAATCCGCGAGAAGCCCAGGGAGAAGTGGATGGGGCTTTTCCAGGGCCCCACAGCCAGAAGGAGGGTCTGCTCCTGGTCTGCTTGATGCCAGGCTGGGGTCACACTGAATAACACAAGATGCATATTCTCTAAAAGCTCTCGGCAGGACAGTGTCTGGCCAAGAGTGGGCCGTGGGGTGTTTGTCTGTGTTATGTGAGAGGGGATTCTGTGGTCAAATACCTTTGAGAAGCGCTGGTCAGACAAGGTTTGCTCTGCACATTTTAAAGGAAGATTGTGGGGAAGAGCCTGCAGGTTTGTGACTCAGTCAGACCTGGGTCCTCAACGCTTGTCTGCCTTCCGACCTAGCCTTGGAAAGGCCCAGGCTTCCTCTGGGCCTTGAGTTGGGGTGGGGGTGCCTCTGATGCATTTCTCCCATCATGGTCTTTGCTGTGCCCTATCGCTGCCTCATTGTCTGTCTCCCTCTCAAGAGTGTAAGCTCTTTGAGGCCAGTGCCATATCTGCCACATTCAGTGCTGTGTCTGCCAGGCACAGAGAAGACACAGTAGAATATGTGTTGACTGAGTAAATGCATGAATGAGCCCAGGCCTCCTTGAACTCTGAATCTTACGTCCCTCTGGATTGAAGGAAGATTCAAAAACCATATTTCCTCCCCTGGGTCCAGCTGACAGACACCTCTGGGCCTGACCCCTTCTCTGTGAGGGCCTCACCAGTGCCCGCCCTGGGCCCATCTAGCACTCTGAGAAGGGGAGTGCTGGGTGTCTCCAAGGAGCTTCTCAGAGCACGTGCTGGCTGGGGGTAGCATCCCAGTGCTTCCAGAGAGAAGTACTCGTAGCTGGGGCAAGTCCTGTGGTCCCTGTTATTTGCAGTTGTGAATGGGGACATTAATAGAGGTGTTGTGAGGATTAAATGACATTAAGCATGTGCATGATATTATGCACGTGCTTGCCTAGGAGAGTGGCTGGCACATAGAAGCACTCAATAAATGAAACTGCTTTAGTAGTAGTAGTGGTAGTAGTAGTACTGTTACCCAGTTCCTTTGCTTTACTCAGCTCAGGGAGAACTGTGGACCAGCTAAGGCCCCCAACCTATGGGAGACAAAGGTGGAACTCAGATCTAGGACTTCTAGCTCCCGGGTCAGGATTCTGCATCTCCCACTCTGTTTCCATCTCAGATCCCAAGGCTTTGATCCCCAAGTCACTTGCCTGCATCCAGCTGACACAGGGCTTCTGAAATAAACGTGCCTCCCTAAGCTGCAGAGGCTCAGATACTGGCACCAAGCTTCCTGGGTGGAAATTCCCCAAGACACCCTGGAGCCCTCGGCTTGAGTTCAAACAAAGAAATGCTTATGTCCAGACAACTTCACAGATCAGCAGCAAGGATGGGACTTGAGAGCACTTAGCATCAGTGTCATAAAACATGAGGATTGATGACCCGGTGTGACTTGGGCAACTGCCAGGGGAGCCAGCAGATTCTGAGTTACCAGCAATACTTCCTGTGTATCTTTGTGCACAGGGCCCCGGCCTTGATTCAGTGGGTGTTGAAATAACACAACACTAGTTAATATGTGCTTGAACCCCCCCTCCCCCGCCCCAGCATACAGAGCAATCCCACATGCATGGGTGCCTCTGAGTCTCATGACAACAGCATAAGGGGGCAGGCCAGAGGTGAAGGAATGTTTCCTCCACTTTTGAGAGATGAGGAAACTGAAGCTGAAGGAGATGAGAAGGTCGCACAGCCTTGCATTTCCTGACTCTTGTTACCCAGTCCTCTTGCCAACATAAAGATGGGAAAGCCAAATTCAGCCAAGGAACATAAATATACCCAAAGGAACTCACAAACCAACATGGTGGACATTGTGCAAACTCTAAAAGTCAGAAGTGAAGCTGCCGACAGGAGCCACAGCTGGTCTTATCCAGTCCTGTCACTCTGGGGCTAGTTGGTTCCCCTGGACTGAAGCTGGATGAGGGGAAGAAGATATCTAAGAGATGAGAAATCTTCCATGTGAGAGGAGGATTGGGAACCTACCATTGCAGGGGACCAGGAAGCAGGGTGAAGGGCTCTGAGGACAAGAGGCCCTCAAGTGTCCTTCCTTGAAGCTCCTGTTCAATAGTACTAGACTCCTGTAAAGTCCTGGGACAATAGATGATGATTTGGATATAATATGCCCTGTACAGGGAGGGAGGCATGAAGAGAGACCCTCAACTCCTGATCAAGGGAGGATCAATCCAAAGAGAGTGTTCCCATAAGTAGGCAATGAGAGGTCCACTACCACAGTGACATCTAAAGACATGTCCACATGGCCAAGTAACTCAGTCCTCTCCTGGCTTCCAAGTCTTTCAAACCATGAGAGCCAGAACTCCCCAATTAAGAAGCATGAAGTTGCTTACCTTCCAGAGACCACTGGCCCTGCTTCAGGCCCATGATTCTTGTAAAGAATTCCCAGACATGGAAGACTTCATCGCTTTCATACTTCTTGAGGAATGTGTCTACTGATGAGATATTCTCTTAGTTCTTTGTTAACTCAGAAGGTCTTATTTACCTTCCATTTTTGAAAGACATTTTTGCTGGGTATAAGTTGGCCAGTTGTTTCTCTTTGAACACTTTGAAAAAATGTTATTCCATTGCAGTCTGGCTTCTGTGGTTTTTGTCACAAAGTCTACCATCATTTGTATTGTCATTTCCCCCAAATATAATGTGTCTTTTTCCCCCTGGGTGCTTTTAAGGTTTTCTCTTTGCCTCTAGTTTTCAGCAGATTGATTATGATGTGCCCAGCTGTGGTTTTCTTTATATTTATCCTGCCTGTGATTTGCTGAGTTTATTGACTCTGTGATTTGATATCTTCCATCAGTTTTGGAAAATTTTCTGACACTGTTTCTTCAAATTAAATTTCTGTCCTTTTCTACCTTCTTCTTCTGGGACTTCAATTACACATTTGTTAGACTCTTTGACTTTGTCTCACATCTTTCCTATATTCTTCCCTGTTTTTTTTTCTTTCTTTCATTTTTAATCCATTCACATTTAATGTATTTACTGATATGGTTGGATTTATGTCTGCCATTGTTTTCTATTTGTCTCCTTTTTGTTATTTTTTGTTCTCTGTTCCTCTTTTAGTGCCCTTTTTTGTGTTAAATAAGATTTTTAATGAACATTTTAATTCCTCTGTGGATTATAAAAACTATTATTTTGAGTTAGTTGCTTAGTGGCTCCCTTAGGGATTATAATATGCATTTTAATTTATCACAGTTTACTTCAGAATAATATTAATTTAATTCCAGTAAAATATAAAAACTTTCTTCTAATGTATTTCCTTTTCCTCTCCCCTCCTATATGCTATTGTTGTCACATTCACAACATCTATATACAAAGCCAAAAAATAGTAATTATTACTTTATGAAAATTTATGCATTTTAAAGAAGAGTTGAAATTAGAAAAAAATACAATTATACAGTCTTAAATGTATTTACCTAATTGCAATTTCTGGCATCCTACATTTTTTCCTGTAGGTTTGGATTACTTCCTTTCGGTCTGAAGGTCTTCTTTTAATATTTTTATAAAGTAGGTCTACTGGCAATGAATTCTTTCAGTCTTTATCTGGAAATGTATTTTACCTTAATTTTTGAAGGATAGTTTTGCTGGATAAAAAATTCTCAGGTAATAAGTGTTTTTTTCTTTTTTCTTTTAGCACTTTGAGTATGTCATTCCACTGTTTTCCTGCCTCCATCATTTCTGATGAGAAGTCAGCTATTAATCATATTGTTCCCTTATGTGATGTGCCATATTTCTCTTGCTGCTTTCAAGATTTTCTCTTTAACTTTTCACTTCAACAGTTTGACTGTGGTGTGTATAGGTGTGGATGTCTTCATGTTTATCATATTTGGGATTCTTTGCATCTTGAATCTGTAAATTTATGTTTTTCATAAAATTTGGGGATGTGTGACCATTATTCCTTCAAATATTTACTCTGTTCCTTTCTCTCCCATACTTCTAGGACTCTTGTCACATATATATGGGTGTATATGGTAGGAAACTCACTCGCTGTCTTAAGGCCTCCAACCCCAAAACAGCACTCATCACTGCCATTGGCAAGAACATCGCCACACCTAATTGCCAGGGAGTCCAAGAAATGCTGTTGCCACCTAACAACCACATGCCTGGTTGAGACTTTTTTTACTAAAGAAGAAAGGAGAATGAATTTTGTTGGAGAGATAGCAGTGGTCTCATTCTTCTTGCCAGCAACTGATTTGGGCATGGGATGTGAAACAATCCCAGGCAAGAAAACATGAGGGATTTTTCATGAGAGGCTTAATGGGAAAGTCTTCCTCACTGTAAGAAAAAGACATAGGAAGAGATGTTCCTTTTTTATTTCCTAGGACATTGTATGTTGGGATGTGATGGCTGAACTTAGGCATCCATCTTGTGATCATGAGAGGAGCAGGCTGTGGATAAGGTTGATGCTCTGAGACTGGCAGTGTAGGTAGATACAAGAGCCCAGGTCCTTAATGATACTGCTGGGTCTGAGTTGACTCACCCTGGAGCCACCCTCCTGCTGGACTTTCTGTGTGTAACATGGTCCATTTCCTGCAGAAGTATTGTTGAAGCTAAAGGAATGGGGGTTTTCTATTTCTTGTTGCTATAAACCTCCCCAATTTCATCTAAAGTTGGGTCAGAACAGAGAATGTGTGGCCCCCAGGGGGCTGTTGAATTGGAGGGCTTGGGCAATACCACGAGATAAAGAGAATTGGACTCCCTTGGTGTCACTTCTTACATGGTCCTGGCTCTGAGGAAGTGGGTTCCTCCAGGAACAAGGTCCCTTATCATGTCTTGGGTGCTTTCTTTCATTAGTTTGTCAGATTGCCATAGCTCACTGTGTGACAGGTAGGTAAACGTCACCAAGTGACCCCATGTTACAAGAAGGAAAGGAAGGCTCAGATGAGGCCTTGGCCAACTCTGCCAACAGGTTAGGGTTAGAACTAGGGACTCAGCCCTCAGTTCTCCAGGACTCCCAGTCCAGGGCTCTTGCTAGTGACACTATGACAGCCTCTGCTGAAATAATTGGGGGAAAAGCATCACTTGACATGCCATTAATTATTTCATAAATACTTATATGAGGTAGGTAATACCCATATCTTCAGGAAGCTTAAAGTCTAATGGGAGAAAACAAATGAATAAATGAACACGCAAGTAAATATCTAAGTTCACATTGTGATAATTGCAAAAAGGGAAAGGGATGGGGCCATGGTAGAGACTAACAAGCGGGGGGAGATCAGGGAAGACACCTCTGCAGAAGTAACCTTAGCTGAGATCCAAAGGAAGAGCAGGCATTAATTAGCTGGATGAAAAGAAAGAGGAGGAGGAGGAGGCGGAAGAATACGCAGGTTCAGGAAGGAGTGTGCACAGAGATCAGGATGTGGGAGAGTCCTGAGCTCGCTCAGGCAACTGCAAGTGTGACTGGGTTCATGTGAGCAAGGGAGAGGATGAGGGGCCAGACCACATGGGTCTAGAATTTAAAATCATAGGTTTTAGAGCTGGATTTCCTGGATTCAAATCCCAACACTGTGGTTTAACACCTGTGTGCCCTTAAGCAAACCATTAACTTCTCTGTGCTTCAACTCTTTCCTCTTATGAAGTCCCCACCTTATCTGGAGCTGTGAGGATAAAAGGAGACAAGTCTTGTTGAAGTGCCTGGTACACAGCAAGTGCTCAGTAGATGTCAGCTGCTAGTGTGGGCCTTGTTAATAATTGTGGTCTTTGTCCTATGAATAATTCAGAATGCATTAATCAGGACCCTCTGGATTGCAAGGGACAGCAACCAACTCACATTGGCTTAATCAACCATAGGGGGATTTACTGGCTCATATAACTGAAAGATATGTTTAGCTGTGTCATCAGGCACAGGTGGATCCACGCACATAGCATTCATTTCTCTCTGTCCCCACATGGTGGCAGGGTGGTGATTTAGCTACCACAGTGAAAGACAGCACCTCTCCCCAGCCTGTTAACAGCAGGCCACTCTCATGGAGGTCTCTCACTGTCCTGGTTCCCAACTGGTTCCCATCTGGTACCCAGCCCTGAGCCAGTCACCATGCTGTGCAGATGATGGGAAAAGGGATTTGTTGCTGGGCAGCCAGTCATATCCCTGAACATCCGAAATCACTGGCCTGGGGCTGGCCCGGGGTCCTAAAAGGAAATTGGGGTGCTGTTACCAAATCGAGGAGAGGCGTGCTGAGCAGGCAGACACAGACAGTGTTGAGTTAGTCACTGGAGGCTTTACACAGGGAAGGACAGGGCCTGGTGTTCCTCCTGAGATGACCACTCTAGCTGCTGAATGGAGGAGATGGTAGGGGGACGGAGTGGAGGTGGGAGTCCGGGAGAGAGTAGCAATGGCATGGCCTGGCTGGTGGCACACTGGGCAGAAGTATGGACAGGTGGGTTCCAGGCCAAGAGCCAGGTTTTGGCCTGAACAGCTAAGATTGGGAGCTTCAGGGAAGAGCAGGTTGAGGTGGGTTTGACTTGGAGGAAAGGAGTGAGAGTCAGCTTTGGATGCCCTGAATTTGAGCAGCCCTGGGACAACCAGGGAGGCGTCCTAGAGGCATTTCTGTGGGGTTAGGAAGTCCACTTCATGTTCTTGCCTGCTTCCTATGAAATATCAGAAGGATAATAAATGCATTGAATAGTGCCTTCTCTGCCCAGTAGCATGCACTAGAACTGAGTGAGGCCTGCCCCCAAGAGAGTGGGGACAGGAACAGTTTGCTGAGTTGATTGTAAGGAATATGTCTGGCTCAGTGCCCCTCATAAGTCAAAAGACTTGAAGTCCTGGGCAGCGAGCTGTCAGGACCAGCAGGCTGGGGGCATGCAATGAATGTTGGTCGAACTGAAGAGGGGTCTCAGACCCCTGGAGTTGATGGTGCAGCTGTGGTGAGACATAAGGAGCACAGGTGACAAAGAAGATGCCTGAGCAGACAGCCAAAACTCAATGTAGGATGGCGTGGCCAGGCAGCAGATGCCATGGGGGCTCAGAGAAGAAGGAGGTTAATGCAGGGCTGGCATAATCTGGGGTGGTTTCCTAGAGGCAGGAATGGAGTGGCATCATCAATGTGCCAGGCAAAAGGAAGACCATGACCTCAGACATGGGGTGCAAGCCTAGGTGTGGAGTGCATCCCACTCTGCCCCAAAGCAGTCGGGTCTCTAAGAACTTTCTAAATTAGACCAGGACACCAGAGCCTCCCTGGGCCTCCTGGATATCGTGAGGTCTTCAAGTGAGGGCTCACCCCCAGATTTCCCCATCATTTGAGGAGGAGCAAGCTGTTCCCTCCATGGGGCAACTCATCTTTCTTTGTCTGTGTGGCAGCCCTCAGCCCTGTGGAGATTTCTCTGTGTACCCCTCCCTTCAGCTCACCCTGTCCCCAAGGTAGGGAGCTGGAAGGGACCACTGTCAACACCCAGCATGCTCTCTGACATGGAGGCCCTGGGCAATTTTAGGAAGGGGTGAATGCATGCCAGGGCAAATGGCCCCTGGAAGGGGAGCAACAGGCAGCTAGGGAGGACCTAGCAGGGCACTTCATGGGTGTGGGGAGCAGGTATGGGGCTTGGGGGCTCCTGTGTCAGCTTCCCTCTCCAGGTCTTGGGAAGAAGCAGGTGTGGTGGAGCCCAAATTGCAGCCTCAGTGGACCTGGGCTGGGCCCAAGCTAGTGAGCCAGGGGAGTCAGTTTCCGATCCATTAGGCCCAGGGCCCAGCTGCTGATGCCTTCTGGACGTTCTGCTCCCAGCCCTGCTATCCATTTAGGCATCGTTAATATTTTACGCTGCAGAGCTAAGGGATCGATGTCTCGTTTATAATCCAGTGTTTATGAGCAGTCATTGTAACTTTCATTGAAGATGTACAAGAGCACCAGGGGAAACTGAGGCAGGGGAGCAGGGGTGGTGCAGCCTCAGGAGGACCCCAAGATGGCTTCCTTTCCTTGCTTGGTTCTCTGTGCCCCCAACTATCTCACATCTGGCACCCTGGACACACCCAGCTCGGAGAACACATGGTAAAGGGCCATGAGCCCCCGCCCCCCCTCCCGAGGGACTTGCAGGAGGCTCATTAACCTCTGAGACTTTCACACACCTTAGTCACTCTCCCGGTCCAGAGCGATCTCTCCCGTCTTAGCATCTCTGCTTAGAACTCTGCCTTTGGTCAGTGGAAACTCACTGCATCCCACTTAAATGGAATTGAACGCTATACATTTACGGTTCTTTAAAAATATGTCCAATAGCTCAGCCATTTAACCAGGTGTATTAAATAGTGAGGTCGAACTGCGCAGGCGCAAAAAAAACCGCCTCAAGCGGCCCTGTCCCCTTGGGTTTCTACGGAGGCAGTGCTGTGCCCTGGGGCAGCAACTGTTCTGGACCTCAGTAGGCCTGGCTGCACCTGTGCCCCTTCCGTAATCCACTCTCTAGGGTCCGCTTTCCTCACCTGTAAAATAGGGGTAGAGAAATGTCCGCGCGGGGGCGCTCTCAAGGATGACAAAAAAACCTAACGGCTTGGCTCTTGTCCACCAGCTCCACAAGGACCCTTAGCGCTCAGCTGCCGTTTCCCACCCGACCTGGCACCAAGCTCTGGGGTGGGATGCCGTACCTATTCAGCATTTGTTGAATGAATGAATGAATGAATGCGTAGCAGAATTCCATAAATGGGAGCTATGGTCAAGCTCCAGGTGCAAACAGGGTCCACCCTCACAGGTGTGGGGCGGGGCTGGGTTCCCCAGCCACTTAGGCACCAGGAAGACAGAACTTGGTGTCCCGCCTTCTAAGTTCAGGCTGGTGGGCAGCGCCCACTGGCGGAAGCAGGGACTCGCGGCTCCGGCCCTCAAGGCCGGGAGTTTGGGGGCTCGGAGGATCCCGCTCTCAGCCCTGCCACGCCCTTCCTCTCCCCTTCTTTTCTCCTTCCTTTCCGTGGTTTTCCTTTCCTACCCAGTACTCCACGGCAGGAAGAATGCGAGCCACAAACTAATTAGCACGCCCTTGACCTGCTGGCGCGCAGCGCTTGGCATCCGCTCTGCTCTTTCCCACAGCCGGAAAGGCAGGCACCAGCCCCTCCTTCTAGAGGAGGAGGCTGCAAGTCCGTAACTCCCCCAAGGTCACGCAGCTAAGGCAGCACTTGAACCCAGCTCCGTGGACTCTAGTGCCAAAGCCCGCGCGTCCTCCTAAAGCCTGGAGCGCACGCAGGTTTCCGGAACTGAAGAACTTTTGAGACCAGGGCTAAATTCAATCTCCGACGAGGGCTGGGTTATGGGAAACACCAGGGGACCAGAGAGCTTCCCGGGCCCTCCAAAAGCCTGCTCTGCGCCCGTGGCCAGGCGGGAGCTGCGGCGGCCAGGCTCCGCACCCTTAGCCAGGAGAGGGAACCCCCGACTCCGCAGGGAGCGATGCCGCACTCCCCTCCTGCCCGGCTCCCACCCTGCACAGGCGGTTCGGTGAAACCGCCGACCGCGCTGTCTCCCGGGGCTGGCCGGGTAGCGGTGGCGGTGTGCCAGGCTCGGTCCACGATTGGACCGCGCGGGGCGGGGCCTGCGGGGGGCCGCAGGGGACGCCTCCCGGGTGGTCGCTGCTCCTAGGCCAATGAACGCGCGGGGAGCCGTCATGGAGGCTGGGCGGCCGGGAGCGCCCGGGACCCCAGCGCCCCTGCGCCCGCGGGGCTGCAGAGGGGGCGAGAGAGGCGCGGCGCCCGCGCCAGGCATGGAGGCGCCTCTGGCCCGCGCCGCTGCTGCTCCTCGAAGTTTGCAAGCGGACTCGGAAAGTTGCGCTCGGCCGCCGTGCGTCGTCCCACCACCGGGCCCGACCCAGCTCGCCGCCGCCGCACTGCGCGGAGCCGCGGCCCCGCCGACACCCGCGGCCCCGCCTGCCCGGGGCATGTGAACCGCGGTCTCCCCAGGAGCCGGCGGGCTGCACCGGCCCGGCGCCTCGGAGGCAGCGCGTGGGCCGCCATGGGCATCCAGGGCATGGAGCTGTGCGCCATGGCCGTGGTGGTACTGCTGTTCATCGCCGTGCTCAAACAGTTCGGCATCCTGGAGCCCATGTCCATGGAAGGTAACGCGTGCCCCCGCCCCCGCTGCCCTCCGCTGGGGCTGGCGATCTGTAGGGAGACGGTCGCATACGCTCCGGTCGCGGCGACAGAGCCGGTAAGGAGTGGCCCTCGGTCGGGCACGCCTAGCTCCTCCATCCCGGCCGTCTCTCGGCTTCGGAGCCCTGGACCTGGGACTAAGGGGACAGAGGGGCCTCTGGCGCCCAGAGGGGACAGAGCTGTGGCGCTGGGGGCGGGCGTGAGCGAGATGCCAGTGGCACTTTGAGCCGCATCCTTGGCGGTCCCAGGCGAGCCCATCAGAGCCTCTCGCTGGTGAGCACAGCCTCCTTGGGCCGCTGGATGGTGAGAGGTGGCGCAGGTGAAGATGACAAACGACCCTCCACTCTGGGCGCTGGGTAATGAGTAGCACAAGGCCTCTACCGAGTGAAGGGGCCATCCATCCCTTTAGGCCCATCCCACATCCAGTCCTCCCTCCTCAGGCAAGGCTCAGGCCTACAAGACCAGTAACCAAATCCTCATTTGCCACATTTCTGTTCAATAAAATATCAACTGAGGAGACAGACGTATTCTTAAGTCAGACTCTGTCGCCTCTCCCGGACCCCAGACAGGCACCTTTGGAGCTGCTCCCCAGCCCTTGGCACCTCTTTAGACTTCTGGCCAGGTTCGGGGGCACACCCATTCTGAAGGAGACCTTGACTCACCAGGCCTGTAACCTATCCTCCCCTATTCCAAAGAGGCAATTGCTGTTCTGAACCCTCGATGGTAGGGAATGGTCCAGCCTGACCTTTGTGTCACCTGTGCTCCCCTGTTGTCCTCTCAGAGGTCTCTGCTGACCTTGCCAACCTCCAGCTCCTGGGACTGAAACCAGAGGCCCTGGGAGGGCAGGGAGGAGAACCTGGCTCCCACCCCTGAACTGCCAGCAGTCCCTTAGGCTGGGGATGCACCCCAACCCCTGCAAAGGGCTGATGAGGGTAGGAAGGGGCACAGGGCCAGGAAGCCAGGCATGGCCTCCATTCTGCCTTCAGAGCCCAGGGTCGGCTCTTCTGGCTGTGTACCTGAACTTCATGGCCACGTGCCTCCCCCAGAAGCTATCCGGCTCCATCACACCTCTTCTAGCTGAGTTCAGAAGTCCCAGAGAGAAGGGACTTATTTGCTCAAGGCATTTCTGAGAGGTGCCACCTTGAACTTTAGATTTTACTTGGAGAAGAAAATTGCCGAGGCAGGCCTGCACTTGGCTGTATGCTGACCCTGGCAGGGGGAATCTGTGATGGGGAAATGCAGTTGCTTGGGTAAGGCAGCGGGGCCAAGCATCCCACACTGCTGCGCCTGAGGACCCTGCCTCCTGCCAGGCACTAGCTCATCCTCTAATTCCTGATCCTTTCCCGACCTGGAATCTGTGGTAGGCGTGGCCTCATCTTCTCCACCTAGTGGTCCAAACTGGCCAAGCTCACCAGAGTCTGCTTAGGACAGACAGAGATGTGGCTCAAGGTGCCACCCACAGGCCTGGGCCAGTCTGAAGTTGGCCTTTGTGATTCCTAAGGAGAAGGGGTTTCTCTACAAGGTGGAGAGTATGCACAAGACTACAGATGCACCCACCTCATGCTCAAATGAGTTTCTCTTTTCTGGTATATTTGCCCACTCGTGCCCCTGGCATCCTGGGGTCTTGATGCCATGGAAGGAGCACAGCACCTTAGAGCCAGCCAGGTCTCAGCGGGATCCTGTCACCCACACATACTGGCTGTAAAACTCCCTCAACCTTTCTGAGCCTCAGTTTGACCCTCTATAAAGTGGGACCAGTAGTAATTCCTGTCCCGTGGGACTTGTAACCAGCCACTGGGGCTTTCATGGCCCCAGCACTATTCTTCATGTGTAATAAGTGCACAAGCTTTATGAATCATTGCCATCACCAAAAAATTAGCAATAGAGTGATAGAGAGCCGTATTAGCAGAACTGATTCACAGCTGAAAACACCCTCTCCCTGTGTCAGAGGGAGGGGTTATAAGTTCTAGATGTTCCCTGTTGGTGAGGCCCATTAAGTGCCTGGAAGAGCCCATTTGCCTAGCAGTATCTAAGGGACTGTTAGATGTGCTATGAGGAGCCAGGGCCCTTTGGCTCCAGCCTGGATGTGAGCTGGCACTGAGGGAAGGGAGCTGGTGCCCAGGTGCTCCCCTCCCTCCCCCCAAGCCTGCACACATGCAGTGGGATGTGTCTTGTCCTTGCTGAGCCTCCGTAGTTCTCATCTGAATGAGACCAAAGTTATGAAGCCCCTGGGGATTGTTAGGAACTAATGGATCCGGGTTGTAGGGATGCAGCCTCTAGAAATAGATGCAGGAGTGGAAAGCCCTGCTCTCCCTGCCCCGCGTCCTCTGTCAGGCTCTGTCTCTGGTGACTGTGTCAGGGAGCGTTCCAGCCTGGTGTGGCCACCAGTTTACTGGGTGACGTTGGTGTATCTTAATTTCCTCATCTGTAGAATAAAGATAATAATAGGCTGTTTTCCACTATCCACTTCACGATGGGATGGTGGGGGGAGGTGAACTATGGCACTTTACAAAGTAAAAGTGGGACTCAGGGACTTCTAGGGATGGGGCACACCAGTAAAAAGTGAACCTGGGCTGGCCAGCCTTGTTCTTAAACCGACACAGCCCAACACCAGATCTCCATTTCCACGTCTGTGGCCCAGTGCTTGACTCTGGTTGCTGGTTCTGTCAGCCCAGGTTTCCTAAGTTCTATCTAGACTTACAGCTCTCGGCTGAGGGCTGTTTGCTCCTCAGTGGACATTTGGTAATGTCTGGAGACATTTCAATTGTCACAGCCTGGTGGGGAGTGCTACTGGCATCCACTGGGTGGAGGCCAGGGAGGTGGGTAAA